>CM076578.1:1251511044-1251870956 GCA_034641835.2 Pinus albicaulis | reverse complement strand
AACTCCCTCCCAACAAACTGGAGCTAATCTAGGAACTAATTCCTAATTTTTGTCACCTACTGAGATTTTTGCCTATTTTACTCAAAACAGAAAATCTCAACATATCTATTTCAAAAAAATTAAAAAGAGATAAAGGAACTTAACTAAGATTTTATTATTTAATAGAAACTGAGATTTACTTGAATTTGGAGTGGTGGCTTATACACATTTTTTCTCCATATATATATATATATATATATATATATATATATATATATATATGGAGTGAGGTGTTTTGAATAAAGAAAGATTTAATTGTATTCATGGTCTATTTTGAGTCGAGGGACTTATTCTACAACCCAATATGAGGGGATGTGTAAGTTTGTCAATAAAAAGTAAAAAATATTTAAAAAAATGTGAATTAGATTTTTAAATTTTATAATTTTCAAAAATATTTCAACAAGAGATTTAAATGAACTATTTGAAGATCTATGTTAACTAATTTATGTAGATATCAACTTTATACAACTTGAGTGTGCCTAATGGTTAAGACCATGTGTTTCCTTCTAAAAGGTCATAGGTTTAAAACCAAAGGGGTGTAGAGTATTTTCTCTAATGGTTAAGAGGCCATCCTTCATGCATGAAAGATCATTCAAACATGTAAGACCATTATTATTATTTTTATTTTTAAATTCTATAATATATTTTTTCCATAAAAGTAATTAAAAAATCAATCATAATTTAATATATTTTATAAAATTATAACTTAATATGTTTTATCATGATATATATATAGTCATTCAAAAATATGTGAGACCATTATTATTACTTTTATTTTAAAATTCTATAATATATTTTTTCCATAGAATTAATTTAAAAAACAATCATAATATAAAATATATTATAAAATTATAATTTAATATGTTTATCATAATATATATGGTTATTATATATTTTTACTTTAAAATTCTATAATATATTTTTTCCCTAAAATTAATTTAAAAATCAATCATAATTTAATATATTTTATAAAATTATAATTTAATATGTATATATGATCATTCAAATATGCGAGACCTTAAATCTATGAATTAATTGTAAATAGTTATTATTTTCTATTTTAAAATTCTATCAATTATCTCAAAACTCCAAAAGGTCTTGGTGTGAGACCTTAAATCTATGAATTAATTGTAAATGGCTTTTTTTTTTTTTTAATTCTATTTTTTTTTAAATATATTTTTTTCATAAAATTAATTAAAAAATCAATCATAATTTAATATATTTTTATAAAATTATAATTTTAATATATAATCTTTTTTATTTTTAATATGAAACTAGTATGTTAAAAAATAAGGAGTCTTTAAAAACTTAACCTTAAAATAATGATTGAATCATGTAATTCAACCATGTATAATTCAATGATAATTCATATTCTTCCTCATTCATTTTTTATTTGTTTACCCATAACTTATAAATAAAGATACTTTTATTCTCTATTCTACATCCTTTATATTTTTAATTGAGATACTTGATAACTTCAACATTGTCATGCACTCCCTATATATTTTCCTATGGTCTCATTATCAATTATTATTATCCATGCTCTGTCAGTTTGTCCCTTTAAAAAGTAAAAAAACAAAATCAAATTCTCTTATGAATCCATTCTAATTTGGGAGAAATGAATTAGACTAAGCAAATCTCTCATCCTAAAATATTTTAAAATACCTATAATATCATTGGTTAAAATGTGGCCAATCATATGCTTCTCATAAATCACCGCACACTATTACATTAATTTTCCCTCAATATATCTTCGTGACCATTAAAGTAAATTATATAATTAATTGGTTTATAATTATTTTTTATTGCTTTAAATTTACAGTAAAAAATAGCTACTTTGTTGGTCCCCTATAATAATAGAGTGTTGCCCTTGTTTTAGTGTTAGTGTAGACCCCTATTGTTATTGTTGTGCCCATGTATCCTCGTGTTGTTATTGTTGTGCCACATAGAAGTCCACTATTGTTATTGTTATGCCCTTACATTATTGTTGTTATGCAGGCTCTGATTATATTGTGACCCCTTAAAATCCTTTATATACCAAGGAGATCTTATCATTTGTATCATCCAAGAAATGTTCATTTATGTAATGTAAAGGAGGTTTCCCCCTCGAAGAGGATAATTTTTAAGTGGATGATCTATCTTTTCTTTTGTTCTTTGAGTTGGTTGCATAATATTTGGTATCAGTGCTTTGGATTCTATGGTTTTGCTTCTTCAAACAGGTCATCTTGGAATTTTCACAATACATTTTTTTTTAATCTTCAAATGCTGAAATTTCAACCACATGGAGCCGAAATATTGGTGAACCACATGTATAAATTTCATTTCTTGGTTTGTTATATTTTCGGAGATATGATCTGAGGAATTTAGGGGTTTTGCAGGCTCTAGAATTCCATCTCCAACAGGTGACCTAGGGAAAAACGTCATAACTTTCCCTCTAAGCATCAGATTTGAATTTGGTAAAAGGTGACTGAAATATGATGTATTGTAGTTTTAGGGTATCAAATTTAGGGTTGAGGTCAAAACAATGACATATGACACTCCATACAGGTTCGTTCTATTGAACTAGTATATAATCAAGTCATTGTGGGAGATTGAGCATAAATATTTCTTGAAGAATCCAATCTCGGTCTAAATTGTGGAGTTGGAAAGAAGATTTATAGGGATACTACATGAAAATAGTTTAGATTTTAGAGATCCAAAATTATAGAGATACAATAGTTTCAATATCAAGATTCTAAAAAGCAAGAAAAAAGTGTGTATTTTTTTAACGTTTCTATAAATTTTGTTTGAAAACTTAGTTTGAAGTGACTCAAAGGGCATAGTGAAGCATAGATATCATTGTTTGATTACAATATGCCCGAAAAAAAAAATGGATACACCCATTAAGAAACCAAAAATCTCTTCTATGACACATGAAGAAGAGGAAGAAATGTAGCATGATATATCAAATTTATGAGACCAAGTGCAACAAATTTTATCTCTCGCAAAAAGTAACAAAAAATGAATTTGAATCCACGTATGTTATCCTCCTGTATTCTATAGTATCACTAGGTGACTATGGATTCTATACAATCTGCTAAAAATAGCATTCTTGACTATCAACTATTCTCATAAATCTCACTGCCTTCATTATCTCTATTTTTCCTAATTCACTATATCTCATTTTTCCTTCTCTAAATTACTCTCCTGCTCTGAAAAACTCATGTTTGGGCTTAAATCCCCTCATATTCACTTCTTCTCCTTCTTAAAAATCCTTCATTTCTACCTTTTCCTATTTTCTAAAAACCCATTTAAACCCCTCCCTCTGCACTCATTTCCCCCTTTTCCTTTCAAAACAACGTAAAAATTATTTTTACATTGTTTTTGAAAAGTAATACTATTCGGGCCTCCATTTTAATAAACTTCATTTGTTATTTAAAACCCGACCCATTTATATTTTAGAGCCCCTTGCTCTAAATTTTTTAACCCCTCATGGACATATAACCTCGGCCCTTTAAATGTATTAAGTGCCTCCGCTTAAAAACATTCTCAGGCCCTGCAGCATTAACCTTCCCACTCCCATATGGCCTTTGCCCTAACCTTAGTACTAAGCGCCTCTGCTTATTATTTAACCTTGGCCCCCACTATACATTAAACCCTCCTCCATGTATACCCCCGGGACCCACCAGATAACTTACCCATCACTACATCTAACCCCGATCACAGTCGAATCTCGCCCCTCCCATCCGACGGTCTATGATTGTTATCACGCCCTTAACCGCCCATCACTTAACACCTCCGAAACATGTGAAATGGGTGGTTTTAGCCCTTGTACCCTCTGCCACGCGGCGCTCATCCTATGGCATCACACGCTCTCCGCCAATACCATTTACCACCCTCACTTCATGCGAAAACCACCACACTGCCTTCCCGCCATAACTTAAATCCACTGCTCCATTCAAACATTCCAAAAGCATGGACCTTTGCGATAAACCCCGCAGCCATGTGTGCCTCTGCAAATGCTCCAAAAAGACTCAATAAGCCCAAACAAACATAAGATTTAAATTAACAATTGTTTTTAATGTGCAGGTGGCCGAGATATCAATGCATAAATTGCATTTTTGAGGTCCCAAAATTGTTCAAACAGACTCCCTGGGTGATGATCCAACAAGTTTGTTCATCAAGAGGACCAGGAGCATCAGATTAAAGCATGACCATCGATGGGTCATGACCATTGATGGTCATTCAAAACACACCAAAGCAACATGAAATGTTTCAATAATGTAGAGATAAAGGGCAAAGGAAGAACACAGTCAAAGAGATCGTGACAGTGAAAGACAAAGGATTAGAGGTTAATCAAAATATTAAAGATTAAATCAAAGGTTAATGATAAGGAAATCAGGGTTAAAGGACAAATATTAGAGATAAAATTCAGAATAAAAGAGAAAATAGCAAGACAAACAACAAGAGATAAATCCAATATTTAAAGCCAAATCAGGGTTTAAAGGATAAATCAAAGGCAGATTAACGCATAAGACATATCTGAATACCAAAGAAAAACAACATTTACTTCTCATAAACACTTTGGACACCTACAACCTTGTTTTACTCAAATAAAGGTAACCATAGTTATTGGAACAACCACATATATTTCCCAGCTACTCAGCAGTTATTGTAAAAGTTAATGAAAAAGCCTTAAAGTCAAAAATATCCTAAGAGTTAGCTCAACAGTTAAGTTAAAAGTTATTATTACAGAGAATTAAACATTAGTATTTTGCCTTGTGTTGAAATTTGGTTACCGGAGGATAGGTGGTTCCCTAAGGCTTTGATCTTTGACCTCGGGAAAAGTGTCCAAAAGAATTTAATTTTTCTCCCAAAGTGGTTTTATAAAGTTATAAAGTAAAATCTAATTTAAAAGTGACTTTTAGTGAAAAAGTTACAAAAGTCTAATTTTAAAGTGACTTTAATAAAGTTAATGTAAAATTAGAAAGGAAAAGTGACTTTGGAAATAAATGACTAAGTGGGTCTTTATTAAAGTGGGGTGAATTAAAAAATAGAGAGAGAGATTTAAAAGAGCATTTAATCTCAGCCCTAGATCTAAAGCTATTTCAGCCATTGGATTTGGGGATAACCCAAAAGTCACTTAGAGTTCTATTAAAGGAGGAAAAGGAGAGAAAAGATCATTCATTCTTTAATTCTCTCATGAGTAGATTGAGAGAAGGAGAAGGAGAAAGATGAAGAGAATTTTCTAAGCAGTGAGAAGAAGGAGGGCAGCAGCACTAACTTTCAGCAAATCCATACATCGGGGCAGAGCACAAAGTTCAAGGTAAATGGGCACGAATTTCGAGGAGAGAAAATTGCAGATTTCGAGGGAGGCCGTACAACCATTTCGGCACTATTTTCGAGGCTATTCGTATAGTTTTGAAGGCTGTAATTTCTGCTATAATTTTTCTGTTTTGTGGGCATAGAAATCGAGATGGATTTTGGCACAGTTTTCGAGATAAGTTCTGTTTCAAAGTTGCTGTAATTTTTTTGTTGTGTAAATTTCTGCATCACTATAAAAGCAATATTCAGAAAATAAAGAGAAACTTTCGAACTGGTTTTCCCCAAGAGTTTTAGGGGGTTTTTCCAGGGTCATGTTGACCAAAAATCACTGTGTTAAAATGTTTTGTGTGGCTGTTTTAGTCTGTTGATTTTTATTTCTGCAATTTCAAGCACTGTGAAAATTTCCAGAATTTGTGTTTTCAGAAAATGTTTATTTTCCAGCTTGTTGAATGTAAGGCTATGGGAAAGGGCATTTAACTATTTGAAGAAATAAGGTGAAACTGAAAACCGAGGTGGGAAAATAGAAATTTCTACACATTGGGCCTTGCATGGTCTCAAAGATCAAGATAACAATAAATCTGTAGTAAAAACAAATCAGTAACCCTAGATTAGGGCAACCTCCTCATTTTACAGTTAAACACTGTATGTATTGTTCATTTTTAGTGTTGTTTGGTTGGTTGGCTGCTTGATTAGAGGATTGACTGCTAGGCTGGATTTGATCAAACTCTGAGTTGCAGAGATTTGTTGCACTGGATTAATGTAACTGTTTTGGACATCAGTAATACAAAGCACGTTCATAGGATTCATGAACTATGTTAATGGTGATGTTATCCTTCTTTGTCAATGTTTCCCTTCTGTTTTCCATATTGTCCATCATTTCTCTGATAAAAGAACAAAAAATTTAGATTAAGATATGTTGTCTTAGCACCTTAATTCTGTATGCTTCTTTCATCTTAATGTTTTCTTCTGCAAGGTCTGATTAGAGAATTCTTAATTTCTCTCTAGTTCCACCTAGCTTGTTGCCTTGGAAATGATTCAGTAGATTCCAACCAAAGAAGTCTATGGTTTTCCCTGTCCTTTGGTTTTTCTTGAAAGGTTATTTTTAAGGCCTTGTTTGGAGTTTACTTAGTAGAGTCCAGCCAAAGAAGTCTATGGTTTACCCTGTCCTTGGTTTGTCTTAAACGATTGCTACAAAGATCTTTTGTGTTTGATTAAATAAGTCATGTGTATCTTGCTCTTTGGTTTCACTGAATGTTATCTCAAATGTTTTCTTTGTCTGAAAGTAATTCTAGGATTGTTGGATTGTTGTCTCAAGGTTTGCTTAGTAGATTTTGGCCAAAGAAGTCTATGGTTTCCCCTGTCCTTTGGTTCTTCTTAAACAGTTACCTGAAAGGCTTTTCTTGTTAGAGTATGGTTAAAGGATTCCTAATTCCCCTTTAGTTTTACTCTTTTCACAACTTACTGTCATTTCATACTTCAACTAATCTAAAGAGATCCACTTGACATAGTTAGCTTGCCCTATGAAACCCTTGTAGAGTTGATGAAAAATTAAATCCTTTTATGACTCCATAGCCCAATGGATTAATTCTGCCCATAGTCTATCTATTTAACTAAAACTCTCAATCACTTAATCACATAATCAAGTAATCAACCAAACAAAACAAACAGTCCTAAGACTTCATAACTAGCCTAAAATCAGAAAACACAAGCATAAAGATAAATAATTTGCAAACATAAACATAGAGAGAGCCCTCTTTGAGTCCAGGAAGGGTAGGTCCTTGGAATCCAAAGCGGTTTGATGTGTTTCCCTGTAGAGTTATTCTTGCCAATCTTGCAAATCACGGGGAGCCAACAATATACAAATTGATATGGGAGTTAATATAGATGGTATAAAAAGACACATGGTAGTTTTTAATGATGGTTTAAAAGCATACATGGAAGCAATGATGAATGTCAAGGTAGAGGGGTTGAAGGAAGGTTTTGAAAATTTGCCAGAAGAAAGGCTTCCCAGTGGTGACAAGGTAATCCATGAAAATCACGATGAGGAAAAAATAAATACGGATTATGATTTTAGAGACTCCAATGTTGGGTTTAAGAGCCACTACATTCCAAAGATCGAAATGAGGAAGTTTGATGGAAAGGATATGGTAACATAGATACTACAAATGGAGCAATATTTTAATCTCCATGATGTGCAATGCACACAAAAGGTACACATTGCAAGTTTATATTTAAAACCCAATAAGTCTGTATGGTATCTATGGATTTTTTCTCGTAAACCACTTTTCACTTAGTCCATTCTTACAAAGGAAATGATAACACATTATGAGGATACAAAGAGAAACACCTTCTTTAGCCAATTGATAAATCTCAAACAAAAGGGTTCAATGGCGGAGCACATTGAGGACTTCCAAAAATTGAATAATAAGTAATTGATATTCCAGATGAGCATAGGATTGATGTCTTCATAGGGCCTTTGAAGGATAACATCCAACATGAGGTTTGCCTTTGGGAACGTGATTTATTGGAGAAGGAATTCAGGGTGGCAAGAAAAGTTGAAAGAAAAAATATGGAAACAAGGAAGTCTACCACTCACAACTATAAATATGAAAGTGTTTTTTATCTTATCCTTCCACAACCTACAAGGTTGACGCCACAACAATTAGAGGAAAAAGGAGGAAAATGGCTTTGTTACGATTGTGATAGAAAATACACTAAAGGTCATAAGTGTGTTGAGAAGAAATTATTTTATATCGATTTTGAAGAGGAGGAAGAAAGTGAGTAAGAAACATAAAAAGACGAGGATATAGATGAGTAACCAACCCCTGAGAAAGAAGAAATGAATCCGACCATAACTTGCAATGCATCTGTAGGAATTACCACCCCTCAAACGCTTAATATAGAAGGATATATCAAGAAGAAAATAGTAATATTGTTGATTGATTCAGATAGTACTCATAATTTTATTCATTGTAAGATAACCAAGGAAGTAAATTGCTTCCTATATCCAGCACAAGAGTGTCAAGTGATGGTTGAAAATGGATGAACTATAAATTTCTTTTGAAAGTGCCATAATATCAATTTGACCATGGGGAAATATGCATTGAATAGTCCAATTCTTTCCATTCTAATGGGTGGCGTTGATTTTGTACTAGGAGTCTAATGGTTACACTATTTGGGGACAATAGCCTTTAATTTTAAAGAAATTTATTGAAAGTTTTTTTGGAAGGAAAGGAAGTTGAATTAAGGGGCATCACAGGGAAACCAAGAAAGACAATTACATCTAATGGCATGAAAAAACTTCTGAAGAAAGAATAGTGAGGTGTAATTGCACAATTATGCTCACTAGAGGTTCAAACATCAAAATAATATATTTCTCCAGATCTCTAAAAAGTCTTAGATAATCATTCCAAGGTATTTGAGACTCCTAAAGGCCTCCCACCTATTCGTGATCATGATCATGCTATTCATTTGATTCATGATGTATTCCTCCAAACATCAAACCTTATAGAATTCCCTATGCCCAAACGAGCAAAATTGAATGTATGGTTGCAGAAATGCTAGACGTTGGTATAATTCAACCTAGTCAAATTTCTTTCTCTACTCCAGTAGTATTGGTGCACAAGAAGGACATGGTGTATGTGTCCATATTATAGGGAGCTCAAAAATCTCACTATTAAAAATAAATTTCTTTCCTATCATTGATGAATTATTGGATGAATTACATGGGGAAATTTACTTCACCAAGTTGCATCTTCGTTTAGGATATCATAAAATTAGAATGAAGATTGAAGACATTTCGAAAATAACATTCAGAACTCATTAGGGTCATAACGAATTTTTGGTCATGTCTTTTGGACTTACTAATGCACTTAAGACATTTCAAGGTTTGATGAATTCCGTTTTCAAACCCTTCCTTAGAAAATTTGAGTTAGTATTTTTTGATGATATACTAATCTACAACAAGTCTTGGAAGGATCATGTTCAACATGTTGACAGGGTGCTCAAAATATTGGAGGAGAAACAATTATATGCAAAAACTTCCAAATGTTTCTTTGGAGTATAGGAGGTGAAATATTTGGGTCATAATATACCTCATGAGGATGTTAAGGTAGACCCAAACAAAATTAAAACCATTGAGGAATGGAAAATCCCTACAACCGTAAAGCATCTTCAAGGATTTCTTGAGTTGACAACATATTATTTAAGAAAATAGAAACACCTCTAACAACATTATTTAAGAAAAATGCATTTTCTTGGACTCCAAAAGCAACTAAGGCCTTTGAACATCTTAAAGAGGCAATGTTCCAAGCACTGGTCTTAGCTACGTCTGAGCTCACAAAAGCCTTTACTATGGAATGTGATGCCCATAGAATGGAATTAGTGTTGTTTTAATGCTATAAGGAAGACCTATTGCTTTTAAAAGTCATCCAATCAAAGGAAAGTATTTACACAAACATATTTATGAGAAGGAAATGTTGAAAATACTACATGCATTAAAGCAATGAATACCTTACCTAATGGGAATACACTTCAAGGTAAAAATAGATCATGATAGTCTTAAATACTTTTTGGAACAAATATTATCTTCAGAAGAGTAGCAAAAATGCTTCAATCTATCTGGTTATGACTTTGAAACAATCTACAAAAAATGGAATCAAAATGTTGTTGCAGATGCACTCTCAAGAAAGGATGAGGATGTGGAAGCATTTCTTTGTGCCATTTCTATTATTAAACCTGATTGGATAACTGAAGCAAGAGATGAATGAAAGAATGACGAAAAGGTGTGGACACTGATTCAATAGTTGCAAGATGTTCCCAAAACATCTGATACATTTAGTTGGAAAAAATATTCATTATGGTACAAAGACCACTTATATCATTTTAAGAATTCCCAACTCAAGCAAAATATTCTTTTGGAATTGCACACCTCCCCCTTAGGAGGGCACTCAATATTTTTAAAAAGTTACCACATGGTCAAGAAGGATTTTTTTTGGGATGGCCTTAAATATGATATTCAGAAGTTTGTGGTAGAATGTTTAGTTTGCCAACAAAATAAATTTGAGACAATTAAGACCTCGGGTATGTTGTAACCTTTAGCCATTCCAAGTCAGCATTGGGAGGAGGTCTCAATGGATTTTATCACAGGTGATGAGGCTCAGTATTGCAACAAGAATGTTGCAACTACCGAGGCTACCAACTTTAATTATAAACTCAGGGTTCGTACAAACTTAAGAGGTATTAGCAATATATGTGTCACATACAATGTGTCCCTAATTTGTTGATCTAATGTAATAGAGTTAATTTCATGTAATAAAATCCTAAAATAATTTCAGAAACAGAAGTGTTTCTTTGGAAAGAAATTAATCCCAGGCAAGAACAACAATTTGTAATTGAAATCCTAAGAGCATGAATTCAAATAAATAGGCCTAATCTAATTTGTAAAAATGCATGTCCTAAGTGGTGTTTATTCTTCCTCAATCATGGATTTATATACTAGGGATCATGATTCAGGCTTATGAGACAATAACCAAGCTTTGGGAGTAAATCTGGTTGAGTTTACATGTGCTACAAGAGTGGTACATGAACATCTGTTTTTGCTATAGGAAGTTTTGTTTTGGAGATAACTCATCGAATGAATTACTAAATAAAATTAAATTGGGATGAGAAAATTTTTGTTAGTAAGTAGGATGTATTAGGTCTCCATTCCAAGTGGAATCACTCCAAAATACCCATGTTCACATGTGCTAAAAAATAACAGAAAATTACTACTCAAAAATCGAGAAATTCAAGAACTAGTGATCTAGTTAATCTATCATATGCCTAACCTATCAAGTAAAAATACAATTGGGTAGTTGTTTTTATTAAATTTAACATTATTATGATCTAATCCAAGTGGAATCAAGTCAAATGAATCTCATTAACCCATTCTAACAAAGAGCATAAATTTACTACTATTTCGCTACAATGCATTTCCAAAAATTTTATATTCGTGAACTAGTAACCAAATCCAAGTAGCTTAATGATGAAAATGACCTTCCAAAGTTATTATAAGGATGAAAAATACTTTTGAATCTATAAAAAACCTGCAAAATAATACACTTCAATCATTTAACTCAATCCCACAACAAGAAAAGAAACAATACTAAATACAGAAATATGCAAAACAAAAATAAGATATGCATGTGAATAAGAAGTGAAATAACATAAATAAATTGTGCAAGACGGCTTTGAGGCTCCTGGGATGGCAAATCCCAAGGATAATCAAAGTCCTATGGAAGAATCCAAGGTTTAGAAGCTAAAAATGGCACCGAACTTCATTGTTGAATCAGTCCAAGTACATCCCTACAAGAAAAGAAAGTGGAGCTACTAAACGACATGTTTTCTCCACAATAAGACTAAGAAATACATGCCCCTGGAGGTCAATTCGAATTGGTACTTATAAAAAATGATGAAGAAACACTCCCCTTGAAATTCATAAGCTTTCCCCTCCAAAATCCCTCAAATAGTGGATCAAGTTCCCAACACTAGGAGTTTGCATTAAATGACAGAGAACACATTCCTAGATTTTCTCAATCATCGGAGTTCCAAAATATCTCAATAATTTCATGATATTTTGTTCATTTATTCTCCAATTTCGATCCTCCTATAGTAGAGAGAAAGTCCCTAAATTATCTCCTTCTACAAATCTTCATAATCTACCCATTATTCTCACAATATATTTAAAAAATAAATAATATTAGACACAAATATGCAATTATCTCTAAACCTTCCTAGGAAAATATTAAAGGTTAAAAAGAAGTATTAAGTGTAGAAGGAGAGATTTAATATAGCATTTATGTGCCTAAGAAAGTTTGGATTGGCCTTAATTTATGTCTAATTTGGAGGCCCATCATACCCCCTACTTAAAGTGTTGCTCATCCTCTGAGCAACTTATTGACCTGACTGTGCCTCCTTAATGGTCCCAGTGGCCTCTCTCTTATACATTCCTGAGTCCTTTCTCTTAAGAAGCTTGGTTGTAGGTTCTGCAAGGTCAAGCATAAAATATGTAGTTGTTCTTTTCATGATTTTTAAGCACACAAACACAACTTTCCTTTTTGCAAGTGAACTCTATTGGCTTGTAGGTCCATTGCATTCACATTCCATTTTTACTTCTATTTTTTCCAAAATATATATGTGTATAGAAAAATCTCAATGTTTCTAGAGACCATTAGGCTACCATTTTTTCATTGTGCAAGATGGGTTCTTGAATATTTTTTCAGTTTGGCAAGGTCTTCCACATCCTTTTCCAACCTCCTGCTACCTTTTTCCATTATTTGGACACCTATGAAACCCTGGAAACGACCTCTAATGTGATCTTGTAGCAACTCAGAGCATCTTGTATCAAATCTATTTTTCCTATAGTAACTTCTTGTAGCAGTTCTGTTTCCTATAAAAACTCTATTTCTCCTACAACATCCAATATTTTCATGCCAAGAGATGGTGGGTCCACCTTTTATTTTTTATCTTTCCCTCTTTTTTCCAATTTGTTTTTTTCATTCCATGAAAAATAAACTCAGAGTGTTTTTTTGTTAACTGAGTTGTCCCTCAGTTACCCCTTGGCACTCATTGTCTTCCATCACAAATAACTTCTTACCACACACTTTCTCAAGTCCTCTTCACTTATGTCTTGCTTCTCTCCCAGATGTGTGTGTGTCTTGGTGGAAAATTGAAGCTAACTACTAGATAAGGTCGAGGCTGCTATGACACTGATTTTGGCTTTAAAAAACCTTTCCTTCTCACACTTTTAATATTTTCTTAAGCTAGAATAGATTCGAAGGGTGAGGTTAGAGAGTTTCATACCCGAGCCTTACCCTTGATGTGTTTTTGCAGGTGATATTGAGGTTGTTGATATGATTGTTGAAGCTACCTTTGGTGGTTTTGAAGCTGCTACTAATGATCCTGAAGGTGCATGTCATAATCTGCTGGAGGTCCTATTGCTGATAGCCTTGAATATGGAGGTCTTCTAGGTTTTTTTTTGTTTTTTTTTTTTCGCTGCTTCACATCCCTTTATAAAATGATGCTGCTGAGATGCTCATGATGTGAGTGTTGTAGTTGATGGTTTTTCTTTTGTACAAGTTTTCATAGCATGATGATTATTTTACTGATAAAGTTTTTGTGTGTGCAATCTTCTTCCTAGCGTTCAATCTTCTACTGGTGGAGTGGATGGACTACTTCCTAAGGAGGGTGTGCTCTTCTAAACTTCACAAATAGCTTCATGATGCTCAAGGTGGTTGGATCTTCTGCTCTGTGGGTGAAAAAATATTGATGTTGATTTTTGCTATGACTGTACAGGGTGCTACAAGAGGAATCCTCTTCCTACAGCAGTCATTTAATTTGAGACATCATTACTACCTGTGGGATTGATGGAAATTCATAGGAGGTATAAGGACAATGTTACAATCATTAAGAGGTGGTGTAGGTGGTGGAAAAGTTGACGACATAGCTTTTTTTGATTTTTTTCATGTAAGGTAGAGTGGAACTTGAGGATGAATTTGGCTAGATGGAGTGGATAGGTGATGGAGGTGGTGTTGGGGGACCTCTATGAACCTTATCTAAACAATAAATGATCTTTTGATTCTTTCCTCCAATCATATCCGCTTCTTGTAGCATTTACAAGACTTGTTGTAGCATTTCACAACCCCCTTGTAGCAGATTTGCTTTAGCCATATCTCTCAAAAGGTAGATTGGATTGACCTAAAATATTGTGATCATATTGCTATCATTATTATGCACCTCCCCATAAAAATTCTCGGGCATTGGATGCATGAATCTCGAGAAAAATAAAAAATGGTTATAGGTGATGGAGGTTGATTTCTCACAAAGTGTGCACTGAAATTCACTGAAATTTCTTGAGCATGTTACCATCATATATATCCATCTCCCCATGAATCATCTCAAAAAATGGATTCATGATTTTCTATATATAATAAAAATAATTTTCTGCTAAAAACTAGGACTTCCTGTAGCAAAAACAAGATTTCCTGTAGCATTTTAGGACAACGAATAAAATGAAAGAGAAAAGCATGGAAATGATGGGTGGATGTTGGAAATGGATGAGGGTGATGGATTAACATGACCTTGGTCCTTTTGGAGCATCTAATAAAAGGAGGAGAAAGTCCAAGTTTGACTTCATTTGACTACATTTTTGACCAACTTGTTCTTTTGGTGCCAACTTGTTTTTGTTGGTTGCAAAGGTTGGAGAGCGTCTGCACTCATTAGAGAGAGATACATGGAGAAATTTTTTTCATTTTTTATTTTCTTTTCTTAGGCCTACTAGCCTTAATGAGGTTTTCAACTAGTAGGTTTGCCTAGGTGCCTCAAAAGAGGTTTTCACCTAGAATCTTTTAATTTTCTCTTATTTTCTCTTTTTTTCAACCCATTGACTGCCTCATGGAGGTTTTCAATCAGTGAGACAATCACAAACGACTCAAAATAGGTTTTTACATGAGATTTTGTTCTTTATTATTTTTTCTCTTTTTCCATTGTTTTAATTTTTTTCTATCCTACTCTACTTGAAAAAACAAAATCTCTCTCAATTATAGGAATACTTCCAATGGAGCCATGTGCACATCAAGATGATGGATAAAATCATGTGTACACTTAAAATACATGCTTTGACATGTACTTCTTTAACTGAGATTGTATCAAGTACTGTTGAAGAAGAGCGTGTTTCTGCAACTTAATGATAGACAGAAACCACATTTCAATATAGCTTTGATGCCCTTGGTTTTCTTGCTCATCGAGATCATTATTTATGTCTTCTTCTACCATGAAATTAAAATCTTCCTTTGTTTTCTGGCTATTCTCTTGAACACGTGGAGGATATGATGGTAAACATGAGGGAACTTTATCGATATTTGATTCTGATGTCCGCTCTGCGTCAAGTGCAAGCCATGATTCTTTGGTCTTATCATTTGAATCTTCTTTTTCTTAATGTTGTCCTTCAATGACATCAAGAGAATCACTTTTTTTGAAATATTATTCTTGAGCTAAGATGGATACCCTTTATATTAAAAGGAGATGTTTGGAAGTGTTGTACCTCAACATTGTAAGTGAGTTGAGTTACTTATTTGTATGGGTTTGGAAATGGTGGTATATGTAGTTTTGTGGGAGCGGATATTTGAGATGCATGTGGTTGAGGTTGTGGTTGTGGTGGAGGTGGATGGTAGGGATAGAATGGAGTTGGGTATGGAGGCTATTGAGGAAAATATTGAGTATATTGTGCATTTCTTCCTTAAGTTTTTTTCCAACCTTGTTTCTAAGATTTCTTTTGGGGTTGGGATGGCCAAGGTTGCCAAGGAGGGAGTGTGTTCCAATTACTTTTGAGATGGATGTGAATGAGCTTGAAATTATGAAGTAGGTCCTTGCATCATATCAAGTTGACTAGGCTTCCATGGTCTTCTTGGAGCTACATAACATAGCTTCTTTGGTGATTGACTTGCTCCATTGTCCTCTTGGTAAATTTCCTTCAACCTTGGTAATGATGGAAAATATTTAGTAGCATATGATTCTGCATGGATAACGCAAATATCAGATTATTATTTTTTCTCATTTTGTATTCTTAACATTTCTACATGTTCACTTAGATTGCTAATAATTTTTGTTTTAAAGTTATCAAGAAAATTTCTGAGTTCTGCTTGACTTACCAATGTTGATGCCGATTTAATTACTTTTTCCCTTCCTCTTGATATGAACTTGCATGTTTCACAAATTTCTTCAAATGATAATTGGTATACATCTCCTCTACTCATGAGATCAAGGAAATCAATCCACTCATTCGTAATTGTTCTAAGTAGGAGGGTTTTTAGTGTGTCAAATCCTAAATGATGTAATTTTTCCCTCTTAACATTACACATGAACCTCTATATTAGATCCTCAAGGCTCTCATCTTCTTTTTTATTCATTCTAAATATTTCTTCCTTAAGATCATGGTATTTATATTTTTCTAGAAATATCTTTTGCATATCATTCCATGATCTTTTTGAATTAGTACCTAAACTCATGAACCATCTAAGAGCTATATCCTTCAATGCTTCTGGAAGCAATCTCAACTTTTGAGTGGTTAGTAAGTAACCATGAGATCTGAAAATTATTTCAAATTCAAAGAGAAAGTTTTCCGGATCCTCTTACCTCATACCATGAAAATTGGGAAGGAAATATGGAGGGATGTTCTTCATATGCACACTGGAATCAGTATCTTGAATGGGAAACCCAAGAGGATCTTCTTCATTGTCTTCATCTCCATCCATTTTTTCTACCTTCTATGCCACCTCTTATTCTTCTACCTGCAGAAGTGGACGGTGATGTAGTTCTTACTATACCACGTGATCAAATGGGGGGAGAATTACTTTAATTTTTTTTAAATTTTAATAAGAATTCCTATGCAATGAAAATTTCTTCTTTTGAAATGAAATATGTCTAATGAAAATATTTTTGTTTTGCAGAAAGAAAATAAATGAATCAAATAGGGAAGAAAAAAATGTATACTTTGACACCTCCCCGACAACGACGCCAAAAATTGATGAGCCTCAGTATTGCAACAAGAATGTTGCAACTACCGAGGCTACCAACTTTAATTATCAACCCGGGGTTCATACAAACTTAAGAGGTATCGACACTATATGTGCAGCATACAATGTGTCCTTTTGTTGATATAATGTAATGGAGTGATTTCATGAAATCAAAGCCTAAAATAATTGCAGAAATGGAAGTGTTGCTTTGAAAAGAAATTAATCCCTGGCAAGAACAACAATTTCTAATTGAAATCCTATGTTAGGTCCCTATATTACTAGTGTTGCCCCTTATTGTTGTTAGTGTAGCCACCTTATTGTATTTTTGTACCCTTGTATTCCCATATTGTTATTATTGTGCCCCATAAAAGCCCACTATTGTTATTGTTGTGCCCTTACATTATTATTGTCAGGTCGGCTAGGATTATATTATGACCCCATGGACTCCTATATATAGAAAGGAGGTTTTGTCATTTCTATCATCCAATAATTTCATTTATGTAATGTAAACGAGGTTTTCCCCTCAAAGAGGTTGATTTCTAAGTCGTTGATCTCTCTTTTCTTCTATTTTATGAGTTGGTTTCTTAACATTTGGTATCAGAGCTTTGGATTCTAGGGTTTCACTGCTTCAAACAGGTCATTGTGGAAGTTTCTCTATAACTTTTTTTCTAAGAAGGTTCAGAAGTTCAAAAAAAAAACCTTATTGCGAAGAAATCTCGAGGAACGTCGTGTAAAAAATTTAGACCTTGGTTCGTAATATTTTGGGAGATATGATCTATGGAAGTTAGGGTTTTTGCAGGCTCCCGAATTTCATCTCAAAGAGGTGACCTTGGGAAAATTGTCATAACTCTATCTATGAGCATCGGATTGGAATTCTGTATAAAGTATCCGAAATTACACAGACTATAGTTCCCTTTCTAGTGATTTCAGAGCCGAAGGAGGAAAAAGTGGCAAGTGGCACGTCGTACATGTTCGCTCTACTGAACTAGTCCATAATTAGGTCATTGTGGGAGATTGGGCATAAATTTGCCTTGAAGAGTCCAAATCAGGTCAAACATGTGGCATTGGAAACGTTATTTAGAGGGTTATTAATGGGCCAAATATTAAATATTGTGGATCCAAAATTACATATATACATCCATTTCAATATTGAGCTCCTCAAAAGCAAGAAAAATGTGTGTATTTAAAAAAAAAATTGCATAAGTCTTGTTTGAAAAATCAATTTGAAGTGATTCCAAGGGAATATTGAAGCATAAATATCAGTATTGGGTTCTAAAATCCTCTCTAAAAATAATTCAACACTCATTAAGCCCTCAGAAGGCTCTACTATGACTCATGAAGAGGAAGAAGTGCAACATGATATATCAAAATTACAAGACCAAGTGCAACAAATTTCGCTCTCGCAAAGAGTAACAAAAAATGAAATGGAAGATAAGATGGATGGTTTGAAGAAAGGTGTGGAAGCTCATATGGATGCTTTGAATCATGGCATGGAAGATAAGATGGATGGCATGAAATCTAAGATCAATGAAAACATGAAAGGCAAGATGGAAAAAATGAAAAGAAACATGGAAGACATGAAGAATGATCTAAAAGAAGACATGGAAGGTTTGAAGGAAGGTTTAACAAAGTTGATACAAGAAATGATTCCTAATGGTGAAAAGGTAGTAGAGGAAACTCATGATGAGAACAAAATAAATTTTAATTGTGATTTCATAAACTCTAATATTGGATTGAAGACCCACCATATTCCAAAGATCAATATGAGGAAGTTTGATGGCAAGGATCCCGTAACATGGATACTACAAATGGAGAAAAATTTTGATCTCCATAATGTGAAAAACACAAAAAAGTACACATTGAAACTTTATATTTAGAAAAAAATACATTTGTATGGTATCAATGGCTTTCCTCTAGTAAAAAATTGTCACTTGGTCAATTTTTACGGAGGAAATAATAGCACATTTTGAGGATACAAAGAGCAACACCTTCTTTAGCCAATTGATAAATCTCAAACAAAAGGGTTCAATGGTGGATCACATTGAGTAATTCCAAAATTTGAATATAAGGGTAATTGATATTCCAGAGGAACACAAGATTGATGTCTTCATAGGGACTTTAAAGGATAGCATCCAACATGAGGTTCGCCCTTGGGAACCTGATTCATTGGAGAAGGAATTCAAGTTGGCAAGAAAATTGAATGTAAAATTATGGAAACAAAGAAGCCTACCACTCACATCTATAAAGATTGAAGTGTTGCTACTCCTAGACTTCCACAACCTACAAGGTTGACACCACAAGAAATGGAAGAAAAAAGAGAAAAAAGGGCTTTGCTATAGTTGTGATAGCAAATACACTAAAGGTCATAAGTGTGCTGAGAATAAATTTGTTTACATATATTGTGAAGAGGAGGAATAAAATGAACAAGAAGCTTCAAAATAAGAGGATATACACTAGGAACTATCCCTAGAGAAAGAAGAAATCAGTCCAACCATATCCTCTAATGCATTGGCAGGAATTACCACTCCTAAAACTCTCAATATAGAAGGACATATCAAGAAGAAAAATGTAATAGTGTTGATTGATTCGGATAGTACCCATAATTTTATTCATTGTAAGGTATCCAAGGAATTGAATTGCTTCCTCTACCCAACACCAGAGTGTCAAGTTATGGTTGTAAATGGAGGAAATATAAATTGATCTGGAAAGTGCCATAATATCAAGATAGCCATGGGGGAGTATGTATTGAATAGTCCAATGCTTTCCATTCCAATGGGAGGTGTTGATGTTGTATGAGGAGTACAATGGTTACAATATTTGGGGACGATAGCTTTTAATTTTCAAGAACTTTACTTGAAATTTTTTTTGGAAGGAAAGGAAGTTGAATTACGGGGTATCACAGGGAAGCCGGGAAAGATAATAAGCTCTAATGTCATGAAAAATCTTCTGAAGAAAGAACAACAAGGCATAATTGCACAATTATGCTCACTAGAATTTCCAACATCAAAATCATCTATTTCTCCAGATCTCCAAAAAGTCTTGGAAAATCATTCCAAGGTGTTTGAAACTCCCAAAGGACTCCCACCTATTCATGATCATGATCATGCTATTCATTTGATTCCAAGAAGTGTTCCTCCAAACATCAGGCCTTACAAATATCCTTATGTCCAAAAGAGAGAAATTGAGCGTATGATTGCAGAAATGTTAGAGGCTGGTATAATTCAACCTATTCAAAGTTCTTTCTCTGCTCCAGTAGTATTGATGCACAAGAAGGATGGATCATGGTGCATGTGTCTGGATTATAGGGAGCTCAATAAGCTCACTATTAAAGATAAATTTCCCATTCCTATGATTGATGAATCACTGGATGAATTACATGGAGCAATTTATTTTAGCAAGTTGGATCTCCGTTTAGGATATCATCAAATTAGAATGAAGACATTATCAAATTAGAATGAAGACCAAAGATATTCCGAAAACAACATTTCGAACTCATGAGGGTCATTATGAATTTTTGGTCATGCCTTTTGGCCTTATCAATGCACCTTCTACATTTCAAGGGTTGATGAATTCCATTTTGAAACCCTTCCTTAGAAAATTAGTGTTAGTATTATTTGATGATATACTAATCTACAACAAGTCTTGGAAGGATCATGTTCAACATGTTGACAGGGTTCTCAAACTATTGGAGGAGAATAAATTATATGAAAAAACTTCCAAATGTTTCTTTGGAGTACAAGAGGTGGAATATATGCAGGGTCATACTGTATCTCAAGAGGGTGTTAAGGTAGACCCTAACAAAATTAAATCCATTAAGGAATTGAAAGTCCCCATAACCATAAGCGGTAGTTGCGATGATTTCTCCGGTTAATAGGGTATTATTGCAAGTTTTTAAAGAATGATGGGAGAATAGCAGCACCTCTAACAACATTATTGAAGAAAGATTCATTTTCATGGACTCCTGAAGCAACTAAGGCCTAATTTGAACATCTTAAATAGGAAATGTGCCAAGCACGAGTCTTAACTACGCCAGACTTCACAAAAACCTTTATTGTGGAATGTGATGCCTCAGGAAATGGAATTGGTGTTGTTTTAATGGAAGAAGGAAGACCCATTGATTTTGAAAGCCATCCAATAAAAGGAAAGTATTTACAGAAAGCTATTTTATGAGAAGGAAATGTTGGAAATACTACATGCACTAAAGAAATGGTGACCTTACCTAATGGGAAGACACTTCAAGGTAAAGAATGATCATGATAGTCTTAAATATTTTTTGGAACAAAGACTATCTTCAAAAGAGCAACGAAAATGGGTCACAAAAATGTTGGGTTATGACTTTGAAGTCATCTACAAAAAAGGGAAGCTAATTGTTGTTGCAGATGCACTCTCAATAAAGGATAAGGAGGTGGAAGAATTTCTTTGTGCGATTTCTATTATCCAACTAGATTGGATAAATGGAGCAAGAGAGGAATAGAAGAATGAAGAAGAAGTGTGGGCACTCATTGAAAAGTTGCAGAAATATCCCAGTACATCTAGTACATTTAGTTTGAAAAATGATTCCTTATGGTACAAATATCACTTATATCTTTGTAGTAATTCCCAACTAAAACAAGAGATTCTTTTGGAATTGCACACCTATCCCTTAAGAGGGCACTCAAGATTTTTAAAAAATTACCATAGGGTGAAGAAAGAATTTTTTGGGGATGGCATTAAATCTTATATTCAAAAGTTTGTGGCGAAATTTTTGGTTTTCCAGCAAACTAAAGTTGAAAAAATTAAGACCTCGGTTTTGCTACAACCTTTATCCATTCCAAGTCAATGTTGGGAGGAGGTTTCAATGGATTTTATCAATGGTTTACCTAAGTCCGATGGAAATAGTGCCATCATGGTGGTATTTGATAGACTTACCAAGTATGCACACTTTCGTGAATTATCTCATCCATTTAAATCAAGTACAGTTGCTACTGCATTTATGGAAACAATTCAAAAGCTACACGGAAACCCAAATATTATTGTAAGTGATAGAGATCCAATTTTCACTAGAAATTTTTGGACGAAATTATTTTCTTGTTTGGGTACTCAACTAGCTCATAGCTCATCTTATCATCCTCAATCTGATGGGAAAACTAAGATAGTGAAAAAATGTTTGGAAGGATCTCTTCGTTGTTTTGTATCTGATAAACAAACACAATGGGTCAAGTGGTTAACTCTAGCTGAATGGTGGTATAACACTTCCTTCCATACTACAACAAAAATGACTCCATTTATGGCACTTTATGGATATCATCCACCGTCCATCACATCATCTTTAAGAGAAAATTATAAGGTTCAAGCAGTGGAAGATCACATCGAGCATCAATAACAATTTCTCCAACTCTTAAAGGATAACATAAATTTGGCACAAAATCGAATGAAACAACATGCAGATCAAAATCACAACAATAGAAGTTTTGATGTAGGAGATTGGGTATTCTTACGGCTACAACCATACAAACAAATGTCCCTCAAGGAAGCTAATAAGGATAATAAATTATCACCAAATTACTATGGTACTTACAAGGTGTTGCAAAATATTAGTACTATGGCATAAAAATTGGAGCTTCCTGCTTCTTCCCAAGTGCACCCAGTTTTCCATGTTTCATGCTTAAAGAAGGTTATAGGTGACAAGCTTCCAGTTCAAACAATATTTCCAGAACTTTATGAGGAAGTAAAAAGTCATATTGGAAACTGAAGCAGTCACGGAAACAAGAACTTGACAGCTACGAAATTGATCAATTTCAGAGTATCTCATCAAGTGGAAGAACTTACCCACTGAAGATTCCACATGGGAGGATGATAATTTTATACAGAAGCATCCATAACTACTCAAGCGATGAGGACAACACTTTTTTGAAGGAGAAGGGCATGTTAGGTCCCCATATTACTAGTGTAGTCCCTTATTGTTGTTAGTGTATCCCCCTTATTGTTATTGTTGTACCCCTTTAGTCCCCATATTATTATTATTGTGCCCCATAAGAGCCCACTATTGTTATTGTTGTGTATTGTGACACCATGGACTCCTATATATAGAAATGAGGTTTTGTCATTTCTATCATCCAATAATTTTTCATTTGTGTAATTTAAGGGAGGTTTCCCCCTCGAAGAGGCTAATTTCTAAGTCGTTGATCTCTCTTTTCTTCTATTTTGTGAGATGGTTTCATAACATCCTAAGAGCGTGAATTCAAATAAATAGGCCTAATATACTTTGTAAAAATGCATGTCCTAAGTGGTTTTTATTCTTCCTCAATAATTTATTTAGATCCTAAGGGTCATGATTCAAGCCTAAGAGACAAAAACCAAGCTTAGCAAACATGGTCGAGTTTACACGTGCTACAAGAGTGCTACAAGAAGTTATGTTTTGGAGATAACTCACCAAATTACTAACTAAATTAAAGGAAAATGATATGGGACAAATTTTGTTAGTAATTAGGATGTATTAGGTCTCCATTCCAAGTGGAATCACTCCAAAATACCCCTGTTCACACGTGCTAAAACATATTAGAAAAATACTACTATAAAATATGGAAATTCAAGAACTAGTGAGCTAGTTAATCTATCAAATGCGTAGCCTAACCAAGTGAAAATGAAAAGGGGTGAATTTAATTATTAACTTTAAAATTATTATGAACTAATCCAACTAGAATCAAGTCAAATGAATCTCATTAACCCATTCTAAAAAATATCATAAATTTACTACTATTTCGTTATAGGGCATTTCTAGAAATCTTATATTCGTGAACTAGTAACCAAATCCAAGTAACTTAATGATGAAAATGACCTTCCAAAGTTATTCTAAGCATGAATAATGCTTGTGAATCTCTAAAAAAACTACAAAATAAAACACTTCAATCATTTAACTCAATCCTACAACAAGAAAACGAACAATACTAAATACATAAATACACAAAACAAAAATAAGAGATGCTGTAACAGACCCCCCACGTGAATTAAAATGGTAAATATGTTTTCACTTTAACTGTTCAAGTCAAGAAAATCAAGAATCAGTTTTAGGCGAACCGAATTCTTGATAACAGTTGTAGTATTTGCTGGATGGCTTAAGAAGTGTTCGTCGATTTTCTATGGGGAAAAGAAAAGACACACAACTACTGCACACGGTTCCGGAGGAGATGGCCTGGTTGTGCCATTAATTGGCATGAGAGGAGAAGCTCATGAATTGTCGGCTGACAAGATTCGAACTGGAGACCTGAATTCAAAGCTACTCCTTAACGACATACCAGATTCTAATAGCTCGAGAAGCTTCAGCTGCGGGAGTAATTTGTTTTCGTGACGTGTCTAGCAATCATGATCATCGGTTAGCAAGCTCGAGTTTGTGTGGTAAGACTGCCTGCAACTTTTTCCAGTAAAGAGATGAAATTAAATTCTACGCCTACCTATCTACAAATGGTAAGTAAGATACCATTACTATTGCGTTTCTTTGATAATAGTCGACTGGTTTATATCTAACATTATGTGGGCGTATATATATTATGGAATTATAAACTATATGGCATTCACATTGTCATATATTAAATACACGTAGGCATGGTTGTTAACCAAAGCTCGTGGAGTGATATTTCTAATGTTTATATCTAACATGGTGTGGGGATATATATATATATATATATATATATATATTATGAAATTACAAACTATATGGCATTCACATTGTCAAAGTGCCTCCACCATTGGGACTGCCAAGATAAGTATTTTGGCTAATTTTCATTATATAATCTCTTGTTGTGAGAAGAAAGATATAAATAAAGATTATATATATATGTATGACTGCCAAGATAGGTGATTTGGCTTGCTTTCTTTATTAGATAGTTTTTATCTTTGTGAGTCAAAAAAACAAAGAAAAGATTATATATATATATGACTGCCAAGATAATAATTTTGGCTAAATTTATTTATCATATAATCTCTTTCTTCGTGAATTGAAAAATATACAGTTCACTTCTGAGTTGAAATATATAGTTCACTTAATTTACAATTTATTTTCATATCAAGATGGGTAAATATATGAGAAAATAATTCAAGGGAAATAAGTTGAGATTTTCCTTCTTAAGGTGAAAATATGTTTTGGTGGACATATTGAGATTAAGGCCTTGGGTAACCTTATATTGAGACGTTTAAAATGCACACATATTTAAAATAGGCATGTGTCTATTGTGTGAATTTATTTGATGCATGCTCGGATATATATATATATATATATATATATATATATATATATATATGTTTTCATATTCTCTATGCATTGTATTTAATGCACTTAGATAGGAATTTTTAATTAAAAGATGATTAACCACGTGATTTTGTGGTTATTTCCTAAAAAGAATCCTTGTTGTGTTTTCTTGAAAAGACTCCTACTTTAATATTTTAGAAAGATAATATTATTAGAGAGATAGAATGGTGAAAGGGAAACTTATTGGCGGGTTTTTGGAAAAGAATCCATGTTGTCTTTTTTTGAGAAGATTATATTATGTTATTCTTTGCTATTATGCCAATCTTTTACATAATAGTTAAGAATGGTAGTATACTAAGAAGTTTTTGTAAAAGAAATCCACATCGTTTTAAAGATTGCTATTATGATAATATTTTTTTTACATGAGAAATAGTATTTCATGATGATAGAAATCTAAGAAGGAAATATGTGTTTCCTATAGTAAAGGAAGAGCTATCTCTCTTGCATGCACAAAGAATAGCCATTATGTTATAGAGGCGTGTTCTTTGCATGTATAAAGAAATGTTGAGCTATCTTAATATTTAGGAAGATATACTAATATGTGAGATACGAATAAGATTTATCAACTAATGATATTACATTGGTAAAGATTAGTTATTTCATAAAAACCATGGATAGTTTCAATAAACCATGGGTAGTTTTTCCATGGTGTTGATAGAGATTAATTATTTCATAAAACCATGGGTAGTTTTTCCATGGTGTTGATGGAGATTAATTGTTTCATAAAACCATAGGTAGATTACCATGGTGTTTGCAAATATTAGTTATTTAATAAAACCATGAATAAATTACCATGGTGTTGGTAAAGTTAAGTTATTTAATAATTTCATGGTTAAAAGAGATAATCAGTTTTATTCCTTAGATGAATAAACTAAGTGATTATTTTATATTATCATGATTATAATGTTAAATTCCTTATGGAGGAAGATCTTGCATATACGTGCAACATATGTATTAGCCTTTATTGAAAAATAATATACATATTTGTATGTAGAAAGATAGCTTGTAGTATTAAAACTACATTGAATATGACTGTTAGTTTAATCTTGAAAATGAGACATGTATTTATATTCTTAATTGCGTATTTTTACATATGTTTACATGCTCACTAGCATTGAGATTTTCCTTGGGAAGACTCGTGAAGGAGGTTATGTGCTTCGTTGTGTAAGCACTCCTTTAGGGAGAGTCTTTTGGAATCAGTATGCATTCACATGCATGGAAGAGACCATTGTTATGTTAACTTGCATTCCATGAACTAAAGGTAATAGCTTAAGGGTTAGCTATTTTTATTAAATGTATGTAAATTACATGCATAAATATCTTAACTGATGTATCAATTTATTTTAAAAGAAAGGCTTGGGAGGTGTAGCCATTGTTTTGCAAGAATGTGTGCTTATGCGAAGGAAGCATTAGTTTTTGTGATGACTTTTACGCAACACATATGAGGTATGGGTCGACAAGGTACTTTACTTGCTTGCCATGAATATACATGAGTAGATGGAGAAACTACTATAGTACAGATATGTGAAATGATTGGTTAATATTTTATGGATCTTGTCATCATTTTATGTTGAAAGCATCATAGCAGGGAATGATGGTGACAGGAACAAAGGAATATTATGCTTGTCATGTACAAAGGGAAATTATGCTTGTCCTGGTGGCAGGTAAATGATTAATGTTCATGCAAATGAGTGTGAGTTGCAGGAAGGTCCAATGTGCGATGGTCCATCGTAGGTACATCCATGCCACCAAGATGTGAAGATATGAAGACCAGAGGGTAAATGGTATCATATTTATTGAATGTTTGAAAGCTAGATATTGTATATTTCCTTGTAAGATTATATAAACGATGGTTAAGGGATGGTCTCCCTTATAATCCATTGAGTGATGGGCTGAACACCCTCACGAGCGTTTAATAATAAATTTAAACGTTTGCTGGTTTTCACCCTACGGGGTTTCCAGGGTATATTGGTGTTCAATGGTGTGAATGATTATTGTGTCCAGATGATGAGGTTGATTCCTTTCTTGTTATGATGTTCATAATGGAAATTATGTGATGAATATATGAGTAATGGGATGAATGGATGGTTACATCATATAGTATTGAGTTAATATACTGTAATGGAAGTTGTTAAGGGTTAAGGAGTTTACTATTCTTATTTATAAAAATTACACTGTGAATGGTTAAACATTCTGTGTAATGATGAGTAACTTGTATAAAATTTTTTAACTCCTTACATTTCCCTGTGAAGTTAATGATGTATGTTACAAGTGGTATCAGAACTAAAGGTTCAAAAACTGGTGCCTTTGGGATTTAGCGAAAAGAAATTGAGGGATCCGAGATGAAATGCGCATATGTGAAGGAAGGCATCACGTCTCTAATCCGGGTTGAACAATGAGTTCAAGAGATAAGTATTGTTCAAGAGATAAGTATTACTATATTTCTTGTCTTGAAAACACTAGTTATTGCATTTATGGAAAATACACTGCCTACAAAGTAAATAACTGTTGAGTTAGAGTTTATTTAAAAAGGATATGTATTTTCCATGTACGTAAAACTTCTATTGTTGTGTTGAAGTTTTCATGAAAGAAGATGGGATTTTGGTTTCTTGAAAAATGAAACATGTGCATGTTTCTCTTGAAAATTTAACTAATATACATTTGATTCTTCTTGAGAGAAATATGTGTATTTTGAAAATAAATCCTGCATGTAAATCTTGCAACTAAAAGAGACAAATATAGAGTAGAACGTGGTTCTACTTAATAGGCAAGATTGTGCTAGTTCTTTTGGAAAGTAATAAATCATTGCTAATATGATAATCTTTTAGAAAGATATACCATGGTAAAAAGACCAAACTACTAGGCTAGTTTTGCTGAGAAGAACTCATGTGAGTTCTTGCAAAGATTACTAGTACATATCTTGAAAGGTGTGAGCAGTAGTAAAGCATAAATAAGTAAACTTGCTTGCCTTTATATATATCTTGTTTAAGAAAAGATGGGAAGCTTGTTTTTCTTTAAAAGGGACTACGTACTGATGTGTTAAATGAAAAGGAATCCAAGTTCCTTTCTTGAAAATAAATATAGGCTAAAGAGAATAACCTCTTGAATATATTACATTGCTAGATGGAATATGTCAACTTCTTGATTTGGGTATATTAAAGATTAAGTTAACCTTGTTAGTGTTGCATAGTTTTTATGCATAAAAGAGGCTATCTATGGTAAATTCCTAGAAGAAAAGCATGAGCAAATTCAATGTAGAATCATAGAGGAACAAGGTTTTTTGCATACAATAGTTGTATTAGATTTCACGGAAAGAACATAAGTCTATATGTGGAAATGATAACATGTTTTGTTATCATACTTTAGAAAATAATTCTTTGGCAAAGAAGATGAATTACATGTACAAAAATAAAGTAATGTTTTGGTTTCCTTAAAATATATACATGGTTAATGTGGGTATAATACTTCGAGAATAAGGTATACATTCTTATGTTTTATTCCATTAGTTTTATGGAAAAGAAAACCCTGTTTTGCATGCCTATTATGTTATGTGTCCTTGAAGAGGAATCATGAGTTTGCCTACTCGATTATGTTAAGTACTCTGTTGGGAAATTAGGATTAGAATCTTTATGCATTGTATGCATAGGAACAACAGCCAATGTGTTAGCTTTATTATATTTGAATATTTATGCATTGTATACATAGGAACGACAACCAATGTGTTAGGTTTATTATATTTGCATGTTCCAAAGGCAAAAGCTGAAGTGGTGGGTCTTTTGTAAAGGTTTAAGTAAAGCGAATGCACATTGTGTCATTTTCCATTAAAATAATTTCTGAACAGATGTAGTGATTTGTCTTGTACGAATGTGTGCATGTGTGAAAAAGTCATAATAATGAGGGAGTTATTTGACATGAATTGATAATTACTTACTCACACTAATGTAGAGATGTTAGAAGAAAGCATGTTGTGACATTGTATTCACATATCATATATGCACATGAATAGGTGTTAAGAGATCACTCAAAGATTGATTAGAAAACCCGGGCCGGATTTCCAGAACAGCCAGTAACATATGGAGCAATGAAACCTCAGTCACCACAAGCCCCAACTCGGTCAATTTCGCTGTCAATAACGTTGTCAACAACGCCTCCAATACGGTTCACAACTGCAGAATCGTAGCTGTCACTGATAAGATCGTTGTTAATAAAGCTTCCAAAACGGTTAGAACTGGTAGCATCGATACCTCGGGTTCTAAAGTAGTTAAACTCGATGTTAATTCCTGCATTGACATGGTATCCACTACGGTCAATAAAGTTGTTAATCATTGCAACACCGTGGATTCCACTTTGACCATAAACAATGTCAGCAACACCGCGGGTTCCAATTTGGTTGATCCATGCAAGACCTTGGATTTACGTGGTATGGATGGGGACCGTTTGTCATGTAATGAAATAAGCCACGAACTTCTCCATAATAAGCATAGCTAGAGCTGATTTAAAAGCTGAAAGGGAGGGTGTATTGGCTAAACGCAGACATGACAGAAAATTGGAAAAATTGATTATTTATTGATTAAGGCTTATTCTAATCATACTATAAAATCTTGTCGATGTTGCTACAAGAAAACATTGTTGTGGAGGAGCAATGTGAATTCCTGATGAGGATGAATATTGCAGTAGGGAGAGAAGTCCTTCACATGAAATAAAGATAAGTATTTTATTTTATTTTATTTCAAGAAGTCTATGTATATGCATGTTGATTTCCTTTAAAAATTAATTGTTATATACATGGCATTGCATGAGATTAACTTCCATTTAAGAGAATTCTTTAAAAAAAAAGTACATGCTATTATAACTGCATAAGGATATGCATATGAGATTAATATGTGTATTATGCTTTATTTCTTTAGGAAAGAAAGTATAAAAGCATGAAAGGAAAACAATACTTTTCATTTTAGCTTGAAAAGAAGTAGTTGTTTTTGCATGCAATAAAATTTCTAAGTTACCATGCACTACTTTAAAAAAAATGAATGTGTATAGTGATGGTGTGAGAAATTAATGCATGAATGCAAAAGATGAAGGAAGTCCTACTCTAAGATGATAGAGTGTTAAAATTAAATTGAATGAAGTCTCTTAATGGGTCAAGTTATGAAACTTAACTAAAATGACTAGTTGACTGACTAGTGTTTGCATGAGTCGTCATGGATGCATTAAAACTATTGTCTAGTTATGAATGAATAACTAATGAAAGTTATATGCACAAATCGATTTTGACTAAAGCTATTTGAAAGTTGTGAGCAAGTGATTATGATAATTACTTTGTATGTCAGTCTGTTGGAACAGAACATTATGGGAATCGGAAATGTTTGCATAAGATAATATGTGCTTGAGAAATGCATATTTACGATTAGCATTGTTTCTTATTGTAAGTATGAGTAGCTTAAATGGAAGCAGAAAATCTGTGAAAATAAAGCATCGCAAGCATTGCAATGTGAGTTGCAACAGTAAGCGTTAAAGTATCATGTTTTAATGTACAACACATGTATGTTACTTCCAGGGGGGAAGTTGTGACAGCTTCATTAAAGTTAACTAGTATTAACTAGTTCAAGACAATTTGTTTAATTTTCTTTTATCTGACAAGAAAAACATAAATCGTCACTGTTGATAAAGAAAATTATTTAATTTGTTGGAATTAATTAATGAAAGAAAATCTTTCTAAGCTGACGGTAAAAATGTTTCCAAGAATAGGAAGTGGTTGGGGATAGTTGGAAGGACAGTTACCTACTCCTTTGAGAATAAGCTAGATCCCCGGGGAGGAGTAGGCGTTCTGTGAAATTGGTAAAGGGGGAGTATTTTCTCGAGCTGGTTGGGACCAGTTGAAAATAGCTTCCAGCAACCCTTGTAAAGCCAAAAACATTTGAGTGTGACTGGAATTGGAGAATTGGACCGGACTGTCTCGAATTTCTCTTCCAGGCTTTTCTAAGTGTGACTGGATTGGCCATCCCGATTTCACAGCAGAAGAATCCACTGTTGATCCGTGACACTGTTCAGATTCTGGAGCTAGGGGGCAAGTGGGAGGACCACAGTTTGAAAGACTAAATTCCCAAATAAGTATAAAGAGATTAGCGCTCGGAAAATGAATTATTGAATGTATAAGTTAATATATAATATTACTAGCTTGTTTGAATGTCTTAGCAGATGCTAGGATATGCCTATGGTGCATGGAATGACCATTGGTACGATTAGAGAGCTAGATTCTCTCTGAGTACTTTTTAAGTACTGTATGGATGTCTTTAGCAGGAGCTAAGACAATATGCACGTGATGCACTGATGAGAGGGTTGGTTCTCTCTGAGTACTTATGGAAGTACTTTGATTAAAACATCTGTTGTTATTGCAAGAATGTTTGATAGTTTCACGTATTTTCATTTTGAAAACTATGTGACTAATGTGATTGAATTATTAGTCATACATTACAGGCTCTTTCTAGGAAGTGTTGATGGGTGTTCAACCATTCTATGAGAACTTGCATAAAATCCAACATTTCTTTCAATAGTAATTGGTAAGTTCGATAAAATATTCCTTGCTTATGACTATGGATAAAACATTGTTGTTTTAAATAATGACATTTAAGGAAACGAAAGTGTTTCTTTATGAAGGGTAATGACTCCCTTTGGGTTGTTTATATCATTATATCATGAGTATAAGTTTAAGTTTCAGTGAGAGAAGCACACCGAGGACGGTGTTCTCTTAAGGGGGGGAGTATGTAACAGACCCCCCATGTGAATTAAAATGGTAAATATGTTTTCACTTTAACTGTTCAAATCAAGAAAATCAAGAATCAGTTTTAGGTGAACCGAATTCTTGATAACAGTTGTAGTATTTGCTGGATGGCTTAAGAAGCGTTCGTCGATTTTCTATGGTAAAAAGAAAAGACACACAACTACTGCACACGGTTCCGGAGGAGATGGCCTGGTTGTGCCATTAATTGGCATGAGAGGAGAAGCTCATGAATTGTCGGCTGACAAGATTCGAACTGGAGACCTGAATTCAAAGCTACTCCTTAACGACATACCAGATTCTAATAGCTCGAGAAGCTTCAGCTGTGGGAGTAATTTGTTTTCGTGATGCGTCTGGAAATCATGATCATCGGTTAGCAAGCTCGAGTTTGTGTGGTAAGACCGCCTGCAACTTCTGCCAGTAAAGAGATGAAATTAAATTCTACGCCTACCTATCTACAAATGGTAAGTAAGATACCATTGCTATTGCGTTTCTTTGATAATAGTCGACTGGTTTATATCTAACATTATGTGGGCGTATATATATTATAGAATTATAAACTATATGGCATTCACATTGTCATATATTAAATACACGTAGGCATGGTTGTTAACCAAAGCTCGTGGAGTGATATTTCTAACGTTTATATCTAACATGGTGTGGGGATATATATATATATTATGAAATTACAAACTATATGGCATTCACATTGTCATATATTTAAAAATACGTTGGCATGGTTGTCAAAGTGCCTCCACCATTGGGATTGCCAAGATAAGTATTTTGGCTAATTTTCATTATATAATCTCTTGTTGTGAGAAGAAAGATATAAATAAAGATTATATATATATGTATGACTGCCAAGATAGGTGATTTGGCTTGTTTTCTTTATTAGATAGTCTTTATCTTTGTGAGTCAAAAGATAAAGAAAAGAGTATATATATATGACTGCGAAGATAATAATTTTGGCTAAATTTATTTATCATATAATCTCTTTCTTCCTAAATTGAAAAATATATAGTTCACTTCTGATTTGAAATATATAGTTCGCTTAATTTACAATTTATTTTCATATCAAGATGGGTAAATATATGAGAAAATAAAAGGGAAATAACTTGAGATTTTCCTTCTTAAGGTGAAAATATGTTTTGGTGGACATATTGAGATTAAGGCCTTGGGTAACCTTATATTGAGACGTTTAAAATGCACACATATTTAAAATAGGCATGTGTCTATTGTGTGAATTTATTTCATGCATGCTTGGATATATATATATATGTTTTCATATTCTCTATGCATTGTATTTAATGCACTTAGATAGGAATTTTTAATTAAAAGTTGATTAACCAGGTGATTTTGTGGTTATTTCCTAAAAAGAATCCTTGTTGTCTTTTCTTGAAAAGACTCCTACTTTAATATTTTAGAAAGATAATATTATTAGAGAGATAGAATGGTGAAAGGGAAACTTATTGGCGGGTTTTTGGAAAAGAAACCATGTTGTCTTTTCTTGAGAAGATTCTATTATGTTATTCTTTGCTATTATGCCAATCTTTTACATAATAGTTAAGAATGGTAGTATACTAAGAAGTTTTTGTAAAAGAAATCCACATTGTTTTAAAGATTGCTATTATGATAATCTTTCTTTTACATGAGAAATAGTATTTCATGATGATAGAAATCTAAGAAGGAAATATGTGTTTCCTATAGTAAAGGAAGAGCTATCTCTCTTGCATGCACAAAGAATAGCCATTATGTTATAGAGGCGTGTTCTTTGCATGTATAAAGAAATGTTGAGCTATCTTAATATTTAGGAAGATATACTAATATGTGAGTTTATGTTAGTTCTTTTGGAGTAAGGTTATGCATAAGCATGCAACATATGTATTAACTTTTATTGAAAAATAATATACATATTTGTATGTAGAAAGATAGTATGTAGTATTAAACTACAATGAATATGATTGTTAGTTTAATCTTGAAAATGAGACATGTATTTATATTCTTAATTGCGTATTTTTGCATATGTTTACATGCTCACTAGCATTGAGATTTTCTTTGGGGAAGACTCGTGAAGGAGGTTATGTGCTTCGATGTGTAAGCACTCCTTTAGGGAGAGTCTTTTGGAATCAGTATGCATTCACATGCATGGAAGAGACAATTGTTATGTTAACTTGCATTCCATGCACTAAAGGTAATAGCTTAAGGGATAGCTATTTTTATTAAATGTATGTAAATCACATGCATAAATATCTTAACTGTTGTATCAATTTATTTTAAAACAAAGGCTTGGGAGGTGTAGCCATTGTTTTGCAGGAATGTGTGCTTATGCGATGAAAGCATTAGTTTTTGTGATGACTTTTACGCAGCTTGTCATGTACAAAGGGAAATTATCCTTGTCCTGGTGGCAGGTAAATGATTAATGTTCATGCAGATGAGTGTGAGTTGCAGGAAGGTCCAATGTGCGATGGTCCATCGTAGGTACATCCATGCCACCAAGATGTGAAGATATGAAGACCAGAGGGTAAATGGTATCATATTTATTGAATGGTTGAAAGCTAGATATTGTATATTTCCTTGTAAGATTATATAAACGATGGTTAAGGGATGGTCTCCCTTATAAGCCATTGAGTGATGGGCTAAACACCCTCACGAGCGTTTAATAATAAATTTAAACGTTTACTGGTTTTCACCCTACGGGGTTTCCAGGGTATATTGGTGTTCAATGGTGTGAATGATTATTGTGTCCAGATGATGAGGTTGATTCCTTTCTTGTTATGATGTTCATAATGGCAATTGTGTGATGACTATATGAGTAATGGGATGAATGGATGGTTACATCATATAGTATTGAGTTAATATACTGTAATGGAAGTTGTTAAGGGTTAAGGAGTCTACTATTCTTATTTATAAAAATTAAACTGTGAATTGTTAAACATTCTGTGTAATGATGAGTAACTTGTATAAAAAAAATTTAACTCCTTACATTTCCCTGTGAAGTTAATGGTGTATGTTACAATATATATATTACGTATCACATGTCAACTCAACTCATTATAAATTACATATGCCCTTCATATTGAACTATAATATTAATAATAATATTTTCAAATGTCATTTGTCAATATATTGAATTGTGAAGGAATTAGATATCTCCTTCATATAAAAAAGTAGAAAGCAATTCTAAATTAAATTGAATTGTTTTTTAATTTATCTATTTATATAAAGTTAATGTAAAATTAAAATGAAAATGAAAATATTTTATCTTTGATTAACATTGAAAAAAAAAATTATTCCTTTTTTGGTTAATGTAAATATTATTTTATTATTTTTTATTATAATTTTAAGGATATCATGTTCTTAATAATTTGTTGTAAAAATCTTCAACAAAAACAGTTATAATTTTATCTTACTTAATATAAGTAAAATCCAACTAAAAACTAAGTTATTTGGCACTTTGAAATTATTTTTATCTCTTTTTCCCTTTCTTCATATTAATAAATATAGTAAATATATAACTTAGTCATTCTACCTATTCATTCCAGGTTTGGAAAACATATCTTGACTTATATAAATTCATTTATATTAATAAAAACTTCACTAAAGAGTGTTTTCAACAATTTATGATAATTATTATTATTTTTTTCAATATAGTTTTTTCAACTAAAAAAATTCTTACATTGATAGAATATTCAATAGTGGAAACTTTAATAAATAAAGAGTGTTTTTTTAACAATTCTCTTTTTAAATTTATGGTAGTTGTTTTATAAAATTCTTTCCATTGCATTTTTTTAGATTTATTAAAAAAAATTAAATCTATAAAATATATACATGAAAACTCATTATACTTATAAGTAATGACTTTTTTTGGCTAGCCTATTGGGTTTGAATCAAGAACTTCATGGGACATGACTCTTCACTATCAAGGTAATTATCAATCAAGCTATCCACTTAGGCTCTTATAAACAATGAAAACAATATATCATTTGGTTTTGAATTTTTTTTAACGAAACAATGAAATAAATTTGTAATTTTTTATTATTTAAAATATGTTTTTAATGTATAGATAAATTTATTATTGTTAAAAATCTATAAAACATCTTACATAATTTATATCTCAAATTTATGATTGTAACAAAGTTTTTAAATTTAATTACAATGGATCTTTATTAAATTTTAAACATAATTTCAACCTATTCTTATCAAATTTGAAATATAATTAACTTAAAAAAACACACACATAAACTTTTAAAAATAACAATAGAACAAATTCAAGCATCAATTAAAAAATAAAATCAGGCATTTAAATGATAACAATAATAAAATAAACATCAATTAATCGAGTATAAGTTCCACCATTTTAAGAAAATAATAATAATGATAAGGTTTCATCAAATACAAACCAGTCCTCAGAAGTCTCATCACTTTTTTTTTTTTTTAAATACATATTTTGATATTTTTAAAATAGAAATCACAATTTATAAAAATAAAATCTCTTAATTATATAGCAATTATTTAATTTCTTAATAATAATAAACCTTTTATGTTAGTAACAAAATATTCTTCAACCATCTAAGAAAGACTGGCATGTCACATTACATACAAATCAAACTTGTGTTAGTTGACAAAATATATTAAACGACTGGTTTTATTCACTACAAACACATCACGCGGACATTGATCGTCTGAACCGACCTTCGTCATTACTGGTCTGTAAACAACTCTCGTGCTGGACATCAAACATATTTCATGGTAAATGTGACAACAATTAGTGAGAAGCCATTTATTAAGAAAACACCTTTTACATAATTAGATCTTTTAATATATTTGACTCAAAAAATATGTAACAATATTTAAAAATATTAAATTTAATTTTGTCTAGTACAACTAATACAAAAGTCACATGATCATTGACAAAATTTATATATATATATATATACTCCTTTCTGAAAATAGCTGTACGAGAGTGAAATGATCGTTGACGAGATTTAAAAATACGAAATTTGTAATGTAATGAGTTTTGATGTCTATTTACCATTTAATTTATTTGGTTTCATATTCGTTGATAAGATTTAAAGATCCTAAATTTGTAATGTAATGAGTTTTGATGTCTTATAACTTCACATTGATTTACCTTTTAATTTATTTGGTTTCATATTCGTTGACAAGATTTAAAGATTTTAAATTGGTAATGTAATGAGCTTTGATGTTTATTATAATTTGATATTGATTTACCATTTAATTTATTTGGTTTCATATTAGTTGACGAGATTTAAAGATATTAAATTTGTAATGTAATAAATTTTGATTTTATCTAAAGATTTTTTACAAAATTGATTTACCATTTAATTTATTTGGTTTTATATTTAATTTATTTGTTTATTATAATTTAAAATTGATTTACTATATAATTTATTTAGTTTCATATTTAATTTATTTGATTATATTTAGGCCGATAGGCCTTCTCTTTTGAAAGAGATACAGTTTTTCATCGTCAACATTTTTAATGTGCGGCTGACACTTGTTCCCTGGAAGTTTTAACCTCTAGCTGACACCTGTTCCCCCAAATCCTTGCGACCTTACAAACTCCGACTTGCACAAAATCAGAAATAATGCCGCAACTCCGACTTCCATGTCGCCATGCAATTTCTTCTCACTTCTGGAACACCTGTTCCCCCAAATCCTTGCGACCCTACAAACTCCGACTTGCACAAAATCAAAAATAATGCCGCAACTCCGACTTCCATGCCGCCATGCAATTTCTTCTCACTTCCGGAATTGAATTTTTCTCCTACCTGCAACTCCACAGCAACGCAGAGCACAATCTTCTGCTCAAAGAAAATTTAAGTGCACAAAATCAGAAATAATGCCGCCTTTTTCCGACTTCCACTGCAAACTCCGACTTCCATACCGCCATGCAATTTCTTTTTCACTTTCAGAATTGAATTTTTCTCCCACCTGCAACTCCACAGCAACGCAGAGCATAGTCGCCAGCAACGCAGACCAGTCTTCTCCTCAAAGAAAATTCAAGTTGGCTCATCAAAGAAGAACAGGGAATGCCCTTTCTTTCTTCATCGTTTTACTTCTGACATTGTTTCTTTGTTTTACTATTCTGGTTCTGTTTTACAATCAGTCAATAGCTCCGTAAGGTTTTTTGCATTTTTTTTAGTCAAGCTTTCTTGGATTTCGAAATGGCGACCTCTCATATGGGCAGGGGTCGAACTCTAAAGTCCTACGAGGGCCTGAGACCGGCTTTTCTCAGCAAGCCATCTATGGCGTTGTCCTCGGTGTCTCTCAGACGCTTTCCTTGTACCACGCTCTCTGTCAGGGTTGCAACTTCTGTGGCTTCTGACACTGTTTCTCTGTTTTACCTGAACCAGTGTCAGATGATTTTAGATCTCATGCATTACAAGTGATCCATTATATTTGTTCAGTTTCTCCGCAGCAACCATAACAGTGGCTTTTCTTTTACAATATGCAAACTCAATATACCTGTTCCTGTAGTACATAAGTGTGAGAGCCCTCACACCGTCCCGTTGACTCTGTTATACTAACAGGACCTAAAATTGATTGAGAAGATTCAAGACCATAATTCTGTAAATCAGTCTCAAATGATTTTAGATATCATGCAATATAAGTGAGCCATTATATTTGTTCAGTTTCTCTGCGGCAGCCATAAGAGTGGCTTTGCTTTTACAATATGCAAACCTAATATACCTGTCCCTTTAATCCTTGAGTGTGTGAAAGCCCTCACATCGTCCTATTGACTCTGGTCTACTAACAAGACCTGAAATTGAATGAGAAGATTCTTTCCTGCTCAATTTTTCTCTAGTATGAAAGAAACCACACCCAGGGACCACAGCTACACCTGCAACTCTGATCAACTTGACTACATATTCTACCTGTAAATGGAAAAAGCTTTTTAAAATAGTGGCTTCCAATCCAAGTATGGTACAAAAATACTCACTCAATACTCTACATAATTTTTTATGTCAAATAAGCTTAATTCAAAACAGTTGTAGAGAAAAAGAATTACGTCGCTCAGACTTTCAAAGTATTCAGGCACACTTTGGAGTGAAATCAAAGTAGCTTCCTGAAAGAGTGCCGGAGCTGAATCTGTGAGTTTTACATGAATATTCCTTATTGCAGATGCAATTTCAACAGTTGCAATTGCCCACCCAACCCTCCAACCTGTAAATAAAAAAAACAACTTCTCTAAAGTAAGTCAAAACCATATTGAAAGTTGATTACTATTGACATTTTTAATTGTAGTAAAGCACCCAATAAATGTAGCAGGAAAAATGATAATAACATTATTGGCAGTAGATTGGAAGCCTAATTAAATTCTGGAAATTTTGGTAGGTTGTAATACTATATTATAATACATTGTAGAAAAATATTAACTGTTCTATTGTTGTATGCCATTAATATCTTTGATAATTGTACAACATATCAAATCTGTTCATAATTATATGAATATGGGTTCTTGGCTGGTCATCATCAAGCTTCAAGTGAAGTTGACATATTCTAAAACTTACAAAAGCACACCCCAAATACGATTTCAGTTTATTTTTTATTTTGAGCTGGTGAAGCTTAGGGTTCATGTGTTAACCTGCTTTTAGCTGCGTTTATGAGCATATCAGAAGCAAAACCTTAAAATAAAAACATGTACTTTAGCAAATTATTCCAATAAAAGCATGGCCATGCATTAATTTGGTATTGGTTCGAATGGGTGCGCATTTAGGATTTGGTCTAGGCATACAGGCTAAACCTAATGAACAGGGAAAGCCTTTCTGGTGGCTAAGAACAGAAGTACATGGTTCTTGAATTCATTGGAGCTGTAGATTTCTATCTGCAAAAGTTGTTGCACCACACCCTCTTCCAGAACCTGAAGGATGAATATTTGCAGAATTGGGTTTATTGTTGTTCTCTGAAGATGACCTAATACATGAAGTTGTAGTTACAGAAAGGGGTTTTACTGTAGTGCAAGGTGGAGGGGCATCAATGGCAGCCCATGGATCATTATCATCACAGGAGCTTGTTGAGGTTACAGAAAGAGATTTCACCTTAGTTGTGGATTGAGAGGCAGCAATTGCAGCCCAAGAATATTCATCATCACTTACCCTGGTCACATCCTTGGATACTCTGTTTTGATGTCTAGAAGGCGAACTGTTTGCACCTGATATTTTAGTTTGGACAATGGGTCTTTGTTGTGCAGCATGTATAGTTGCAAGAGCAGCAGGTGGTTTTTTCTCTTCCATTACTTCTATATCATCCCACCCATCCTTGTCACTTTCCTCTTCTTGCACTCCATTTTCATCAATTTCTCCCCATCCATCTGTTGAGGTTGGAGATGGAGGAGGATGATCAATATGGTCAACTGCAAATGAAAGATGTGTTGCAGGAGTATCTGAAACATATAATGTTGAGTTTTTAGAAGACGTGGTTACTTTGAATCCAATCCGATTCTGCAAATCCACCATAAACTCTCTTCGTTCATTATACTCCTACAATGTAGCAAAGTATCATGGAAAAGGAAGAAAGGAAATTCTGAAAGCCACATAAAACATTAAAATTGGAAAAATTAGGAACAACAGTTCTTTTTGGCTCACCACTCTTAGACTTTCAAAGTATTCAGGCACACTTTGGAGGGCAATCAAAGCAGCTTCCTGAAAGGGTGTCGGAGCTGAATCTGTGAGTTTTACATGAATATTCCTTATTGCAGATGCAATTTCAACGGGTGCAATTTCCCACCCAACCCTCCAACCTATAAATCAAAAAAACAACTTCTCTAAAGTAAGTCAAAACCATATTGAAAGTTGATTACTATTGACATTTTTAATTGGAGTAAAGCACCCAGTAAATGTAGCAGGAAAAATGATAATAACATTATTGGCAGTAGATTCGAAGCCTAATTAAATTCTGGAAATTTTGGTAGGTTGTAATACTATATTATAATACATTGTAGAAAAATATTAACTATTCTATTGTTGTATGCCATTAATATCTTTGATAACTATGCAACATATCAAATCTGTTCATAATTATATGAATATGGGTTCTTGGCTGGTCATCATCAAGCTTCAAGTGAAGTTGACATATTCTAAAACTTACAAAAGCACACCCTAAATACGATTTCAATTTATTTTTTATTTTGAGCTTAGGTCAATTAAATTCCTTCACATTTTAGGCTAATCTAATCAGACAAATTAAATTATTTCATATTGTAAGCTAATCTAGCCAGACCGACTTTTGTTTAGGTCTAATTTTATGCATATTTATATCTAAATGTTTTTTCCTCTTTGAATAACTTGACTTCAAAAATTGCTTCTCCCATCAAAACTACTATTTTAACTTCTCAGATAAGGCTTGGAGAAACTTGACAATAATAATGCTTACACAGTGTTTTATATCAGCCTCTGCAATTCACTATATACAGCTACAACAATGGAACTATGAACTCTCGATACCAGCTAGGATAGTCTTCCCTAGATTTGTACAATTTAGCTTAGGATAGTCTTCCCTGGAGTTGTAATATATGTCTATATGCTTGTCATCAAACGAATTGACATAACAATTCAGTGATTTTTTTTTTTGAATTCTTTCATATCTGTATCAAGCCTTTCCCATGTTTGTAGGCATGTCTTAGAGCCTAAATTAATTGCACATTCCTCTGTATTTTATTCCAAGAAATATTTGTAACTCTACTTGCTGGAACAAATCCTCCAGAAAATCACAAATTTAGTGATCATATCTAAGGGAGTCATCTGTTTTAGTACTACGTTTCCCGCCTGCAAAACATGGATTTCTAAGGAGACATGGATTTATTGTGGCCTCCTCTTTATTATTGCATTTAATTATAAATCTAAGTGTTCATTATGGACAAATCTATTAGATAATGATTACAGAAATGCTAATTTATGCTTTGCTTAAAATTTATTTAATGCATTAATATCTCTTCCAATGCATTAAAATAAATTGCAGGTATTACCATTGCAAATCAAAAATTTGTACTTTGCTACCGTGATGGAGCCAATTTTGACTGAGAATGCCATCCTGAAATTGCTTGATGGTTCGACTGAGATGCAACCTCTACTGCAAGTAGTCAACATCGGATCTATCTATTCATCAAAAAAAAGCTCTTCCCACTACCACATCACCCTCTCTGATGGCACATATCAACACAGGGCTTTGCTCCCATTTGCATATGGCACACAAGTTGCATCTGAAGACATTCAGATCGGTTCAATCATTTCACTTAGAAAATCAACTTGCACAGTGTCCCAAAACTCTACGTAAGATTATGCTTTCTTTTGAACTTTTCCCTTTACTCTCTTTGCATTATTCCTGAATAAAAAATGATTTTAGCATTCATTTTAATTTTAAATAATTTCTTCATCCATTTCAGATCCATTCGAATTCTAGAACTTGAAGTTGTGTACCGTAGTAGACCTTTGGTTAAGGACTTTTCATCGCTATTGCATGCACAGGCAAGCGGATCTCATTCAAGTTCTTCATCATCACAAAATATTCTTCCAAATACTTCAACTCCAACAAGCACACCTACAACATCGCTTGTACCATTTACATCACTTAATCCGTACCAGAAGTATTGGTCGATTCAAGGTAGAGTATTATAAAAAACACCCTTGAAAAACTACAACACTGCACATGGGTCAGGAAAAGTTTTCAGCTTTGACCTCATTGGTTGTGACAAATATGAAATCCATCTTTCTGCATTTGCTGATTTAGCTGAATCTCTGTACAATCTCATTGAAGTTGGGCAACTATATATTGTCTCCAATGGAACAATAAAGAAAACAAACCCAAACTACAACCATTTAAACAACAAATGGGAGATTTACTTTCTTGCTACATCAACTGTCACACCATGTTTAGAAGATGATCCAAGCTTTCCTTACGAAAGATTTCATTTCAGGACTATTGCTGAAGTCAAATCCACAAACCCAAATACGCTTGTCGATGTTCTTGGTGTCGTTACCTCCACCTCCCCTGCTTCTACAATAAGGAGAAGAGATGGAACTGAAATATTAAAAAAAACAGTAACATTGAAGGACAAGTTAGGTTTCATCATTGATTTAACAATATGGGGAGATCAATGTCTCTTTATAGGAAAGGACCTTGCTGGAATCCACTCCTGTGACAACCCACCAATCCTTTGTGTCAAAGGAGGTCGGGTAACTGAATTTAATGGAATCACCATTGGGACAATTTCCACTACCACTCTTCTTATAAATCTAGACATTGAAGAAACTCAATAACTCCAATCTTGGTTCCGTGATACAGGATACAACTCTTCATCTTCTTCATTGAGTAGAAATTATACTATGTCTTCCAAGCGAGCTTTACCACAAAAGACCATTCAGGAACTATGTAGCATGTAAATCTTGGAGAAAGCAGTATGGGTTTTGGTTCGTGCCACAATAACTCGTCTACGCATGGACGATTTTTATTTTCTTGCTTGTCCATTGGATTACAATGGGAAACAATGCATGAAAAAAATTAAGCCACCATTCTAACGATCTCTACAAAGTGCAACGGCGAATTTTCAGAATGTGACTACCGTTACAAACTGAAAATCGAATTGCATGACCACACTGGCCAGCTTCAAAATGTCACTGTCTTCAATGATGCGAGAAATGAGCTCATGGGGATCAAAGCTAAAGACTTGTTCCTCCTTTCCATTGAACCAGCTGATCTTCAGAAAATATGTAGTCGTATATCAGGGCGTCACTTCTCTCTGTCACTTTCCATTAAAAAAGAATACTACAATGGTGTTGAGCATTTCCAATCTATTCTGCTAAGTTCAGAAGAAATTCAATATGATGATGCATGCACGGAAATCCTAAAAGACATTGCCGCACTTACCATTTCACAACACTCTGTTGCTCATCGCCTTTGACCTCAGTTCTTATATGTACACCTTTTTATTTCTCTAGATAGAAAAGAACATCCCTGTATAGTTCCTTTCTCCATACCATTGTAAAATACAACCATGTTGTTGTACTGAACAGTTACTTTTACAATAATATTTCTGAATGACTACAACTATGTATATTTACCCTTTCACATTTAAATAATATAAATACTTATGTTTTCCACTACAAAAAAGGTTTATACCAACATCTATTTCAAAGTGATTTTAAGCTCTTTCTAGCACTTATTAATAGTTATTTAGAAATTCCATCTTTCAACACAATGTCATACATTTCATATGCATTCATACCTCAATTTGTAATTTGTAATTCTCACACCTCATCCCTAACATATAATTATTTGTATTTTGTTAGATATGTCATCAAACGATGAAGATGCAGAAAAAAAATCACGACGTCGCCTTCTTTATGCTCAAAACAAAGAAGCAATAAATGCGTGACGACGACTTCTTTATAAAAAACGAAAAGAGACTCCCTCTTCCCAAAACCTATATAACCCCCCCCTCAATGAAGAACACCATCGCTTTAGGCAAAAAATAGATAGCCTTTCTCCTTTGCATGTTTGCACACTATGCAAAGAATCATATCCAGGCATGAAGAAAAAATGTTCACATGGTACCCTCTCTTGTTCCCGATGTGCAACCTCAAAAATTTCAAACCGTTTCACTCATGCCAACAACATGGACCCTGGCGAACAACCATATGTCCTTCAGAATTTAACGCAAATTGAAGAAATGCTGATTGCACGTGTAAATCCGATTCTACAAGTAACACATGCTCGTGGTGGTCAATACAAATATAGCGGCCATAGAATCAGCTTCCCTCAAGACATTACTACTATTGCGAAATATCTACCTCGCCTTGTTTCTGAATTAGACGTCCTCATTGTTAGAAGACAAAACCCTTCTCAAACATCTTATGAATTCATTGTTTGTAAATCACGTGTTCTAGCAGCACTAGAATACAAACTCACTCATGATCCCTACTACAAAGATGTTGAACTCAACCATTCTGCAATTTCCGCTCTACCAGATCAACCTACTGATATTTCTGATCTTCTTCATAATGTAACCGCGTCTTCATTTATACCCCAGGAAAACATAGTCGATTCTACTCATGATCTTGATGCCATTCTACCTTCATTAGATATCCAACCTTCTTCATTTGTTCCAATTATTCCAAACTCCTGTAATGAACTTGATCACATTCATGCTTACTTGCACTCCACAAATTCAGAATCAGCAAATTCAATTGATTGGCCTACAATATCTCTATCACCTATCAATGAATACAGCACTGAGGGCCTCTTCTCCATGGCATTTCCCACACTTTTCCCAACAGGCATTGCCATGATCGCACAACCAAGAATTACAAAAGTTGAACTGCACGAATATGCCTGTCATCTGTTACGCTACCATGATAATCGCTTCGGCCGGCATCCAAGATTCCGTTACTACATATATAACATGCTGATGCACCACCGTAGCCAATCAAATGCCAATGTTTTTGTTAAAAAAAACATTGAAAACAATTTCCCAACTACTGTATCAGATTTGCAGCAATTTCTTCACGACCTTCCAAATTCAAAAATTCCAAAAATGGTCATGCACTTTGGCTTGTCCCTACGAGGTACACGCTCTTTCTGGAACAAGCGTCGTAATGAGCTAACTGACATGATCACACAGCTTGGGAGCCCAACGTTTTTCTTCACTCTAAGTGCTGCTGATACCAAATGGCCTGATCTGCACAATATTATGCCTGCCGAGGTGCCCTCCAATACAAATGCTCATTACGGGTGGAGAATTCAAAATATAATTAACAATCCACATTTAACATCCCAATACATGCATTGCAGATTTACAATTTTCCTCGAGGAAGTTTTACAAAAAGGCCTCCATGCAACCGACTATTGGTGCAGGTACTTTTGATTACCATTACTTTTTAAACAAAATATTAAACTTTAGTAGAATTAAACAATAATATTTTTCAAAATTGCATGCAGATACGAATGGCAGCATCGAGGATCTGCACACATACATGGATTCCTTTGGTTGAAAGATGCACCAAATATGGACTCCCTCAATTGGAACAATGAGATAGAAGTTCTCAATGCTAAAAAATATTTTGACCATTATGTAACTGCTTGGAACCCGCGACAACTCCAACATTGCGCAGCTTTAATCCACAATCAGCAGAGCAGGACCCATGTCTTCTCAACACACGATCAATCTTTGCATCAACATAGACAGATGACTATGAAGAGCTTGTCAACTGTGTCCAACGCCATACAAAGTGCCATGCATCTTCTTGTCTTCGCAAAAAACACAAAGTTCTTACATGTCGCTACGGAGTACCATGGGAGTTAAATCCCACATCTTCACTGCTAATGGACAACAAAGGTCAGAAAATCTACAAGCCTGCACGTAACGATGATAGATTGAACATTCATAATGCCGATCTACTTTTCATATGGAGAGAAAATGTTGATTGTCAGCCAGTGCTTTAATGCCATGCCGTGTTAGCTTATATTTCTAAATATGCAGCCAAAGCATAAACAAAGTCAGAAATCTATAGCCAAATTTTATTTCGCCTCTTCAACAACATCGCTCCAGAAGCACCTACTATCACTGTTGTCCGAAAAATCCTTACAGAAAGCATAGCAGAAAGAGATATTGGAGCGCAAGAAATATGCCATATGTTGCAAAAATTACCTCTCACACTCTATAGTCGTACATTTGTATCTCTAAATGTTAATAGAACTGTATTCAGACGTGTTCTAGATGGTTCTGAAAATCCACCCTCAACACCACCATTTATTATCGCATACATGAATAGGCCTTCTTCATTAGATCCATTGCCCCTCATTGAAGCTGCACGCTCTTGGTCATTTTCTCCTCGTCGTAAAAAAAACCAGTGGAAACAGATTTCTCCTCCCATAGTTCTCCATATCTTGCCACGATACACCACAATCCCTTCCCCTACCGATCCAAGCTACACCAACTTCTGCTGGGCTGAATTAATATTGTATTTCCCCTTCCGTACCCTCCCTAATGACATTCGATGCAGCAATGAGGAAATCATTGCACATTGGGAACAAAAGAAAGGAACATATACAGCATGGCATGTTCACCGTGAAAATGAAAACCCACAATCTCCATAATCCGAAGATGAATCTACTCCTATATCGTCTCTCACCTTCACCCAGGCGAGAACATCGAAATTGATGCCCTTGAAATCATTGGCAATCGTGACTTTGACCTCAACCATCATTGGTCTCATACTTCCCTACCTCTCCACTTGCAAGAAACTGTCATCAATTTCATTGAATATAATCGCTCAAATATTCAAAATCAACATCATCCCTCTTCAAACCTTCCCGTAAATCACATATTATCTCCTACCCAACAAAAAGCTTTCACACATATTACTTCTCATTTCAAAAACCCTCTTCCAAAACCCCCAACTAGAACCATTATACAAGGGACAACTGGAACGGGCAAATCTGCTCTAATAAAATCTCTACAACGTGCATTCATCGAACTCTCCTCACCAAATATAAGCCCATTTTTGGTACTTGCACCTACCGGTGTTGCAGCTTTCAACATAAATGCACTTACAATTCATTCTGCCCTTCACATCCCTATCCAAACAATGCATCCTCTTGAAGGACAACCACTCCTCCACCTCCAAGAACAACTCCGCCATATTCAGTACATACTCATTGATGAAATGAGTTTTATTGGGCCAAAAATGCTTTTCTGTATTGATGATCGCTTACGAGAGGCCTTTCCCCTCCATCGAAATACACCATTTGGTAATCGATCCATTATCCTTGTTGGGGATTTAGGCCAGCTACCACCTATAAAAGACATTCCTCTTTATGCTGGCACATCACATGGTACTGCACTTTGGCGTAGCTTTGATACAGTCATTACGCTCACAACTATTTTTCGCCAGCAAGGTGTTGACCCTTCCCAGATTGCCTTCCGCAACATTCTCACAAATCTCAGGGATGGGACATCTACAATCGAAGATTGGAAGCTACTAATTTCATGAATAGATTCCTCTATTACGCATGAAGATAAAAAAATATTTGAGGACTCCATGCATTTATATGCAACAAACAGTTCATTTGCCTTGCATAACAAATCAATGTTGAAAAAATTACACAAACTAGTGGCTGTGTGCTCAGCGAAGAAACATGTGGAACAAACATTCACTACATCTGAAGAAGAACAACTAGACAGAACGCTTCTGTTATGCAATGGAAAAAAAGTTATTCTGACCTGCAATTTATGGGTACATGCAGGGCTTGTAAATGGCGCACTTGGCACAACCATTTCAATATGCTATGCACCTGACTCAAAGCCTCCAGAATTTCCATCCTTCGTGGTTGTTGATTTCAAACAATTCAGAGGAACAGCATGGGACATTGCACACCCCACATATGTGCCCATTTCTCCTATCACAAGAGGCACACGTCGACAGATACCACTTCGAATGGCATGGGCTTAAAAAATACACAAGTCACAGGGAATGACATTAGATAAAGCAACAATTGACATCGGCCCCAAAGAACGCCAAGGTCTAACATTCACCGCCATTTCAAGAGTTAGATCTCTAACAGACCTTCGAATCCATCCAGCATTTCCATTTTCACACATTTCACGCATTAAAGAAAATCAACATCTTCAACGCAGAAAATACAATCTATCCAACAATACACTCTTCATTGCATCTTCTCCAAGAGGTAAACAAACCCTCACCTTATCCAAATTGCATATACAATTACTTTTTTTTTACATTTGTTCTAGTACTCGTTATTTCCCTAATGTTTAAAATATTTTTATGATTACTTTAGTTATTTTTGAACTCTATAATTAGTTTAATTTTACCATCCGTTAACACTAACAAAAACTATTTAACTTTTTTCATGCTAAACAGATATGGATTCAAGGGATTTAAACATGCTCTATGAATGCTGCCAGGAGATTCACCAGCATGAACAAACTTTACATGATATACAGCTCAGATTCCTTTCACCCCATTCATTGCCTCTATACCGTTTGCGTGGAACTATTGCACTATTGCAAAAGATTCGAAGAATTCTAAGGAAAACAATCTACATAAATGAAAGAGATAGACAACGAAAAATGCGAGTTGAATGGCAAGAACTCCTTTCTGAACGTGGAGTCACTATAGACACCAATTGGTGTTGCCGATGCCGTGCATCATCATGTATTTATGATTAGATATTTACTTTCAACAAACTTTTGCTGTACACATGTATATATCTCTTCACCTTCAAATTTTTATATCTATGTCAATATATATTATAATCCATTCCGTTTCAAGGTTTTCACATTTTCCTCATGCTATTATGTTCTATTCGTTTTCTATAGATTTTCTATAGATTGGTAGCCGTTGAAGTTAATAATGTGCAGCATACTGCAACAGTTGATTTTCTGTGTGATGATGGCTGCTTATACTGACAATACATTTGTACCTAAGAAATTCTAATTACATTCAAGCAGGTTGATGGTCATTTTCCTTCAGCATCGCAGGTGAATCTTGTAGCTAATCTGTGCCTCAAAATTTATGTAATTTTAGAGTGTTCGGTTAGTGATCAGACCCAGCTGGACATGGGCTTCGTGTTCATATTCAATACCCCCAATGTATTCCTGTTCATGTAATTCAACATGGTATTTCAACTTTTAAGGTTAAAATGATTGTTTTTTAGCATTGGGGGCCTTCTATAGCTGATTACTGGGGAATTCTGCAACCCCCTTATCTGTAATTAGTTAGCAAGTAGCTTAATATTGAAGTTATGAGCTACTTTAAATCAGAACCTGCTTCCTACAATATCTACAGAGCATCTGAGAAATAAATATTACTCAACCATTGTGCACCCAATTTCATGGGAGCAGTCTTACTACCACGCCTCTTCCATAATGGGAAGGATGAATATTTGCAGAATTGGGTTTATTGCTGTTCTCTGAAAATGACCTGATACATGAATTTGTAGTTACAGAAAGGGGTTTTACTGTAGTGGAAGATGGAGGGGCAGCAATGGCAACCCATGGATCATTATCATCACAGGAGCTTGTTGACGTTACAGAAAGAAATTTCACCTTAGTTGTGGCTTGAGAGGCAACAATTGCAGCCCAAGGATCTTCATCATCACTTACCCTGGTCACATCCTTGGATACTCTATTTTGATGTCTAGAAGGCAAACTGTTTGCACCTCATATTTTAGTTTGGACAATGTGTCTTTGCTGTGCAACATGTATAGTTGCAAGAGAAGTAGGTGGTTTTTTCTCTTCCATTACTTCTATATCATCCCATAAATCTGAAGGTGTGTGACAGACATGTTTAAACAAGAAGACATACTTGTTAGTCCGATCACATCCCACATACTGCTTAATTATACATTTGTTCCCAAACATCCCCCTTTTCAGAAAATACGAGCTACAAAGGGACTGTTCTACTCAGTCGTAATCTACTCTCAAAACAATCTGCCAACCTGCAATTCAACATCACAAAAATACCTATGGCTTATGGCATAGCATATAGCATCCATTTTTTTTACCTTACGCTTCTCATTGTAATAGAATATTTTTTAGCCCCATTTAAAATTTGAACTGCATATACATCATTTTTACATAAATATGTAAAACTCTTGCACATAGACATCTTGTTGCATATACTGATGTAGACACTGTTCAAATCGAAGTACAGTTTTGATTACATTACAGCGTGCCTGTGCACTTCTTTCTTTGAATCAAAAGAAGCAAAATCGCTACTAGAATACATTGAAACACGCAGAAAATCTCTGATAGACTGCACAATGTGCTCATCAATACAGATGGAATCAACTAAACATCACCTAAGATGGGAAAAATAACGTTTTTGGTATGCTTACAAGTGAACCGTGAACTTTATTTCATGGGTGCAGTCTTACTACCACGCTCTCGTCCATAACCCGAAGCATGAATATTTGCAGAATTGGGTTTATTGTTGTTCTCTGAAAATGACCTCATACGTGAAGTTCTAGTTACAGAAAGGGGTTTTACTATAGTGAAAGGTGGAGGGGCAGCAATCGCAACCCATGGATCATTATCATCACAGGAGCTTGTTGACGTTACAGAAAGAGATTTCACCTTAGTTGTGGCTTGAGAGGTAGCAATTGCAGCCCAAGGATATTCATCATCACTTGCCCTGGTCACATCCTTCGATGCTCTGTTTTGATGTCTAGAAGGCAAACTGTTTGCACCTCATATTTTAGTTTGGACAATGGATCTTTGCTGTGCAATATCATCCCACCCATCCTTGTCACTTTCCTCTTCTTCCACTCCGTTTTCATCAATTTCTCCCCATCCATCTGTTCATGTTGGAGATGGAGGAGGATGATCAATATGGTCAACTGCAGATGAAAGATGTGTTACAGCAGTATCTGAAACATATAATGCTGAGTTGTTAGAAGACGTGGTTACTTGCTGTGCAGAAGCCACAACAGAATTGGAAAATGAAGCTAGAACTTGTTCAGACCCCTTCCCCTTTCACGTCAAAGAGCTCAATAGTCAGCACGACAACATTAGGGCCACAATAATATTTTTCTTAGAATATACATTTATGTTATGACATACATTGAAGAATGTAAGTCCTGATTTACTTCTTCAAGATGCTTATTTACTTCACAGTAGATATCTGCATTTTATTGTTATGTTGTAATTGTTCTTTCATGTACTTTGTTTTCTGCTAAGTAACAAGATTCTTGGATATTAACCACAAATATTTGAACACTTTTGCATCTCAGACTGTCTACACACCTCATCAAATAAGTCTTTACCTGCATAACTGAGAATTGAACAATAAACCTGTTACTACACAACTGAGAATTTAACATCATCTTTCTGCAAAATTCTACAAAATCTCCTTCATCTAAAAAACTACAATTACTTAAAATTAATAATTAACAACCAATACTCCTATCGGCCTCTCCTTGCACCTCCTGGGGCAACTGCTAGTAATATATATTGAATTTTTCTAATGAAATATTACTTGGTTTTTTTTTTATATAGATTAAATAAAGTTATAAATATTTGTTTTATTTAATAATGTGAGATGTGTTAATGGTGTAAGTGTCTATATGTTTATTATAACTTGATGTCTATTGACATTTGATGTTTATTATAACTTGATATCTATTGTCATTGACCAACTATTTAATTTATTCGGCCAATACATACAAAATTTTCTTATTGAGATAGTAGTTGACAAGATTTATAGATATTAAATTTTAAAGTATTATGAGTTATGTAAATATTTTGATTTCATCAAATTATACAAAAATATAATGGAGTCAGATTCCGTTGACCACGGGAAATTTTGAGGTGAAATCTTGATTTTTGTTATTTAAACTTGTTTTTTTTAATGTACATATGGATTCAGCAACCTGAAAAACTCTTAGGGTACTTTCATTGTGCAGGGGTTACCCATCAAACTTGTGATTTCAATGAATTCCTACCAGATTTTAGAGAAATTAGATTGGAAAAAACCACAAAAAAACTTCCAAAAAGTTGCACTAAATACAACTAGAAATATAATAAAAATAAAAATAAAATTAATAAAATAAAATAATTATTAGTATTAATTATATAAAAATAATAATAATAATAAATAAATAATTTTAATTAAAAATTAAACCAGACTAGATCTATCAAATCTCTATAATTAATAATAAAAATGATTTAAAATAAAGTTATATTTTGATTATTTTCTTTTTATTTAACAATTTGAGATGTGTCAATGAGGTAAGTGGCTTGATGTTCATATTGAAGTTTATTGACATTGACCAACCATTTTTTTAGTTATTTATTGTTTTCTAGGTAATTTCTTGAGATGACTAACATGTTTAATTTTAGCATGGTTGGATTTTTGACTACATACAACACCCTAACCTTTTCTTTACCCATACACTTATCAATAATTTAATTTATTTAGGTGCACTAATAAATAATAAACATTCCCATTTAAATATTGGTTAACTAGATTTATAGATATTAACTTTTAGAGTATTATCAACTCATAAGTGATCTTTTTATAATTATTAATGTTGGAATGTGTAATTCCTACTTGTCTTCAGTTGTGAATTTCTATGTATAGAGTCTGTACCTATTCCATAGGTTAGCTAAAACCTAAGTTCCTAGTTTGGTGTGAGGTTGAGATATTCTCTCAACCATCTTATTGTGCATCCAAGATAGCTTCCCTATCTTGAGGCAATACCTCATGTATATATGTAACTATATTTGATTAATACTATGTAGCTTGCATGCTTAGTTTTTAAGTTGGTATCGGAGCCCGTTTGGGCCTGGCCTTGGCCCCTTCTGGGCTAAGAGAAATAAAGATTTTGGTGAATGTGTTGTCTTTCCATTAGATTGTTCAAATGTTTGTGGAGTTAATTCAAGAGAAATCGAGTTGTGATCAGTTGAGCTGCGTCTTAGACCTGTGTGCAAGATGCGTTGTCATCGTTTAAACTCAGTGTGCTCTTTGCTGTTTCAATTTGGCGCTAGGCATGCAGCTGCTGGGTCTTCTGCATTTTCTCTGCTATGATTGATTTTTGAATGGAGGGTACTGCCTTTGATAGTGGCAGTGTTGATTCAAATTTGAAATACAAGTTTAAGGATCACAGAAGCTATTTTGGATTTTGGCATATTATCTATGTTCAAAGCTTACACCAGTCGTATCTAGTGTGCTTTTTAACAGAGTGGGATGAGTTCAAGACTCTGGTGGAAGTAAATCTTTGATTATCTTTGCTAGCCATATATCGGGAAGAAGAGAGATCCAGGAAGGTTGATTTTTTCTCAGAGCCCGAGAGAAGGACCTATTTGTAGCTCGAGAATTCAATTGAGGTTGATTTGAATTTGAGGCTTGAATATGAGGCTCCGAACGTGTGTTTCTGCGTCATGGAGATCGCGCAACTGATACAGTGGTTCAATCACATGGATCTCAATGGTTGATGGAAAACTTCCGATGGATTGAGCGAAGGCATCGTGAATTTCAACAAGTGGCGTGGTGTAGTGGCTTGGATGGAGAACTGTTTTGGTGAGCCATGTTTGAGCAACGATTGCAGAACCGTTGACTAGGTGCGGTGCAATTATAGAGGAGCATAGTTTATCAGTGTTGCACAGTGGATTGTAGCATATCACCATTGGAGTGAGTTTTTATCTTGGGAAATCGATCTTGGATCGAGCACTATCGGTGCACCTGAATATTTCCATGCGAATTTCAAAAAATACTTTAGTGATGCCTTCTGGTCGGACAAAAATCTGGCGAAAACGTTCGAAGGAAGGAAACAGATGTGCTACTTTAATACCGGGGTACTGGTGATCGATATTTCCAAATGGCAGCAAATCTTTTACCAGAAAAGGATCGAACCTTGGATGGAATTCCAGAAGCATGAAGAGGCCTGTTCATGTAAGCATACCACCACGAACCAAGAAGGAATGTAAGGAGGAGGTGTTGAGTGGGAATGATGAGGTCGTGGTTGAGAACCGTTCTGCTAATGTATTTGACCATCCACACACCGAACCAGAAGCTTTCTGTTAATATGACCGAACCAGAAGTTATGATGTTAATGGAAGCTGCAGACGTTGATGGTAATGGTGTTCTAGACTATAGAGAATTTATTGCATTTAAATTCGGAGGTGCATAGAAAGTAACATTGATAATAATAAAAAATGTGCATAGAAAGTAACATTGATAAAAAAAAAATCATAGAAGTTGCAAGTTGTGGAGATCCCAAAGCCAATTGGGTAAATTTTCTTCTAATTTATTTTATGCCATAACGAAAATGTGAAATTTCTTGCTAATTTGAACCCATATTTAGAAATATGTGTCGTTATAAATTGCTAATTACATGCATCAGAATTAGACATTGATAGCGTTGCCAGCTTGTTGAGAGGTCGTTTATTGCTCGTCGCAAGAGATGAGGGCACTGAGACCTGTGTGGCATAGAAGCCACGGTCTACAAGGTTCTACTGTTGAAGAGTTGCGAAAGGGAGGTTACCCGCCTGCGTGGTAGCGGGGTTTTTGGAGCTCGTTAGAGGACCAAGTGGAGTCAAAATATTGAAGCAAGACAAAACCAGATAAGCTGGACCTTTAACAACATGCCTATATTTTTAGATATTTTTGATTCTGATGATGATGATGATTTTCTGATGTGGACATTTGGAGGCGTTAGCTTGGGTAGCATGGGTAGTATTTTTGCGTCAGAATAAATTTCAGAAAAACAATGTGGTTCTGCTGATGACCACGAGAAACAAGAGGCACAACTTGTTGTGCAAGATCATGATATTGAAGAGTCACGAGTTGATCTTCAGGAAGAATTTAAAGAGGAACAAAGTGTTGAAGATCAATTGGACAAGCCACATGAAGTTGATTGTGAAGACGTGGCAGAAGAAGATAGAGATGGAGAGAATTTAAATTGTGATGATCTCATGAATATTTCTGTGTGTGTAGATGTTAACAACAACAAGTAAGAAACAATGAAGATTGAAGAGGAATTAAAGTTTCATGAAGCATGGATTGAAACACCGTGTCTTTATGAAATCAACACAGAAGTTGCATACATAAATGTTGAAGACAACTTTGTGGAAGTTCACATGCGTGACACCGGAAATACTAAGAGAAAACATTCTCCTATTAAGCCTGTCATAACTTTGAGAAGGGCAGGGATAATCGTTCAAGAATTCCAGTATTGGGGAAGAAATGAGGTGAAGATATATCACTACCTCATGGCGAGGAAAGTGAAGATGAAGCCTCAAATCGGAAAGAACAAATATGGACTCATAAGCAAAAAGACCAAAATGAAAACCTCTGTTACCAATTTTTTCATGTTTTTTATTATAAGCCTAGCTGAGACTGAGACCAACAGCCGTATGTTATTGTTCAGTACCCTTTCTCCATTAAGGGGGAGTGTTGGAAGTAATGGAGAATGCTAGACTTAGAGAATTTATTGCAGCTTCAGTTCATTGGAAAAGGATAGGCAATGATGAGCATTTGCACAATGCATTTACACACTTTGACAAAAATGGTAGTGGATATATTGAAATCAAGGATCTTAAAGAAGCCTTGGTAGATGATTTGGGTCCCAATGACATAGACATTTTGGATGATATTGTCCGTGAAGTAGACACTGATAAGGATGGTCGTATAAGTTATGAAGAGGTTGTGGCAATGATGAAAACTGGCACTAACTGGAGGAAGGCCTCGCGACAATACTCAAGGGAAAGGTTCAGTAGCTTGAGTATGAGATTGTTCAAGGATGAGTCCTTGCATGTAATGTTCCCAAATTTTAGCCTCAAAGCTAAATGGAACATTAGAGTTAGCAGCAGCTTTAGTCGGTAAATAAATGGGTAAAAATGCCCATAAGGCTCCTAAGGAGGATAAAAACACTCCAAATGTGAAAGGGGACACTATTTCTAGCCTAATAAAACACCTCCAAGTATGAACAAGGATAAAATCAAGCTGCTTTGACTAACTCAACAGTGCAGCTGTGGAGGAGGAGGAATCCAAGGAGGGATAACGCAATTTTGGATGGAGATGCATCTTTGGATAGAGATGACCTAATTGAGTGGGGCCAAGGGAAAGCACACTCATATCTTATAAAAGGAAGAGGATGGAAATTATTCTTCATGTCTTAGTTTATTATTCTTGTCTGCCAAGACTTGTTGCTGCTTAGCAGAGTTGCAGTGTTGTTTAGCACTGGGTGTTCCTGAGCGGGAATCCCACCTCTTTCCTTTGAGGAGCCTCATTGGGAGAGTTTTTATTCATCATTCCACATCAGGTTTTTAGGCCAAGCTTCAACCTACATCATCAGCCCAGTTTTTCCAGAGATTTTGTAGTGTTGCTGGTTGCAGCAGTGGAAGGGATTGGAATCCCAGTTTCTGAGCTAGTTTCTCATTGGAGGAAGATTTCCTTCACTTGAGAGACCTATTTGGAGAGCTCCAGAGCTTATTTCAGATCTGTGGTATCAGACCACAAATTTCCCATACATTCATAGCGATGTTTTTGCTAGGGAATGTGTTATTTTGGAGGCAGTTCTCAGTGCATGGTTTGGTGGCTCCGTTGCTAAGTTTCCTTGTGATTGAGAGGTTCATACTTTCATGGGAGGAAGCCCTTGAGGGATCTATATCAGATCAGACATATTTCCAGCCTTGTACACTCATGTGCTTCAGTGTTGCAATGGTGATTCAGTAAATTACTGAATATCACATGTTGTATGCAGAGTGTTTGACAAAAAACCCTTGCTGGTTTCTTTTGTATTTTGTACAAGGAGACTAGATCTCTATTCTTTAGCATTTACAATCAATATATGAGTAGATCTAATTGTTTCCTTAATTTCTAAGTGTAAACCCTCTCTTAGATCGCGCAATCCCTTGAGCAGCAACTCCGGTATTCTACAGTCTTAGGGATTTAACACTTTTTGGCAATCCTAGGCGTGGGAGATATGTTTAACCCGCCTAGTTTGCTTTGTCCCAGCTGTAATCTTGGATTTAGAATGTATATTGATTAATTTATGGGATACAAGGGTCCATTTCACTGTTTTATTGAATTTGTTGCTGGAAATGCGTTTTTCACTGCATGATTCATAAGCTATTCCAGATTTGGAATATTACAGTGGTATCAAAGCATGATCTCTGGCTCAGCCTGTGAGATCCATATATTAGAGGAAGGAGAGATGGATAGAAGCCAAAAATCTTCAGTATGTGAAAGGAGAAAGGAATACAAGCTGCTTCTTCCAAAATCTATGCAGAGCTTTCAAGGAGAGCTGAAGAAAATGAGTTTGGAGATGGGATCTCTAAAGGAAGTTGAATCTAGAGCTGAATCTAGATTTTCACATGGTGAGTGTGAGCATGCAGCTGCACTCCATGATGCACAGCGCAGTCAAGTGCCCAAATCTATCTTAAGATGGATGGGAGGAGGAAAAATGCCTAAGAGGGGAACTTTTAGTGATTTGTTGTAGGAGTATGAATCTCAAACTGAGAGGTTTAGAGATCATACTGAATTCCAAAGGTTTTGCAAGATCCAGGTGGAGAAGAGCAAGCAGTAGGATGCAGATAGATTTCTTCTATCTACTTTTGTCGGATCATCTACATGTTCAGCTAGAGCCTAGGTGAAGGAGCTAGATTCCTATTTGCAGCTGCACCATATTTTCGAAGATGAAGCCATTAGAGTTGCAGCGCTGCATTTCAGAGGTAAGGCTCATGCATGGTGGATTTTTGAGTCTTGTTCTTTAAAAAATGCAAACACTTCATCTTATGCAAGGTTCATAGAAACATTGATGGGGAGGTTTGGTGAAAAAATTCCTAAGGCACATGAGCAAGGAGAACTTGAGAAAAAAAAACCCTTGTATGTGATGGAGGAAACCCCATTTCATAAAACCATGGGAGGAGCTGATATCTTGCATTACACATTGCCAGAAGCAAGAACTCCAGTTCATATTCTTGAACAAGAGGGCATGGGGATCTCCTTTTCACAGGAGGATCCAACTGTTGAGATGTTGCCCAGACACATTGAGGAAGATGAGGGTAATAGCACTGTCACATCTAGAGCACATCCAGTGCCTCATGTAGAGGGAGGAGGAGCACATGCTTCAATAGGAGGGATTATTGTGTCTTTACAAGAAGTTCCCCAAGATCTCATACATGGAGGTCCAAGCACAATCAGTGAGTAGCATGATTGTGCAGCATTGCAGCTGGAAGGAGGAGGTAGGGAGGAAGAGCAACATCAGTTGATGAGAAGCACACACCCTTATCTATTTTAGAAAGCTAATGCAAGGAAGAGGCAGACTGATTTGCGCAGTGAGAGCAGGGGCAATGTTGCCCAATCATATGTGCAGTCTACTCTTGACATTGATGTCTCACTACATGGAGGCATTCCACCGGGGAGGCCACCAGATCTATAGTTGATGAGAGATATCCTGTCCTTGGATTCACCACTCTTGGATTTTGGAAAGGTGAAGAGTTTGGAGAAGAACTATGGCACGGGGGATGTCAAAGTAGCAGGCAACAACATGAGGAGAGCTTCACATGCCAGATCACCAGTGCTGTCTCTTAGGAGGATTGATCCTTACTGGAGATCTCAGCTCTTAGTAGTGTACTCCAAGGATCTTGGTGCATGCATGGTTCTTGATGACCCTGATGGAGATGATGAGTGTGTGATAGATGATATGGTCATCTATTTACATGGCAGAGTCTTCTTGACTAGAGATTCTAGTCTCAAGGAGAAACTGCTGCATGCAGCACATGAGGACTTATTTTCCATGCATTTTGATGCATATCTTGCCTTGGCAGAGGAGTTCATTTGGGAGGGCATTCAGCATGACATATTTTAGCATATGGAGAGATGCATAGCCCGGATGGTGATAGAGAGGATGTCATAGCCACCTTCCTACTCAATGGGAGTGAGGAAGAATTTCCAGTTGAGCCATTTCAGCTCAAGGCCTCAGGTACATGATGGAGGAGGTATAATTTAATATTTTGTATTGTACTTCTTTTCCTTATTTGAACGACATGATGTAACAAGAATAATCATCTCTTATTGCATATTGTATGATGATGTACTTGTAGCTACTTCTAGCATTGATCCTGGCTATCTTTTTGATGGGTTGTGGGGGAAGCCACATGTTTCTTGGTGTGCACCATTGACACCATATTGTAACTTCATGTTTTTATCTTATGAGATGACTGTGGTGGCAAAAAAGTGGCTGGTCAAGCACTTGTTATTTCTTATTTTGATGCAGGCAAAGGATGCACTGCACTCGTTCCAGGAGTGGAACTATGATTCACTCTTTGGTTGTCATTTGGCAACTTGTTCTCATTGTATCTTGCTTCCATATATTGCTGATATGTTTATATTCATGGGGAGCTTTGTTTGGAGAGTGGGCTTGATATTAGAAATTCCCATTGGGAGCATGATTCTCCCCACTTTATATGTTGTACATTTCAGGAGGAACCATGGGCAAACCATGATTTCCACATCACACATTTTCTCTACTTGTGGGAGAAACCAATTGGAGAACTTGAGGAGGCACTTCATGCTGATTTGTTTGTTGGGACATCATATAAGTTGACCATCATGATCTTACTCTATGGCTTGTATGAGGGAGAGAGGAGGCAGCACCAAAGGTTGTTGTTGTTGTGGTTGCACTTGGGAGAGTATGGGCATAAATTTTCCCATACTTTTCATGATATTTCCGGAAAGAAAAAAAGGCACATACATGGTGCAAGGAGGCTACCCTTTAGCATTGAAGGGTCATGAGATACTTCCATGTAGGAAGAAGATCTTCTCACATAGCAGCATGATGGTGGATGACCTTGGCATATGGGATGTCGAAGAAAGAAGTCATGGAACCTTATCACAAAGGCCTACAACGCTGTCACATAGGAGTATCTTCTTATGAATGGAATATTTTGAGGAGAAGATGTATTCCTTCTTCTTGCAGATTCCTATGAGGAGATTCTCATGGGAGGACTTATTAAGGGACCTCACTTTCATCCAACTCACTATGTATGGTAGGGAATGCATTTATGTACTTGTTGATTACTCCATTGTGTATTTGTACTTTCTCACCATGTTTGAATAGTGCATTGCTCCTCAAAAGAGGAAGAGTATTTTTGGGTTTCATGGTCACTTTAGGGCCAATGTTTATGATGATAGTAGCCCATCTATACATGAATTTGGGAAAGTTTATTGTTATTTCATCTATGTACAACTGATAGAAATTGATGCTTACTTCCCCATGTTGGGAGAGCAAACATATACAGCTTGTAACTTGTTGCAGGACCACTTGCCATATGACATTCTCAAACAACAGTTGGGAAGACTGTGTAATATCCACTTGGAGAACCTTTGGTACCATCCAAAATTGCACCTAAATTTCAGCGATTTTCTGATTTGGAGGCCAAATGGTGATGATGGGCCATTCATCTTGGATGGAATGGTTTGGGTTGACATGTCTCATGACTTTGGAGGAAGAGTCCTTGGAGGCTCAATCTTCTTCTTGCCATTGGAGGGAAATAATGTTGCAGCCCAAGATCAACATGCCCCCTACACTTATCATAAGTGGAGAGGAGGACAGCGTGGGATAGGCCCTCTTTCCTATCATGTTCATTTATTTAGCCCACCTACATTTCAGGACCACAAGGTGGAGGATACTTTTCATGAGTTACCATGTTGGAGGGTGACTCGCTTCATTTGGATGATAACATGGGTGAGGGAGGCACTCATTCACCATGATGATCATCACTCTAACTTTGTGGAGGCCATGAGACAGCAAGCAAACTCCCATTCACATTTTCCACCTTTGATTGATGTGGACCATTTGGTTTTGCACACTTGGGAGGAAACATTGGATTACAGTTTATTTGCAGATTCTCTTGATGCGGTGATGGAGGCTATTGATGTGAGGCCACATGAGGAAGAGGGGAGGAATTTTTCTCTCCTTATACATTTGCTTGAGGTCGAGCAAATATTTTGGAGGGGAGGACTGTAATGTTCTAAAATTTTAGCCTCAAAGCTAAATGGAACATTAGAGTTAGCAACAGCTTTAGCCGGTAAATAAATGGGTAGAAAAGCCCACAAGGCTCCTAAGGAGGATAAAAAAACTCCAAATGTACTCTTTCTAACCTAATAAAACACCTCCAAGTATGAACAAGGATAAAATCAAGCTGATTTGACTAAGTCAACAATGCAGTTGTGGAGGAGGAGGAATCCAAGGAGGGATAACGCAATTTTGGAGGGAGATGCATCTTTGGATAGAGATGACCTAATTGAGTGGGGCCAGGGGAAAGCAAACTCATACCTTATATAAGGAAAAGGATGGCAGCATTATTCTTCATGTCTTAGTTTATTATTCTTGTCTGCCAAGACTTATTGTTGCTTTGCTGCTTAGCAGAGTTGTAGTGTTGTTTAGCATTGGGTGTTCCCGAGCGGGAATCCCACCTCTTTCCTTTGAGGAGCCTCATTGGGAGAGTTTGTATTCATCATTCCACATCAGGTTTTCAGGCCAAGCTCAGCCTACATCATCAACATAGTTTTGCCGGAGATTATGTCGTGTTGCTGGGTGCAGCAGTGGAAGGGATTGGAATCTCGGTTTCTGAGCTAGTTTCTCATTGGAGGAAGATTTCCTTCACTTGAGAGACCTGTTTGGATAGCTCCAGAGATTATTTTATATCTTTGGTATCAGACCACACATTTCCCATACATTCCCAACACTCTTTCTTCTAGGGAATGTGTTATTTTGGAGGTAATGCTCAGTGCATGGTTTGGTTGCTCCGTTGTTGAGTTTCCTTGTGATTGAGAGGTTCATCCTTTCATGGGAGGAATCCCTTGAGGGATATACATTAGATCAAACACTTTCCAGCCTTGTAAACTCATGTGCTTCATTGTTGCAGTGGTGATTCAGTAAATTACTGAATATCACATGTTGTATGTAGAGTGTTTGACAAGAAACCCTTGCTGATTTCTTTTCTATTTTGTATAAGGAGAATAGATCTCTGTTCTTCTGCATTTATAATCAATATATGAGTATATATAATTTTTTCCTTCATTTCTGAGTGTAAACCCTCTCTTAGATTGCGCAGTCCCTTGACCAGCAACTCTGGTATTCTGCAGTCTTGGGGATTTAACACTTTTGGCAATCCTAGGTGTGGGAGATCTGTTTAACCCACCTAGTTTGCTTTGTCTCAGCTCTAATCTTGGATTTAGAATGTATATTGATTAATTTATGGGATCCAAGGGTCCATTTCACTGTTTTATTGCATTTGTTGCTGGAAATGCATTTTTCACTGCATGATTCATAAGCTATTCGAGATTTGGAATATTACATTGCACATCGGCCAAACAGATAAAAATAACGAAATCATGGCTTTGAATGAAGTGCTTTTATTGTGATAGGATCATTTATATTTTTGAGTGCTCAGTTGTTCTTTGGCGAGAGGGTGTATGAGGCCACTAAGAAGGGTTGAGTCCTCAAATGTTGGTTTCAATATGCTGTCAGCACAAGTGTTAGAGTGTTGGATTCACGAATATTTCTAGGAAATGAGTCAATGGTGCTCAAACCTGGTGGAGAATTTGATGGCAATGCTACCATGTTAGAGAAGGGAAATCATCTAACTATTACTTACAATTTGGAGTACACATTTCACACAAGAGCAGAGTTGTGTGAGGAGGAGCGTTGCCTTGTGTTGCCTACCTAATTATCTGCACTGCCACTTTTGCTGGCATGTGAGGAGGAGCGCTGCCTTGCGCTGCCTGCCTACTTATTTGCACTACCACTGTTGCTAGTGTGTGAGGAGGAGCACTGCCTTGCACTGCCTGCCTACGTATCTGCACTGCCACTATTGCTGGCGTGTCAGGAGGAGCACTGCCTGCCTACTTATCTGCACTACCACTGTTGCTGGCATATGAGGAGGAGCACTGCCTTGCACTGCCTGCCTACTTATTTGCACTGCCACTGGTGGTGGTGTGTGAGGAGGAGCGTTGCCTCCCTACTTATCTTCACTACCACTGTTGCTGGTGTGTGAGGAGGAGTGTTGCCTTGTGTTGCCTACCTACCTACCTAGAGGAGAAATCTACGCTGCCTACCTAAGCACTGTTAGAGCGCTGAGTCATTGATCACTGCCCTCTGCGTGGAGCGTGAATAGAAGGAGGACTATTTGCATAAAGAGGAGAACGCTGACACATGAAGCCATAATTGAGACAAATTGTTGAATGTGTGGATCGCAATGGATCATCGATGGAGGGAATTACCTAAAATTTTATTGCGTGGAGCATCTCAGAACAATGTGCTATGAAGAGCTTGCTATGGAGTGTTGTGGTTTATTATGTTCTACTTCCATAATGCTTGGTGAATTGAATTGTTTTCTTGAATTATTTTTTGAAGCATGTTGAGCATGGTCAAATTAGCATGTAAATGCTAATTGTTAGAATTGATCACTCTAACAACAACAAATTGAAGATGGAAAGATTCAAGATGAAGATGCCAAGCTTGGATATTTTTTTAGAAGAAATTGATTGAAGCAATGGAAGACAATTTCAAAAGATGGAGAAAAGTAGAAGCAACAATTATTGTGATGGACAACAATCGAGTCTGTGTGAGTTTGTGGAATAGACTTATGATCATGGTAAAGTATGAGTCATACATTGCAATTGGGGCAAATCTACATGTCACATATCGTTAGTTGTGGTCCTTGAAATGTTTTATGTACATGTTGTCAGACCTAGAAAGGCATGCATACCCTTTGTTATGTGTTCTCTCTGTTAGAGAGTTTTAACACCCTGGAAGAGTGTGTCATGCGGGATGGATACACTTGGGTGGGCCATAGCCATATTGGTTTTAGACTCCATGAGGTGAAATTTTATATCAAGGGAGAGTTCATCTAGAGGTTGGATGAACCATGTATGTGAAGGACTTCCTAGTAGACTGGCAGTTGTAGTGGCTGGGAACCAATGCATATCAGTAGATGGTTGTTCCTTTATATGGACATCGACAATAGAATGAAAAAGTGTAATTACCAAACAGAGCTAGTGTAATTACCAAACAGGACCAGATGTAGATTTTGCAGATGGATATTGAGACAAGTAGTCATTAAGGGGGTGTGTTGGAATGTGTAATTCCTACTTGTCTTCAGTCGTGACTTTCTATGTATAGAGTCTGTTCTTATTCCATAGGTTAGCTAAAACCTAAATTCCTAGTTTGGTGTGAGGTTGAGATATTCTCTCAACCATCTTATTGTGCGTCCAAGATAGCTTCCCTATCTTGAGACAATTGCTCATGTATATATATAACGCTATTTGATTAATACTATGTAGCTTGCATACTCACTTTGTAAGTATTGATAATAATAATTTAAAATAAAATTATAATTTAATTAATTTTTATGTTGTTTTTTTTTATTATCAATTTGACCATTTAATTAATTTGAATACACTAATAAGTATTAAATTTCCCCTAAGATATTAGTTAACGAGATTTATAGCTATTAAATTTTAGAGTATTATATATGTTATATATTTTGGATATTTTTTTTTAAGAAATGAATGAGGATTTTATTTGCGTAATGACTGGATTATGGACCAAAACTGTTACAAAGTATTATGAGATTTAATTATTGGTATATTCGGAAATCCATACATTCAAAAATCCATCACTCACACTGTCATTCATTCTTATAAAAAAAAACATTACAGCTATATACACGACATAAAGACCCGAGAATCAAACAAATTTGCAAGGAAACATAAAACGATATTAGGGTTTGTGAGAACCATCATTGGCCCTCCAATGAGGACGACCATTAGCTAGATCAGCTTCATGAAGGCGATGAGATTTTTTTTTTACAAAAGCATCGCTGGGACCATTGCCATCCGAACCAAGTTGAAAGCTTCCAGAGATGATAATTTCCAATGTCAAACACCCGAACAGTGAGGGAAAATATTTCCTCATGTAACCCATTCAGAGAAAGCTCCATGTTACAAAGGTGGCACAGGAGCTTCGCTTCGAAAAGAAGCTGAAAATACATTCATTACTTTTGCGCCATGTCATTGCATTTTCCTAGCTTCCAGCCAGGCTTTGGCCATGTCTAGAATTTTGTCGAGCATTAAGCCATCGTTATATAACTCCAAAATCTTCGAAGGCTCAACCATATCCAAAATGGTCCACAAAGATAAATTAGAAGATACACCAACCAAATTGAACCAGTCTCCAGAAAGGTAAAATATTCCATAAAAGCCCATGATAGCTCGACGAGCCATTATATAATTCATACCTGATTAATTCCACGAGACGGACATGAGAAAATAATCCATAACCGAATCATAATATTCAGAATGATGGTGAGAATATTGTTGATGGAATATGTCGGGAAACGATAATAACATCATCCCTTTGCATCATGAGAATATCTTATTTTCCACATTAGAACCTGCCAACTCCTGCAATTATCGTCCTAGACAAAATAAATTTTTGAGACTTCCACTTATTGCAAGGGATGTACCATCGGGCCCATCAATCTCAATATACACATCGGGAATTGAACCATGTGCAATAAATGAAACCTCAATCCAAGGAGAAATAAATTTCTGATGAAAACATACACTTAACCATCCATCGTAAGTCTTGGGAATCAGGCCATAATTAAGGAATGGAGCATATTTTGATACTCCCTAATTTATCTCTATATTACCTTGGTTTAGGGAGGATTCTTTTTAGCCAACATGTTCGCCACCGAGTTTAAATATTTGTAGACATAAATAAAATCCAAATGCTTGAACCAGGGGAATTTTTTGAAGAATGGAAGAGTTAGCCGGGAACTCTTTTTTTTTTCTTAAGTACCCGTTTGATAAGAAGCAATGAATGGCCACAGACCAATAAATTGAGAATTTACTTTGTGATAGCGAATTCCAAGCCTTTTTACAAGGCAACGAACTTAACTTGATTTTGGTTGCAGAGACACAATTTCTTCATCAAAGCTAAATAAAGCCTTTTTCGTTCTTGTTTCTTCTAGATATTTTTTAATTATTATTAAATGAAGTTATATAATTGTTTAAAATTAATTTATATTTTTTAATGGTAGAAATATTATAATGTAATGTTTAATATTTTGACTAAGTTGAATGAGATAAAAATAAAAATAAAATCAAGTTCAAAAATTTAAATTAAATAAAAATATTAAGTAATGTAAACCTTCTAATTGTCAAAATAAAAATAAAAATAAAAAATGAAAATAAAATAAAAATAAAAATAAAAATGGCCCATGTATTGAGCCATGTTATTGAGCCACGATATTTATGTGGAATATAGACTATTTAAAAGGGAAATTAAACCAATCTAGATTCATCTGAATTACGGATTAAAGTGGTTTTCATATCAATAAATTTGATTCATCTCAACACTTAGTAGATTTGTAATTCACATGGATCTAGTATTATTAAAATTTAGATATATAATTATTAGTAATAATTTAATTTTTAGTTATTTAAATTGTACTTTTAATATATAAATAAATTTAATTTTTCAAAAAATCTATAAATTATTTATATTATATAAATTTAACAATTTAATTTTATAATTAAATTTAAGAAAAAATAAAACTTTTAGATATTTAAAAAATCGAAAATTTAAATCTGTGCACTGTATTAAATATTTAGATGGGAGATATGAATATTAATATACTATTTCCATTTATTGCCACTTATGAGTATTGATTTACTATTTCTATTTATCATTCTATGCCATCTCACGGGACTATAGTAATAGAAATTAGTTATTTAACATTACTTTGTGTCATAATTAAGCTAAATTTTTTAACCCTGTAATGTATTGACCCTATTTCAACCTATTTCATTGTTTTATTTGGCTTCTTTAGGCAAAAACCATATGTTGGACCTGTTTGGTTTGTATTTTGGAAGTGTATACTAATGCTAGCACCAACCTAGAGGTATTAAATGTTATGTTATTTAGTGAGCCATCCCTATTAGTAAATTTAATTTTAATTAGGCTATGCTATGACATATTTCCAATTAGTATGTGCATGCAAACACACACTCTCTCATCTCTAGAAACACATTAGTTGTGTGCATGTCAGGAAACTGATGGCACCTGGAAACAATGGGACAGGGATAATAGACACACAAAATACACTATGACACAATACATAAGACACAAACATAGCAATGTCTCAATTTAGGCTTACAATAGTACACGAGAACAAGGCTTTCATTTTTGTCTTATTTATAAATGGTCCATAATTGTTTATTTGCAGACGCAGTTTCATCTTCACCTTTCTAGCCATAAGATAGTGGAACACTAGAACACTTAATCCGCTCTTGCTTGTTCTTGATTGCCGAATAATAGTCTTTGAATTCGACATTGCTGCAGGTTCTTCAAACTTGTCCTTTGCAATTTCTTCAAGTTTAATTGCTTTTTTCTCATTGTCAATATCTGCACACTGGTAAACATTCATGAAATTCACAAAATCATAATTTGAGCTATTTTCATCATCATGTTTTTAATTTTCTTGAAAATTCATCTTTATCAACAACAACCATAGTTTCTGGATGTACCACCTCTTCTTCAAAGAGACTATTAACTTTCTTCAGCTCATAAACTATTATTGAGTCTTCTACAACTTCATCAGCTTATATTGAGTCCTCTATAGCTTCATGAGCTGATGTTGAGTCCTCCATGATTTTTCTCTCTGAAATCTCTACATCATTATGTAGATCTTCATCTTTCATAGTTGGTTGATTCATGTTTTCACCCTCTTTAATCAACTCTGTTGTTGCAATCATGTCATCCTTCATTTTATTTGTATATGGAGATAGGCATATCTTCTCACCAAACAACAACTCATCAATGAGTTTCTTTTCATGCATCAAACTGAACCACTCTTCATGAGATACATAATTCTCATCTAATTTGACTTCACAAGTTTTTGCATCATAGAGAGTTCGTGACTATCACATGCTACTCTATTGTCAACTACCGACATACTTTCAGTCTTGATCCCAGTTATGATGCTTTCAACACAATCACTATTTTTAACAACCATTTCATCAATTTCGTCTTTCTAACTCCACTTCATGTTATACTTCATTTCAAGAATATGCCAAAAGATTTTTAGATCAATAATTTTCTCCAAATTCATTTAAAATGCTTGATAGGATGTTTTCATCTAGAGTTGATATAATGAGAAAAAATGCTTAGCTGCATGTCTACTTTTATCATCAGAATTCATAAAAAAATTTTGGAAAAATTTCCATAAATCTAGTGAACCTAGCAGTCCCTCCATTTTAATAGCCCAAAGCTCAAAATATTTACCTGAGAATGATGGCAGCACTGGCATTAAGCGCTTCAATATTGCATCAGTGTCATCAAATTCAAATTCTTTCTGTCGATCCAAATGTAAATTTGTATTTGGATGCATTGATTCTATGGCTCGCAACAATGCATATTCTTCTACAGCTTCTACTTTTTTATCCTTTCTCCTCATATTTTGAGTTCTCTTCGGAACTCTTTTTGTCTCTTTTGCCTACCCATTGCTCTACTATAGAGCCAAATCTGCAACAAATTTTAACTATTCAACACACATTAATTCATAGTAAGCAAAGTTTCCAAAGAAATATTTGGCACCAAACTTAGGTTCACAACATAGGGCTAGTAGTTGAAACAACAATAACGCTAGATATAAAGAACTTTATAATGCCTTTAAAGAAAAATTCAACGGCGAGGCTTAATCTTTGCAATGGCTCACAACGTACTATTGTTGTCTGGTCAAAATCTCCTAGAATCTTCAAACCACACACAGAATTGAAGACTCACTGAATGAGCTTCTCCATGCATCATCTCCACAAGCAATGTTAATTACAAGCTTAGCAAGGGGCTCGTCAACTCCAGTATGACTTCACAAAGTAACACCACTCTACGCTAGCCGGTTCTCTAGGAAGCTCCTCTGCTCGTCCATGTTCCTCACAAAACTGAAAATGTCTTTGAGTGCCTTCCTAATCCTTCAATTGCTGGTAAGCCACAATGCCTCCATAACTGTGCATAATGCCTTGCTCTCAAGGACTGCACTACTTGACATGCACACAACTTTCAGTGGACAGGCTCACTATTCCACGCATGTGAAAGAAAAACTCTAGCTCTAGCTTCCAAGCTTCACACAACTCCAATGCATAGCTTCATAACTCTCAAACTCTCAGCCTAAACTCAATTCGGCCTCAAAGTGACGCACCAAAGCTCATGCACCCTAACACAACACACACCCAACACCGACGATTTTCTTTAATGATGATAGGCGAAAACACAATATGTTCACCTGTAGCAAGAGAGGTAGACCAATGCACAACACTTCCGCTGCACAAATGACTTGGTTGTCTTCCCTTCACGTTGGGTTCACCACTAAACACAAAAACTCTCCCTCTAACCATCGAGCAGCTTTCCCTCGACTTTATTCCATAGAGGAGCTCGCAACTCCAACAACTTAACACTCAACGTTAGACACTTCTTGATGCAGCTCCTCACGACTCTAGTGATTAATACAACAACCCTCAAGCTCTCGCACTTCACTCATATCACTCAGGAAACAACAGAGAATGCAGCACAAGGCTCACTTCTCTTCACACTACAGAGCCCTTAAGCCGAACCCTCGCCTCTTTAAAAACATTGAGCACATAGCTCCTCACACAACCGAGCACACAACTCCTCACACCACTGAGCATACAACTCACAACACAAACATGACTGCAAGCACTCACCCCTGCAAACACCAAGCCAAAACCATCGACTCTTATACCATGAAAGAAATAGAGGACTCCAAAGAGGAGCTCTGATACCATAACAGAGAATGTAGTAGAACACACTAACTTGTCATTTGTATTGCAAGAAACATAAATTTATACACAGCTGAGAAGCTTCTGGATTATCTTGAATGTCAGTGGCGATAGCTTCTTCGAGAAGCTAAGAACACTCAAGAGAGTCTGAATCCATTCCTACATTAAATGCTATCATCATGGTTGTTTGGAATTACTGTACATCCAACACCTCAGGCTCGTTTTTCTCTTGTAGGGTATGTCGAGAATTTATGGGTGCCCGTTTTTTTTCCTGCAGGGTATGCCAAGATTTTATGGGTGCATTAGCTTCAGCTCAAACAACTTTCTACTCAAATAGGTCAGTAGTAGATTTTAGTATTCTGCAAACTCCAGGTGCAACTCTCCATCTTCGATCTGAATCAGGTACTTATAAGACATTTTCATTATGGTTTAAGTCTTGCTATTTACCACGAGGTTGCTTTGCTACGTACTCGCAGCGAGTCTCTTTCTTTAGCCTTTCAGCATGCTCTGGCGGTAGAAAAGAAGTTGGGTAAACACACAATGTTTCTTCGTTCTTCTTCTTGGCATCTCTCCATGCATATTTTAACAAAATCCTTACAGAATAAAATTCCACTAGCATCATCTACCTTCATCGTCCTTACCTACCTCTTCCTAAGCTTCCCATCTTACTTACTCTTTCCTGAGAAAAAATAAGGATCTAGTTTATTAGTACTAACCATCCAGTGCACTTGAGGCCTATAACATATGTTTTACAAGATGGTCTCTCCAATGGGCAAGACATAATAAGCTTTACATCAAACCCAAGTCATACAAAAACAAAGTCCAAGAAATTTCCCAAGCTTACTGAATTCCAATTGTTGTATAATTTTGATACTCGTCTCATTCTAAGGAGTTGTATCATAGATGGCCTTGGCATCTGCACATTTTATCCTTACTATATCAAATAAGAGAACGTCCTCAAAGTTCTTATTGCCAAATTTCTTTAATCCAACTGCAAGAGCTCTTACTAGTAGCCCATGTACACCCTTTGCAATCCTTTTCAACCCTTCTGGACCATGATAGACTGCTTACATAGCAAACATGTTTACTAGCACGGCATGGGTACAAATGGATCTCAATGATTAATCAAACATACTGTGCTTGTGCTTCTCGGATATTGTACAAAAAAATCTGGACTCGTTGAGATAGAGACTTTTAGTGTGAAGAACCCGCATGTGGTTTGCATGCAAGCCCCGGAAGGCATTTTTTATTTTTTATATTAGACTTTAGTATATTCTTATGTTAGTTTGAATATATTTATTTAAAAAATTCTTTATAATAAAATTAAAATTAGTTTACACCTATAGTAAGATATTGCATGTTAATTTTAGGTGATATCGCCTCACCGAGACGATGTTCTCCATCGAACCCTTTCGAACTCGGTAAATAAAAGAATTTCATACTTGATCAAGATTGAGAATGCGAGTTCCAAGTTGATAATTTCAATATCTAAAACTCCTCGAAACTCCTGTAGAATGCTTAGATGTTAAAAATACAAATCTTGGCCTTTGTTTATAAAAATTTGAAGTGTTCTCATTCAATTACATATGGGATTTGTCACGGAAGAGTTTAGTGAATTTTATTTGTGAGCGTGTCATTATTGACAGGGGGTTCGACTATAAAAAATTGACAGGGGGTTCTTGTTCAATTACATATGGGATTTGTCAGGGAAGAGTTTAGTGAATTTGATCTGTAAGCGTGTTGTTATTGACAAGGGGTTCGACATTAGGAATCAATGTCAAAGATGGCTAGAGACAACTTCACCCTTTGTAGGAGAATCACCTGAGTCTATTACGAGATCTTCCCGGATCCCTCCCATCCACTCATCCATGAACTCTCTTTGAACCCGTAAAGGAAAATCTCAATACGAATTCCTAAAACTAAAGCATCTTCCGAGAAGACAGACCAATTCCCTACATGGATGGTAATTATTAGTGCCACTTACGACCTTACCGGTCAGTGATATAACATCTCCCTACTTGGTGGACTTACACATGGAAACTCGGTAGAGAATGTGTACTTGGAAGGTGCCTTATGCGGAGTGGGAAAACTTACTGCCTTACGTGGACTTGCGAGAGTTTCCTTTTCTCTTATATTAGTAATTTGCTGTACTTCAAAGGATTGTTATGATGACTTTCTTTTGTGCAATAATGATTATTCAAGATATGGAGCTTCCACTAGTATGGTAAGTTATTTTTATGCAACACTTATGTTTGCCCCAACGTTTCTTTCGATATAACCCTACCCATAGTTGACTTACTATTATGATTTTTAAAGGTGGAAATGCTTTCTATAGTATTAAGAAATATGCCAATCCTTGCCATTTTTTGTAATTTTTTGAATGAGATTACACGAAATGTGATTTAGGTTTTAAATCAAAATATTCATGGGTTCTAATTTCACAACAGATTTATCTCTCCAGTCACTTATTGATCATTTTAAGTAAGAAATCTATTTATTCTCTTACTTTAACATGGATATCTTCTTTGGATTTTCACAAATATTTTTTCAAAACTTATTTTTATTTTGATCTATAAACTCATTCTAGTTTGTTCCTTCCATTTCCTTGAAGGATTCACTTTGTTTCTAAAAGCTAAATGTTGAAATCTATGTAGGGGTTGGGTTCCTTGTAAAATATGGAAAGGTTTTAGTTGTTCCATAAATCCCTCTCCAGTGTTGTTTTGAAATGGGCATTCCAGAGACAGTTTCTCTCTGCCTACATACGTCAAGAATCTTATTAAACATGACGCACGATTATTGAAATCTTAATTTCAACTTATAAATCCCTCAAACAAATTTAGAATTGGAGATAATACTATCTACCACATCCCAAAATGAATTGATTCATTCAAATTTAAATGCAGTTTGCATTTATATAAGACTTCTTTCGAGATCTCATTCTCATCAATACTGATCATACCCTTTTGATATATATTCCTTCAACATTTTCCAGGATCATAAACATTCATGAGCTGAATATGAAGTTCCATTTGATTGCATACTATAGGAGATATTGTGAGTGATATGGAAATACTAGAAGGCCATATGTTAGTCTGCCATATCATATTTTTAGTTGACAACAACTCACCCGTATTTTTTTAAGTCACAACCACGACACTTGTCAAGCTCATAATTCAACTTATTCCTCTAATTGTTGCTACTAGGTGATAATTTGAAGGAGCCATTTACTTAAAGTCTAGAAATCATTATCGATATTGATTATCCTCAAAATATCAAAATTATGGTAATTTGATATAACTTCTACAATATAGATTATTTTGTGTTAAATGATAGTGAAATCAAAATATTTTTAAAGGATCTAATTTTCTATTGTATAAATTCATCTTCAATCCAAATTGATTAGTACTGCACCTTTTCCAAAGATAAATCCTTTTTTAAAAGATTAAAATCAAATCAAATCTTGCATTACACATTCACCTGCAAATTAGGCTTGGCATTATAAAATTAGCATATTGATCTCATTCAAAAGATGGTAGTCTCATTCAAAAAACAATTTTTGTTCTCTGCAAACTTCAACATCTACAACACGGTGTTATCATCATCCAAGTTCCCAAAACAAGGATTGAGAACTCTGTTCCTAAGATCGATGGCCAAAGAAATCCATTGTACTTAGAAATATATGAATACAAACTCTTACATCATTTTTGTAAACTCATTCTACCATGATAATATCTCTAACATTTTGCACCATTGGCTCAAGAAGAACACCTGGCCTCATCTACCAATAACAGACTTTTTTCATCTTGGTTCGATCTCCATTGTTGGTCCCATTGTAAATTCCAAAGACAACAAAAATTCCCTAGTCGATCCAAAGAGAACGTAATTTCCAAAAACATAAATTTCTCATGGGAGATCGCTCCTTGTCACCCCACATACCTCTTTCCACAAAAACGAGTTTGTGAAGTTAGACCATCACAATTTTGACTATGAGGAAATTTTCTCAAGGGATTTAATCATAATAATATTCACTAACGAGTTACCTACAAACGTAATGTTTTACATTGGTGCTATAAGGGGGCTATCTTATAAATACTGACAAAAACACCTCCATGGCTTTCTCATTCATTGATTTTGAAGATGGTTGAATTTTCTTGCTTTGCAACTTACGAGCTTTCTTTTGACTTTCTTTCTTAAATCCTTAGTACTACAGAAAATGAATCTGACTCTAATAATGCATGTCTCCCCCCATCTTCTTCATATTCTCTATACAAAGTTGCTAGAAAATAAAGGTCACCTGCATGAATAACCTTCTCCTGGAGTATAGTATGGAAATGACAGGACTTCCAAATCTAGTTTTGGAAGCAGGGCCAATCAAAAGTGTTAGGCCCTTTACCCTTGCTACGTATCCATATGTAGTGATTACTTCCTATGGGGCATCACTATGCGTATATATACATGCTTTCAAGAGAATGACATTCTTTGATTATGTGGATTTCTCAAGAGCTAGCACCCTCCAATCAACTTGTGCTTTGCAATATAAATCCTATAAGTCCTTCCAAAATAAAATCCTACATAAAGCATAAACCATGATCACACTCAAAGAAGAGACTTGCTACCCTGCAACCCCCTTGTTTTTATTGTAGTATATGAATCACAATTATGTCTTGATTATTAATCCTTTTGAACTTGTCATATTGAAGTTTTTTTTTTTTTTTTTTTGAACTATTACTATTATTTAGAATTAAGAATGGAATTTGGAAATGAAATAAGTTGTCACTTTGAAAAGTTTAAATAATTCCATTATCTATTTTCACTTGAGTTTAATTAAATAATATGAACTATCCTTAAAATTGTATCTGATGATAAACCACTCTATGACACATAATTTCTTGCAAAAAGAAAATTCATGGTAGAAATTATTACCAGTGTATCTAAGAAAAAGAAAACCTCTAACCTAGAATATAGTTAATTTTTTATAGCTTTATGTAATCTTTTACAATATTTTATGTTTGGCTATTCTATTTTGTATTTAATGAAAAAATTCATAAATATTTAAAAATTTAATTGAAGTACTTATTTACCTCTACTAAAATTTGTAAACATAGTTGCTTAGTATATTTGTTTTAAAATCAATTATAATTGATTTGCATGTGAACTTGTGGAAATCAATCAAGTTTACACTAAATGGATCATTAAAGAGCTTTGTGTTGTTGAGACATACTCTGGTGTAGCGATGAATTCTTGATCGATCTTGTTACATCAATTGATCCAATGAATATAATCAAAAGTCGATTGAGAACACAATAAAATTGTCTCTAGTGAGTGCTAAAGATAGGATGTCATATGGTAAATAGATCCACTCATTAGTTGATGGAGAGATGTTATAAGACCTGCAAGCGATGTGCACCCAAGTCACCATAGGACGGGATGAGATAAGTTATGAAGGTGGAATGATATAGCAACATTTGTGACGATAAAAGAGATAATTTTGGGTTCAACGAGACATTGTTGGAATATGCGATGAACGAATAGTCAAGTTGAGGTGAGACAAAGTTGCGCACGAGACGAGCCGAGACATGGCCGTAGATGGGGCATAAGAGATGGTGCAAGACGTGGCAACCGACTAAGAATTACTAACCAAGAGCAGGTAACCGAGACAGGTGGTCAAGGTGCATGATTAGTAAACCTAAGTTAGCCTGAGTTGAACAAGTTGGAGTGGGGTTTTCATGCGAAGGTCGGCTAGATGAACGGTCGACTCAATTGAATCAATGCATCGGTTGGAGTGACAGATCCCTTCACATGCCCAACAACACGTTTAAATAAACTAAGGGTGAGCCAAGTGGGATCAACAACATCGCTTATCATCATGAGACATGAAGGAGCAGCACAAGATGTGTGCAAGCCCGCCCCATCCAAGGGATCCAACCGTTGGACGGAGGAAAGTTCAGGAAATGGCTTGTGAAGTTGTTTTTGAGCTACGACAGAGTGTGTATGATCCGCGAGATTGTAATAACATGCGGGAAAGCCTTGGGGTTGTGGCATGACATTGTTTGTTATGTACAAATTCATAGGTCCATTTATATTGTGCAAGTAAGCATTAGGGTTGTGGCATGACTTGTTTATCATTATATTTGGAAGTAAGTGAAGGTTGAAACTAGAAATTGTATCATATTGTAATATTGTAGAAGTCATATAATTGAAGGAGGGAACGATGAGGTTTCCTTTGAGTTTGCAATTTGGTGTACATATTGAATGGTTCTACTTCGATGTTGATGAAGTTTAATTAATGGTGTCATACTTTTGATAAATGAATGATTAAGACATTGTGAAGTAAAAACTAGGAGAAGTGTTTGGGAATTGTGCTTGAGTTAAGATTAAATTTTAATTCCACATAACATAATATATTTAACTTGTGAGAGAAGTATAAGTGCTAGAGGTGTATTCCGAGTGTAAGTAGTTGTAAGTTAGTCAAATAGACATTATGATGAACCACACTAGTGTTGCAAGTCCATATGAATTGATGCATCTTAACTGAAGGGACGCTTTGAGGGCATGACAATTGGTGTTAGAGAAGAAGTATGTGATGATGAAAGAGTTGATTTCAAAACTAGTTTTGGAAAATCTTGATCCATGTGAGATGGACTCTCATCCAAAATATGTGGGAGAGAGAAGTTGAATTCAAGACCAAGGATGGGCTAAGTTACTTGCTCAATTACTTGAGAAGTTTTATCATTACTGTGATAAGCTTGAGAGTTTTAAAGATGTTTAAGATTCAGATTGTGTCTATTGGACAAGAAGATTGAAGTTTTAAGGAAAGAAATCAGAGATAGTTTGTCTAGTGCTTTAGTGAAGGTGAAGGTGACAAAGTTAGAATCATATGAAGTTATGAAAAGTATGAAGGTGCTTGGAATTTTTTTTGGGATGCATAGTAGTCCTTGGATCAACTGGGAGAGTACTTAGATGAGGTCAAGGTAAAGGCTTCTAACTCATTATTAAAAGGAAATGTGAAGTTGTGGTGGAGAAAAAGGGCACAATAGGTTGCCTCGAGTTAGATGCAGGATTACCTCACGACATGGTCGAAGTTGAAGAAAGCATTGTATTCTCAATTTGGATTGCATGATAAGAATTGTGATGCAAGAAGCAAATGGAAGTTTTTGAGACAGATAGGCAATGTCCAATCTTACATTTGAGATTATTTGATTCTTATGTTGGATATTTTAGATATGGCGGAGAAGGAAGGGTTTTTTTATTTCTTGATAAGTCTACAACCTTGGGACAATATGGAAGTGAAGAGGGAGACTTTGCAAACTCTTGAGGAAGTTATCACCATAGAATGTAATATTTTGGATCTACATGTAGTAGGAAAATAGGAAGGGAAGGAGCATGGCGAGAAGAAGAAGAAGTCAAATAAGGAGGAAGGGAAATCTTCGAAAGAGGATGGACTGAAGTAGGGTGGTTTAAATAAGGAGAGGAAGTCTCTTCCCTATTGGCATACAAAGAGGATCACATGACGAAGAAAATTTTGTTGAAGTAGAAAGTGTTATCTATATAATAGGCTAATAAGGAAGAGATATTTTGGAAGGGTTCTCACCCATTTTTGGGAGTGATGTAGGTTTTGGGTGTATCTTGATTAAAGGAGGCCATATTGAAACATGATCCGAACCAAACTAAGTTGAACTATGTGAAGATTGATGATATGAATGGAGTATGTTAGTTTTGTTGTGCTAATTACTCTTTTAGATTATGAATTCAATGTCTTATATGTGCTTAAGGATTCCAGTTCTATTGCAAATTATCAAGTCTCGTGAATGTTTTTCATGTCAATTTAATAAACAATTTAACACAAAAATAAAGGCTAAACAACAACAAATAAAGTACATAACATCACTATACAACACATCAACACAGGTATTTGATGAAAGAGTTCACCCCTCCTGGGCTACATCTCCTTGATCCAGCTTCCATGGCTTGGGCCTCTATATTATGCTCAAATTGTAAAATTGACTTGTTTACAATGCTCTTGTGCTCCTGTAACCTGCACCAATGAGTTTAGAATGTCCAAAAATGGTCATAGCCTCTTTTTGCACCTAAATTGGTCGAAAACTCCAAAATTTATGACCATTTACATTTTCCCCACTATTTCAGGCCCTAAATTATCCAACTAGAGCTAAAGTGGCATTCTCCGCCGAATTTTGGGGTCCACCAACTTAATTTGTGTTTAATTTAAATAATAATTTAGCATTAATCCCGCACTTAATCTAATATGGAATTAAATGTGGATTGCACGTTGAATAATGGTGGTTAAGGTTAATTAAACATGGTTTAAGTTTTAAACTTCCACATTAGTGTGATAGCCCCACCGGTGGTTATGGGTTGTGGTCTTATGGATCGGGGGTTGGCTCCCTCTTCCCCCACCATACAATATGTTAATATTTAAATATATATGGGATCCTTAGTATGTTAAGATGCATCATGCAGGCATACCAATAAAGAGTGGCGCTCGCTAATGGGAGGTTGCGAGGTCGAACCTCGACACCCCCACCTGGACTTAACCAAAAACATTTATGCCACCATACAACCTTGGGGGCGGGGGGGGAACATGGCGGCCCAAGGCTGCACCATGTGTCCTCACCCAATTTACTCAAAATGAACCAATAGAAATTCACCACATAACCCAAAATTTGACCAATACCATGCTGCCACTTGGCAGTTCACCATTTGCTGGAGGAAAATTCCAAAATGACCCTGAACAGTCAGCATGCCACGCCAAAATTATGAACTGCTGAATGGGCATATGTCTATCTTTTTTTTAAATATTTGTGTGTTTAGAAAAGCCAACAGAACTTGTTTCTGGGAGCATACAGAGTCCCTTTTTTGTGAAATGAATTGCGCTGGATTCACAACGATGAGAACTATGCGGTTGTTTTGGGAAAAATGGATTATTTTGGACCCCAAAATATCATATTCAATTGTTGAACATATGAGGGAACAACTCCCTCACCTTCCCAATTTCAATCCATTTGGACTTTGAAGGATTTGTTCCTTTAAGCCCCACTTGAACATAGTCGACACTTCCTCTTGTCGACGTGCTTGTCCTCCTGTCAAGTATGGTGTCTTGTTGTAGCTCAACAAAGGAATTTGGAGAAAAATATTCAATAGATTCCAACTAAACATTCTCTCCTTGATATTCAATCAAAGGAGGCTCATACAATCTTAAATTTTCAACATTAACAACTGAATAAATTTGCCTGTGTGAAGGCAAATCAAGCTTGAAGGAATTGTTACCAATATTTTCCATAATTTTGAAAGGACCATAACGGATTGGTTTCAGCTTGTTACCTTCTCCTTGAAGCCTTTCCTTACTAATGTGAAGCCAAACTTCGTCACCAACTTGAAACTTATGATCCACTCGATGTTTTTCATGCCTCGCTTTGTACTTGCCTTAACTCTACTCTAGTTGATCTTGCATTTTTTGATGAATCAACTGAATTTTCTCTATGAATTTATTTTCTTTATCTATGTCTCCATGTCCATCGATAGCTACATATTTCCCAAAGATGAAATCCAATGGCGACTTTGGCAAGTAAACAAGACATGCCTCAAATGGTGATGTTTGAGTAGAGGAATGTTTTGCACGGTTGTAAGCATGTTGAATGTAATGCAATGGTTCATTTGAGAACTTAGGACATTTGTTACAATATCCTCTAAGAACATGAATGACTGTTCTGTTGACGACCTCGGTTTAACCATTTGTTTGCAGATGAAAGGTTGTAATCTTCTTCAACTTAGTGTTAATCAAGTCCCACAAACTTGACCAAAAATTCCCAACAAATTAAGAATATCGATCACTTACAATAGATATAGGCAACTCGAAATAAAACCGAAACATTTTGAAAGAAAAGATGAGCTATTTGTTCAGCTATAGCTTTCTTTTTACATGGCATCAAAATACACATTTTCTTGAACCTATCAACAACTACATATAAATAATCATGACCTATTTTTGACAAAGGAAGATCTCCTACAAATTCCATAGAGATACTCTCCCATGGATGTGAAAGAACCGGAAGTGGTGTGTACAATCCTAACTTCCTATTACTAGGCTTACTGACTACACATAAAGAATGCCCTTTAATAAAACATGACACACTTTCAAGCATACAATGCCAATAATAATACCTCTGAAGTTTTGCCATTGTTTTTCTTACAACAAAATGTCCCGCAATAAGAGAAGTGTGTGCTTCCCTTATGACATTCACTCTCTCACCCTATGGAATACAAAGCTTGCCCAAATGATACAACAAGTTATTATGAACATGATAATATAATTTCTCAACTTGGCGACCTTGAATCAAGTTTGCATAAACATCTTGAAAGTCATTGTCAAATGAATATTGTTCAATGTAACTTTCATGTAAAACAAAAGTGTTCTTGAATAAATTAATTGCATTAATAATAGGCCTAGAAAGCATATCAACAACCTTGTTGTATATACCTTTCTTATACTTGATGACCAAGTGGAATTGTTGCAAGAATCCCATCCATTGAAAGTTCCTTGATTTCTGCAATGTAGTTTACGATTGCAAGTATTGCAATGATTGGTGATTGGTGTGAATTATGGTTTCCTTTCCCATCAAATAATGTTTCCATTTCTTCACACTTTGGACCTACACATATAGCTGCTTTTCATATGTAGGATAATTTATCATTGCTCCATTAAACATTTCTGAATGGAATTAAATAGGCTTACCATGTTGTAATAGGACTTCGCCCATGGCATAGCCACTTGCATCTGTTTGAATCTCAAAGGGCTGTCTCAAGTCCGATAATGCTAATATTGGGGTTGAAACGATCTTCTTCTTCTTCAAATCATTAAATGATTTTTGTTGATTTCCTACCCATTTGAAGACTTTCTGAACACTCGCCATTGCATGTAATAAAGATGCAATAGAGGAAAAATTAGCAATCAATTTCCTCTAATATTGTGTTGCTCCTAAAAAAATTCTTACCTACGTGGCTGACTTAGGTGTAGGCCAATTCAGAATGAACTCAACTTTAGAGGGGTCTATCTTAAACTCACCTCGTCCAACAATATGTCCCAAATACACTAAAGAAGTTTTACCAAATTCACATTTTGACATCTTCAAAAACAATTCTTCCTTTCTCAAGACATCAAGCACCTTGTTCACATGCATGACATGTTCTTCTCGTGATTTTTTGAATATCAAAATATCATCTAAGTATACAATGAAAAAATCTCTAGAAATTCTCTTAATACATCATTCATAACTCTCATGAAAGTAGCTGGAGCATTGTAAAGACCAAAAGGCATAACAAGCCACTCAAAAAATCTGTGTTTAGTTTTAAATGCGGTCTTCCATATGTCCTCTTCAGCTATTATAACTTTATGATAACCACTTCTTAATTCTAACTTAGTTAAATACTTTGCATACCTCAATTGATTACGAAAATCATCAATCCTTGGATCAGATAACAATTCTTTATCATGATTTTGTTGAGTGCACGAAATCCACACACAAGTCCCATGTTCCATCCTTCTTCGGCACCAATAAAATCGGTGAACCACATGGCGAGGTAGATGGACGAATGATACCTTTATTTAACAACTATTGGATTTTCTTCTTGATTTCTGCACTTTCCATTATCGACATGTGATACATGCCAATGTTAGGGAGTGGAAAATCATGTTGCAGCTGTATCAAATGTTGGATTCCCCTCTTGGGAGGTAACCCCTTTGGTTCTTGAAACATCTTGCCATGCTGACTTACCATATCAAACAAATAAGATTTTAATATATCATCACAACCTTCAAAAGATTCAAAATCCTTATCATTCTTTTGTTTGATCATAAGAAGCACAAAGGTTTTGCTTGAGTTTGTTAGTCTCTTAATTTTCCCAACATTAACCAAATAAAAGTTTAGCTTTTTGTGATGAGCTCTCACAATATATTCCACTCCATCTTTGAACAAGTGGTACTTGCTCTCATGGAGATAGAAGACTGCTTTCTTGTCATAGAGATATAGGCTACCCAAAAAAATTCCAGATATTTCAAGCGGTACAACATCTAACTCAACTTCATCAATGAAGTTTGCGGTAATTGCAAACCGGAAAATGCATTTTCTTGTAACTTGTAAATTTGTATCTTTGGTTATCCAACCCAAAGGGTATGGCTTATGATGAGGTAAGGTTTCAAGATTCAACTTCTTGACTAAGTCTTTAGATATTAAGTTCACTTGAGACCCACTATCAAATAGTGTGTCAATTTTTGTATGTTTTGAGATAACTCTTACATGAAACAACTATATTCTTGTTTCTTCACTTGGAGTGTTATTGCGACAATTTGAGGAACTAGTACTTGTTATGGCTTCTTTTGCCTTTGTGACGATGGCTACATTTTTAGTCTCATCTCCTGAGTCGAATCCAAGATCCTATTGTGTGGTAGTAGTTGTCTTTTGTTTCCCCTTATTGTTGAGTTTCTTAGGCCTCAACTTTGGATGAAGTTTCCAACAGTGGTTATTAATGCAAAATAGAAATCACGATTGACAATTACCAACGCGATAGAAAATTTGATCCACAACGAGGACATCTTCACCTGTGGAGGAAGTTGTATTTTCCACTCCATTCATTGAATTGAAATAAGAATAACAAAATAATGTCCGAGCAGATTGCAAACATACATAAATTACCAAACATGTCCAAACCTATTACCAGCATACATAAATTTGCAATCCTTGGACTTATGATTATCACCAACCCTAGCAACAATTGGATTCATCATCAACAACAAAAATATGATGACAATTCTTACCCAAAAATTCCATAATGCAAGGTGTTGTGGTGGCCTTCCAAGTCACAAAATGCACTCGAAATTTTTTGTGATGAATAACAGAGAGCCCTTGAGCAAGTTCACAGAAACAGATTCATTATGACCTGTTCTTCTATTGTAAAAATAAACCCTAAAAGAAAGGCCATGACCATAGATTTATTGTGATTCCTTTCGAGTGAATAATTGGAATTGATTTATCAATGAGAGTTCTTTTCCTAACTTTTTTTGGTTTTTTTTTCACATGAGTATAGTACACTTTTTTTTCTAGAATAAGAAGAATCTTAAGTTCATGAATTATTACCCAAACAAAAGGTTGAGATAAATATATTTCCTAAGGCTTAAGTTCATGAATTATTAGCCAAACAAAAGGTTGAGAAAAATATTGCAGCAAACCATAAATGAAAAAATTGGGATGTTATGCAGCTTGTTCTTCCTCTAACAAATGGAAAAAGAAAATAAAAACTATTGTTAATGTAGCCCAGGTGTCTTATGCCATGAAAATTATTGGAATGATTTAGCATGTTGCCTACCACTCGAATTGGTTGTGACAAGTTACCCAAATTTTATACTAAATTTTGTTTTTTTCCAAATTTTCTTAATATCATGATATTTTTTAATTCAAATTGAGTATGAAATTTATTAAGGTAATTTAATTATGGAGTAAATTTCTATTTAATTATAGAAATTATTTAAGGGATTTACATTTATTCAATTAAAATTTTAGTATTATAGACCAATTTAAAATTAAGTAAATTTTTGAGAAACCAGTTTCAAAATTTAAGTTATAATGTAATTTTTATTATATAATTTTTATGATTTTATAAAAAAAATAGCATTATTTTATTCTATATAAAAATCATAAATTGAATTGAATTATGTAAAGAAATAACGAAAACAAATTTTGTAAAAAGTTTCACAATTTTCATGAATGTAGTTTAAAATCCACTCTAGTTCAAATACACGACACAACTAAAATAATGAAATAGAAAAAAAGACCAAGATGCCTAAGATGAAAACTTTTCTTCTCCCGGAGAATTGCTTGAAATCTAGTTTAAAAAAAAAAAAAACATCCCTTTTCATTTTATACTTCCCATTCACATGAAAAAAAAATGTTTTTTTTAAGAATTTAAACCTCCTTTTTTAATAGTGATCAATTGTTGTGATTCCTCAGCTGCAATTACCATTGTAACTCATTAACACAACACAAGGGACAAGATGATGACAAAGAGTTATTTATGAAAAAGAGGAATAATAAAATTTGTTGAATTATTTTATAGAAGATAATAAATAAATTTAGATTTTTAATATAATTTTAATTTCATAAATATATGATATATTTCTATATTTATATAAATTTATTTTATTTTTTTATTTAAGTTTATTTATACATAAATTAAAAATAAGAAATATGACTTTCATACAAATAAATTAATATTAGTTTTTTCAATAATTTTTAAAATTATTATTATATTCAAGTTATATTTATATACATATGCATATTTCAATTTTTTTTTAAATTTTTACTATATTAATTATATAATTTTACTTTTATTAATTATATAATTTTATATATTAATATAAATTTAAATATACTTTTGAGCATTTAAAAAATGATTTTAAATTGATATAAAATATATATTATAATTAAAAAATAATATTTATTAAAATAGTGCATGAGGGTAAGTTTAAATAAATTTTGGATATTTGAAAAATAATTTTAAATTTAAAAGATAAATATTAATTAAACAGTTTTTAATATATGGTATGAGTAATGATATTTAAATTAAAAAGAAATTTAAACCTTGGGTAGACCTAAGTATATTTTTTTTATTTTTGGGAAGATTTATGCTTAAAATATGAATCACATAAGCTTCCAATATGAGATATCCAAAATTAATTAAATTTAAAATAATTTTAATAATAATATTTATAATTAAATATATTGTTTTTCATCAGTATTCAAACTTAGCTTACCCTAACTTAATCTCAATTCAAATAAAATAAAACATTCAAAAAACATATTTTAAAAATTAGTTTACTATTGAATGCATGTAGATAAAGTGTGCAATTTACTCTCCAATGATGGGTAATTAAAATGTAATTTTTATATTAATTTTTAAAGATCATATATTGAATAGAATTGAAGCTCACAAGTATAAATATTTTTAAAAGGTCAGTATTAGGCCAGATATAGTTATATCATAGGTGGAGCAAGGAAAGAAGCCTAGATAATGGTAGATGGTGCTAATGTTTAGTGAAGGAGTTAATGTGTGAAGTGAACACTTGAAGTGTTTTGGTCCAAATAATTTCCTTAGGAAATTCACTGAGAAATGTTGCATGGAGCATACATAGTTGTAAGGCCTTAAGAGCATGCTTAGGCATACATACAGTGCAACTGGAAAATGGAGCTATCAAGTTGTGGAATGGACCACTCAGAGAGATACCAGGGTGACAAACTAGTATCCTCGCTTCACGGGGAGAATTTGAGAACTCAGGTGAGAAGGTTGATGAATGGGACTAGGTCAACCTCCTAGAGTAAGGTTTAAGGGGGGATTTTTAGGGTTGTTCCAATAACCTTGACTCGGTCAAGTTATTGGTGGTGTTCAAACTCCAATTATACAAGCACCCATAGTTTTTTCCCCATAGAATTCATCTCGGATGAAGCTTATTTAAAGGCTTGAAAATCAGTGTTGAATTGTCTTGGTGGCCACTAAGAACTAAGCCAAAGACACCACCATTTCTCTACGTGATTTTTTATCCTCCTTTCTGATCCTAAGTATACTTTCCTTCATAGACTATAGTAAACAGATTTTTGTATGGAGGTGTGTCAATTTCGTGTCTAGATTGGCCATGACCTTATCGTTGCATTATTATTATTATCATCATTGGTATAATTCGCTCTATTTAAAGGTAAGAATGACGTTGTTGGATTATAACAATAATGATTAAGGAACCAAACCTCATTATGCTATTAATGGAGTTTTGATCATAGATAAAGAAAATTATAATACATCCCTCAACTAGCCTAAATAATTTCAATTGATGTTAGAATTCAAAGCAAGGTTGTGTATAGGTATACACTAAGTTATTTGGTAATCCAAAATTACAATAACACATTAAGAAAATAATATAATTAGTGACAGTAAAAGTAATAATGTTATTAATGATGATAATGGAAAAGGTGGTTTTATTTTTAGAAAGACATTAAAAATATATTATAATTAGTAATTGAGGATAGATTTTAATGAGTAAATAAATTATCATGAAAGAATTCACCATATACACCCTCATTTTGATTGTCAACAAATTTCAATAATAATATATAGAATACATGTAAATTTATGATCTAACTATTAATTTGATGAATGCTAATGATTTGAAACTATTATATTTTCAAGAGTGATGATAGAGAAGATAATTTTACTTTCCATAAAGATAAATTATGATTTATAAAATTTTAATAAAGAAAAAAAATAAAATTTAATACATTAAACATAAAATAATTGAAAATGTGTATGTGTGTTTTTTTAAGGCACTTTTCATTATGACACTAAAAGTTTATATAGTCCAAAATATCTTGTTGTTCTTTTGCATGAAGAGAAACTAGGCTAGTAGAGATTCACAATTTTGAGGTTGTTGAGACATATTGTGATTAGTTTATCACATAACCAAATAAAACATAAGATGCAATTAAAAAAAATTAGATGCAATTGATTTTTCTAGATTGTTGAGACATATTGTGATTAGTTTATCACATAACCAAATAAAACATAAGATGCAATTAAAAAAACATTAGATGCAATTGATTTTTCTAGGTTGCTACATATGGCATATTTACATGATGACAAACATAAAAGATAAAGACAAGGAAAAAATAACTATGGATCATATTTCCCATTTGGTACATGTTCCATTTGTTCTACAATGTAGGGCCCGAGTTGAATTTGGGTTGATATACTAAGTTGTGAGCCTCTAGTTTCACTGCATCTTTGAATGAGGCAAAACCACTGGGATTTCTAGAACTTGAAGCTCCATCATGTAGCCTCAAAACTACTGGGATTTGTGAAACTCGAAGCTCCATCATGTAGCCTCAGGCTTAGAATAATGGTAGGGTTCCATGAGATGTATTAATATTTCATCTTAAATGAGTCTTGTAGAATCTTCTCTTTGAATAACATGCATTGAGAATTTGTAGAGATGTCCAACCTATTTTCAAGGCAGTGGTTCAAATTTTCCACTAAGTCAAATCCTTCAATCTAGAAAAGGGTGGACTTTCCATTTATATTTTTTATGAAGATATGAAATGTTTTCTTTTCCAGGTTAGCTCATATTTTGAACATAACAAAAGGTGGGAAAATGATAGGGGATGCTCCAATTTTTATAAAATAATATCAAATAAAAGGACTTGACTAGTGCTTCTATAGTTGTCTTCCACATTCTCTGCTCCTCCTTCCCTTTGCACCTCTTTGTGAAATTTCTAGTTAAATAACTCATTTAAATTTTGACTTTTTATATTTATATTATAGTTATTGACATAATTATTTTATTAATTTTTTTCATGTAATCAAATAAATCATTTAAATTTTGAATTTTTATATTTATATATTTATATTATTGTTATTTTTATTTAATTTGAGATTTTTAGATTATTTTGATTTCTATTTTATTTATCAAATTTTAAAATATTACTAAAATTTATAATTAATTTAAGTTTTAATTATAATAATAAAATAAATTGCAGATAAATTTTCATTATAATAATAAAAAATATTTGAAATATGTAATTATTACTAAACTATTCATTATATTTGATCATCATTTTTTTGTAATTGTTAAGAAAATGATTATTAAACACTTTTTAAGCACATTCATATAAATTAAATGACTAATAAATTCTAATGGAAATACAAATATTTATGTGTTAAATTTTAAAATATTCTCAAATTTTATAATCAAGTTTTCAAGTGTCTAAAAAGGTTAGCTAGAATGGTTTAGTGAACACTTTTTTTTTCCAACTAAGTAGGGAACGTTTACACTACCCCTTTACAGGATTGGCTAGAATGTATGGATCTGGTAAAGATAAGAGAGAAGGACCCGTGAGGGAGGCGCAGGAGACCTCTGATTACACTGCATGCACGCTACGACAAGACATAACAGGGTAAATGTGGTTGTGGAGCTGTTTTATGTATTAACTGGAATACAATATACATGCTGCATTGGTTATTGGTTTGGCGGTCTGGTTCAAACACAAGAGTTGAATTGGTGGCCCTCTGGGTCCTTCTTTGCAGATACAACATATACATATATAGAATAAGGGAATTTTAGGTAAAACAAATTTTGATACCGGACTCATATAAACTTTCTAGAGCTTCTACATACAATATATATTCCTTGAATCTAATATGGTGGGGAACTCCTTGTCAAAAAATGGTTTGCTAGATGCCTAGGCTTATATGTTTTACACTTATGCTTCTCATGGGACTACACCGGAGGATGGAAGAATTGCTCTCCCTTAATCGGTTGCATTCGTTTTTTTTAAGCTATATGCTGCTACTATGTTTGTTTTTTTTGTAATCTATGTGCTGTTACTATGTTTTTTCTTACTACTTCATTTTTGATATTATGAATGACATTACCTTCTCATAGTTGATGTGCTGTTACTATGTTTTTTCTTAGTACTTCATTTTTGACATTATGAATGACACTACCTTCTCATAGTTGATATATAGATATTTTTTGAATATATTACAGGATATTTTTGAATTTTTGTTGAATACTCTTTACTGTGAAAGATTGGTATATAGATATAAATTGAAACATGTAAACTGAATTTTTACATTATAATAAAATTCAGTTTATTTTTTTTCTTTCCGAAAACCATAAATGGATAACATGGTATTGTGACTAATAAATTCATAAATTAAATGTTTGATAAAAATAAAATTGAATAACAATCAATATACTTATATATACAACCCTTGCTTTCATCACTTTGAATTGTGTAAAGAACCACCATTCATAATTTTTTGTTTTTAAAAAATGAAAATTCTGGAAACCACAATTATGTGTATGATTTTTAAACTATTGTAAAATTTTTGATTTCAAAACTTAAATTAAGTATACAACTAAAAATATTCACATATTAATTAATTAATCCATAAAAGTATACCACTAAAAAAACTCTAAAAACTGATAGACTACATCTGTCCATCAAAATATAAATTTGACAATCTACTCATGTCACATTCATATTCATTCCCCGCTTTTAATGTTCAACGGCTTGAACGGATTAAAGTGAAAGGAAAAAAACTCTAAAACCTGATAGACTACATCTATCCATATTCAAAATATAAATTTAACAATCTCTTCATGTCACATTCATATTCATTCCCCGCCTTTAATGTTCAACAGCTTCAACGGATTAAAGTGAAAGGAAGATTATGTCTGCCATGTTATTCCCACCGATACTCAATCGAACACCGGGACAAGTGATAGTGAACTAATTAAGCAAGCAATCCCTTTGTCTTTAAGTATTCAAAACTATCATCAATGATCTCGGCGATCCCAAATTTGAAGGACCACAATCCCCAGCCTTGGTGTGAAGGTTTATTGAATTAATTTCCTTTACCCCAGGCTGTAAAATGAAGAAGTAGAGATGAAATCGCGAGTCACGGTAAATCAGAGCCAGCGGAAAGGACGTTTATGAATAGATATGATGTGTTGACCGTGAGGGCCTATACTTAATTTTATAAATGGTTAGAGTTTATCTTTCCATCAACATATTATAAAACATAGTTGGTTTTAATGTTTTATTTGTTATTTGTTTTATTTAATATATATAACACATATATATTAAAAAGCCCAGAAAGGTATGTAGTTGTAGTATTGTAATACACAGTAAATTTTTTTTATGAAAGCACAGCAGTGCGGGAGAAGAAAAATCTGGGTTCCACCAAGTCAATTTGCCATCAATTCATCTTAGAGCGGTGCTGATAGAAGTTAATGAAACCATTAAAGATTTTCCAAGCGGTGATTTTTAGTGGTTGTGTCAATTTATGACATAGATATTTTTCATTACACAGAAGTGATATACACAGCAGCGCATTCTGTTTTGAAATGTAATGTTATGTTTTTGATGCACAGCAGCGTATTTTAAAAGACAGAGACAGAGAACTGTATTTTTTTTTAATTACACACAGTAGAGTGTTTTAGGAAAAATACAGAGCATACACAACAGTGTTTATTTTAGTGAGACAGAGTGTGTTTTTACACAGACAGTGAGTTTTATTTGTGCACTGTGACAGTAGCAGTCACAATTGTAAATCCCTCTCTTGAGGAAGAATTGTAACAACAGTTTTTTTTATATGGAATATAAATTTTTTTGAGTTGAAACTCTGTCTGTGAATGAGATTTAAAAAAAAAAAATTCTTTGTGTTAAGAAGGGGAGTTTTATTCTCCAATTCTGTTCTGGAATTTTCAAAATTCCAACATGGTATTAGAGCCAATCCAGGCTATTTGAAGGTCAAATAAGCTGAAGGAAGGAGTTCTTTGTTGCAGCAGCTTCTCCAGCAGTGTGAAGACTCAGCGAAAATAATCCAAAGGTATTTCTCTATATAGTTCTGTGTTACTGTTGCAGAAAAGTCTGTTAATTTATAAACACACAGTCAAGTGTTTTTTGAATCATAGTTAAGAGTGCAGAATGGCAGGAGCCAGCACTGGTATGGGTATGGGAAATATCCATCTCTCAATGTTTAATGGGAAAAATTATGACTACTGGTCAATAACTATGAGGGCTTTATTTGTCTCCCAAGACTTATGGGAATTTGTTGAGGATGGCTTTGAAGAGCCAGCAAATGAAGCAAAGTTTTATGTGTTAAGTCAAGCAGAAAGAGAGATTTTGAATAGCAATAAGAAGAAAGATGCCAAGGCTATTTTCTTCTTGTATGAAGCTGTGCATGAGAGTGTGTTTCCGAGGATAGCAACAACTAACAGATCCAAAGAAGCATGGGAAACTCTCAAGACAGCTTATCAGGGTATGGAAAAAGTGAAGACAACAAAACTTCAGTTGCTGAGGAGAGACTTTGAGACTCTCTGTATGAAAGAGTCAGATACTATTGACTCATTCTTCACTCATGTGATTGGAATGGTTACACAAATAAGATCTCATGGAGAGACTCTTGAAGATAAGAGAATTGTGGAAAAACTCTTGAGAAGTTTACCCTCAAGATTTGATGTGATTGTCACCACCATATAGGAGACTAAGGATCTCACAAAGTTTTCAGTGGATGAACTTCATGCATCACTGATGACCCATGAACAGAGATTGGGTAGAAGTGAAAACTCATCTCTTGAGCATGCCTTTAAGACCCAGATGTCTTTCGGAAGAGGAAGAGGGCAAGGTAGAGGAAACAAAAGAGGAAGAGGCAGAAGCCAAAATAGAGGTGGAAGGAACAGTCCAGCAAATGCTCAAGGAAGGGGCAGCAATCCAAATCAGCATCACGGCCAAGGCAGCCAGCAAAGTGGACAGCAGAATGATCAAGGACAAAGGTATGATAAATCCAATGTCCAATGTTACAATTGTAAGAAATATGGTCATTATGCTAATGAATGTAGAAATAAGAAACAAGATATGAGAAGTGGAACTAGTGCAAATTTCACAAAAGAAAATAGCAGCCAAAACAATTTGTTTTTAGCTTGTAATATGGCTGAAGAAAAGAATGAAGATTTATGGTTTCTAGACTCAGGTTGTAGTAACCATATGACAGGAAACATAGCCATGTTTTCTATGTTAGATGAGAGTGTGCAGTCACAAGTCACACTAGGAACTGATAGCAAAGTTTCTGTTATGGGAAAAGGAGATGTAAATGTTTTAACAAGATTAGGAGCAAAGAAATCCATAGCAGATGTTTATTATGTTCCAGGAATGAAATGTAATCTCTTAAGTATTGGACAGCTTGTCCATAAGGGATATAATGTTTTCTTTGATAATGATGTTTGTACCATCATGGATAAACCACCCAGCAATCAGTGTATTGCTGAAGTGAAGATGACAAGGAACAGGATGTTCCCTCTCAGAATGAGAGCAGATTTGAAAAATGGCGAAGAGAAAGCAGCGGTTGCACAAGAGACTTACCAAAGCGAACCAAAGGATGATAATTGGTTATGGCACTTGAGATTTGGACATCTCAACTTTGGAGGTCTTAATTTGTTGAACAGAAAAGGAATGGTAAGTGGTTTACCATTGATAGAGAAACCAGACAGCCTTTGTGAAGGTTGTATCTTGGGGAAACAACACAGAGAAATTTTTCCTTCCAGGAAAAGCATAAGGGCAAAAGCACCCTTAGAGATTGTCCACTCAGATGTATGTGGACCGATGCAAACTCCATCGCTTGCAAGCAGCCACTATGTGTTAACTTTCATAGATGATTTTACAAGAAAAACTTGGGTTTACTTTTTGAAAAACAAAAGTGAAGTGTTTGAAAAATTTTGCAATTTCAAAGCACTTGTTGAGAACCAGAGTGGGTTGCATATCAAAGTCTTAAGGACTGATAGAGGAGGTGAGTATATCTCTAAAGATTTTCTACGTTTTTGTAGAGAAAATGGTATTCAAAAGCAGTTTACAACTAGATATACTCCGCAACAAAATGGAGTAGCCGAAAGGAAGAATAGAACCATAATGGACATGGTGAGGAGTATGTTAAAGGCAAAGCATTTGCCTAATGATTATTGGGCTGAAGCTGTACATTTTGCAACATACATTTTGAATAGGTGCCCTACAAAAGCAGTGATGAACAAAGTGCCGGAAGAGGCATGGAGTGGCACAAAACAAGGTGTCACACACATGAAGGTTTTTGGATGTGTGGCTTATGCACACATACCGGATCAGCTAAAGAAGAAGTTGGACAGCAAGGGGGAGAAATGTATTTTCATTGGATATAGTGAGGAATCCAAGTCTTACACGTTATATAACCCATCCACCAAGAAGTTTATTGTGAGCAGAGATGTTCAGTTCATTGAAGAAGAAGCTTGGGATGGAAGCATAGAGAAAATAGTGAATGTTAAACACTGTTTATCTCATGATGAAAATGATGATGAATTGGCTGAAATACATCCCCAAACAACAGCACCAACACAAGAGCAGCAAAGCACACCCTTGAGGAGAAATGAAAGTGCTTCTCCAAGCACACCACAAGGAGGAAATTCAAGTGCTTCTTCAAGCATTTGTACACCTACTGAAAGAGGTAAGAAATTCAGAAGTTTGAAAGATATTTATGAACAAGATATAGCTAATGAAGGTATCAATTATTTGTTTGCTTTATATTGTCATGTTGATGATCCTGTTCATTTCGAAGAAGCTATCAAGGATGAGAAATGGATAGAAGCTATGGATGAGGAAATAAATGCCATAGAGAGGAACAAAACTTGGGATTTGGTTGAACTCCCAAAAGGTAAAGATGTTATTGGTGTTAAATGGGTCTACAAGACCAAGAGTAATGCTGAAGGCAAGATAGAGAGACACAAGGCAAGGCTTGTTGTCAAAGGCTATAAGCAGAAGCATGGCATAGATTATGAGGAAAATTTCGCACCGGTTGCAAGAATGGAAACCGTGAGAGCAGTGTTGTCTATAGCAGCACAAAACAAATGGAAAGTTTACCAAATGGACGTGAAGTCAACATTCTTGAATGGAGTGTTAATGGAAGAGGTTTACATTGAACAACCTCTCGGCTATGAAAAGAAAGGCCAAGAGCACAAAGTATGCAAGTTGAAGAAGGCTCTTTATGGGCTGAAGCAAGCGCCAAGAGCGTGGTACAGTAGGATAGATTCCTATCTACTGGAAAATGGTTTTGAAAAGTGTGAGGGAGAACCCACCCTCTACATCAAAGAAAAAGATGGTAAAATATTGATTGTAGTCTTGTATGTTGATGATGTTATTTTTACAGGTAATGATGATTGCCTTATTGAACATTTTAAAATAGTCATGAAAGAATAATTTGAAATCAACGACATGGGTTTGTTGAGATACTTCTTGGGAATAGAAGTAGAACAAGATGAAAATGGGATTTTATCTCACGAGGCAAAGTATGTTAATGAGGTACTTGAAAAGATTTACTATGCGAGGAATGCAAAGCGGCAATCACTCCCACGATGGATTAAAACTCGCCAGAGAGACTGACAAGGATTTTGATCCTAGTTTATATAAGAGCATAGTTGAAGCCTTATGTATTTGAGTTGCAACTAAGCGGGACATAATACATCTTTTTGTTAGTTTGATTTCAGTTCTTGGAAAAAGCCAAAAAAGATGCACATTGGCGAGCAGACAAGAATTTGAGGTATGTTAAAGGTACTAAAGGTTTATTATTTTGTATACTACTTAGAATGTTAGATTTAGTTGGATACACTGACAGTGATTGGGCTGGAAGTGTAGATGATCGGAATAGCACTTCCGGTTACGTTTTTCACATGGGTTCAGGAGCCATTTCATGGGCTTTTAAGAAACAGCCCATTGTAGCGTTGTCTATAGTAGAGGCAGAATATGTGGCAGCTACAGCAGCAGCGTGTCAAGCAGTTTGGATGATAAAAATGTTGAGAATTTTATGTCAAGAATAGGTAAAAGGGAAAATGATATTTTGTGACAATAGCTCAGCTATTGCATTGTCTAAAAATTATGTTTTTCATAAGAGGACAAAACACATTGACACCAAGTTTCATTTCATACGGGAATTGGTTAGCAATGGCGAGATTGTTTTGCAGCATTGCATAACAGAGGATCAATTTGCAGATATCCTCACAAAGCCACTTGCGCAGAAAAGCTTTGAACATTTCAGGAAATGCATGGGTATGCAGGAAAACCCAGCAGTTGAAATTAAGGGGGAGTGTTGGAATTAATTTCCAACTGCACGAACGCGGCAGTGAAGAGGCCAAGCGGAAGGCCAAGTCTGCGGGGATCTGGCAAGTAAGGCCGGCAGAGGAATGAACCCCATCGGAATAGCTGCTTACGTCATCAGCAGCGGGGGGCCCATACTTCGTTTTAACAAATGGTTGCGGGGTTTAATATTTTCCCATCGCACATATTATAAAACATAGTTGGTTTTAATGTTTATTTCATTATTTGTTTTATTTAATATATATAACACATATATATTAAAAAGCCCAGAAAGGTATGTAGCTGTAGTATTGTAATACACAGTAAATTTTTTTATGAAAGCACAACAGTGCGGGAGAAGAAAAATCTGGGTGCCACCAAGTCAATTTGTCATCAATGCATCTTAGAGCGGTGCTGACAGAAGTTAATGAAGCCATGAAGATTGTCAAGCGGTGAATTTTCTGGTTGAGTCAATTAATGACATTAATTGAACAGGGCTGAGATATTTTGATATACACATAACAGCAGTGTGTTTGTATTGTAATGTTTTTATATATATATATATATATATGCACAACAACGTATTTTAAAAGACAGAGACAGAGAGTTGTAATTTTCATTACACAGAACAACAAAGTTTTTTTTGAAAAACAGAGTATGCACAGCAGTGTATTGTTGTTGTTTTAGAGATAGAGCATTTCTCTGTGTGAGACAGAGAGTGATAGTTTACACTGTGTTTGCAGCAGATAAACTGTTTGTAATCCCTCCAAGAAAGGAAGAATCTGTAATAGCAATTTTTTTATATGGAATACAATTTTTTCTGAATTGAAACTCTGTCACTGTAGATGAAATTCTGAATATTTCTCTGTGTTAAGGAAGGCAGTTTTATTATTTTGGAATTTTGAAAAATTCCATAAGGGTTGAGTGTTGGGATCAGTGGCACATCGTCAAACCTGTACAAGCATTTCATGACTAGAGATATTTCATTAAAAAATGCTATACCCTAGTGACAGTGATGGAGACGAGTGATACTCACAGGGTAGTCACATTGTAGTGCGGATAGCGTTTGGATAAGTAGTCTGCCAGCTGTGGGACAGATATACTGATGGCACTGCAAATGTAGCGGCCCTCTGTAGAGGGGTTCTCCATCAAGAAAATATGGGCGCTGCATACGTCATCGACGTGAACTAACGAAATAGAGCCGTATATCTTCTGTATGCCCTTCAAAGCTTCTATGTTTTCGTTGTTGCCCGTGAGAAGGGAAACAGTCAACTTAACGGTATGGGGGACGATGGGGGTAATGGCAGATCCCGTCACCAACACAGGGTTGACGGTCACCACATCCAGCCCTGGGTCTTCTTTTCCGTATTGTAGCGCTGCTTCTTCTGCAAGCGTCTTGGCTACCGTATATGCCTACACAATCCAGCAATAAACAATGGTCACACATTTTATTCAACAATGGCTATCAATATATCGTCTGCTATTTTGTGTTATCCATTCATTAATTCACGGGGTAGTATATATCACTCATTAGACACAATTTAACTAGTGATATATACTGTCCCGCGCGCATTAATAGATGAATAGCACAACACAAGATATATTGGTTGCCGAGTAACAAGTGCTAAAATCTTGTAAACCGTTGTACCCAGGCAGGGGGCTTTTTAGTTCGGAAGAAATCCACGTCTGTCCAGCTTGTTTCGTCAATATACTGACTCTGACTCTGCTCCTCGGACTCGTTTACGCTGGCGATGGCCGTGACCGTAGACGATGTGATCACCACGCGCTTAACGGTTTTTGCCTTCGTGCACGCCCTCAGAACATTCAGCGTTCCGTCAATTGCCGGCTTGATCACATCATTCTGCGCAGCCGCAATTTCATTTTCTAAATTTAAATACCTCGGCCATAAATAACTGTTTTGCAGTTACTGCTCTGGGTTTGTTATATATGTTCATTATTAGATAATAAATTTGCTTAAATCCAAGAATAAAAATATACAGCCCGCGCATTTGCTGCCCAATTTTTTCCGACGAAATTGCTTACCTCGGGATCTTTGGGGTCATAGTCGATGGGAATGGCGACATGGAAAACCCCGTCACAGCCGTTGATGGCAGCGTCGAAACTGCCTTCTTCGATTAGATCAGCTCTGAAGAGTTTGAGCTTCTCCCCACCTTCTGAAATGTCCAGGAGATGCTTCACTTTTGCCTTGTTCTCTGAGTTAAAGATTTTGGGGTCAGAAATATAAAGATTTTCCCCAGTTTTGCCTAATTTTAAATAAAGATGGGGAATAAATAAAAATGCTGACATTACCTAGATCGCGCACTGTTGCATGCACAGTATACCCTTTGTCCAGTAAGCGCTTGATCAAGCAGGAGGATATGAAACCCGTTGCTCCCACCACGCAGACAGTTGTTGCAGGGCAGTCTTTACCATTGATTGTTGCAGCGGCCATGCTGAGGAGATTCTTGCTTCAAAGAATTAAATTAGAGAGGATGAGAAATAGAGGTAATGTGTTTATTTATAATGCGAGAAGATTAAGTTCGTGGACGTAAAATCTTGGTTTGGAAGAGGTCTGATTCATATCGAACCCCTTGTCTAGTGATAGTTTGACCAACCTAAAGAGCTCCACAATTGAAAATTTAGTTCGGAAGAGTTTTAGTACTATTAATTAAATCTTTTAATGTACCTATCTCAGTAGGTACCTGACAATGATATTAAATTTATTTTTTTCTGGAATTAGCTGTATAGCTACTTCCAGAGTCGGATAATCGTTGACCAGATTTAAATATACTAAATTTAATTTTTTTTTCTGGAAGTTGCTGTACGAGAGTGAGATGATCGTTGACAAGATTTAAAGACACTAAATTTGTAATGTAATGAGTTTTGATGTCTATTATAACTTGACATTGATTTACTTTTTAATTTACTTGACATTGATTTACCATTTAATTTATTTGATTTCATATTGGTTGACAAAATTTAAAGATACTAGATTGATAACTTGATATTGATTTACATTTAATTTATTTGGTTTCATATTCGTTGACCCGATTTAAAGACACTAAATTTGTAATGTAATGAGTTTCATCTTTATTATAACGACATTGATTTACCATTTAATTTATGAAACGTAATGTAATGAGTTTCATCTTTATTATACCGACATTGATTTACCATTTAATTTATTGGGTTTCATATTTGTTGACAAGATTTAAAGGTACTAAATTTGTAATGTAATGAGTTTTGATATCTATTATAACTTGACATTGATTTACTATTTAATTTATTTAGTTTCATATTTAATTTATTTGGTTATATTAATATATATTGAATTTTTCCAATGAGATATTAGTTCTCTTTTTATATATATATATATAATTTAATAATGTGCGATGTGCTAATGGCCCAAGTGTTTTGATGTTTATTGGCATTGACTAACCATTTAATTCATTTGGCTAATAGATACTAAATTTTTTTATTGAGATAATAGTTAATAAGATTTATAGATATTAAATTTTAAAGTATTATGAGTTATATAAATATTTTGACTTTTATCAAATTACATAAAAATATAATGGAATTTTCTTTAGTGTCACTTTTTGGAGATTTTTAGGGTGAAATTTTGAGGTGCTACTTTTTGGAGATTAGCGAGGGAAAATTTTGAAGTGAAATCTTGATTTGTGTTATTTAAAATTGTTTTTTTATTGTATATATAGATTCAACACCTTGAAAAATCTTTAGAGCACTTTGATTGTGCAAAGATACCACCTAAAAAGCTTCCAAAAAGTTGCACTAAATACAACTAGAAATATAATTAAAATAAAAATAAAATTAATAAAATAAAATAATAATAATTATTAGTTAAAATGTTTAAACTCATACAAATTACATTAAAAATAAATAAATAAATAATTTTATAGTTATAGACCCGACATAAAGACCCGAGGATCAAACAACATTTGCAGGGAACACTAGGATTCTCACCCGAGGATCAAACAACATTTGCAAGGAACACTAGGATTTGTGAGAAGCATCATAAAAAATCTCCAATACGACCATTACATATTTCCATTGCTAGCTAGATCAACTTTATGAAGGCAATTAGATTTTTTTTCTTTTTACAAAAGCAGCTCTAGGACCATTGTCATCCGAACCAGGTTGAAAGCCTTTTGAGATGATATTTTCTAACGTCGAGGAAAATATTTCCTCATATAACCCATTCAGAGAAAGCTCCATGTTACTAAGGTGGCACATGTCATCCTGCATTTCCTAGCTTCGAGCAAGGCTTTGGCCACGTCTAGGATTCTATCGAGCATTAAGGCATCGTTATATAGCTCCAAAATCTTCGAAGGCTCAACCATATCCAGAAAGGTCCACATAGATAAATTAGAAGATACACCAACCAAATTGAACCAATATCGAGAAAGGTATAATATTCCATAAAAGTACATGATAGTTCGAGGAGCCACTATATAATTCATACATGATCAATTCGACGAGATAGACATGAGAAAATAATCCATAGCCGAATCGAAATATTCAGAAGGATGGTGAGAAGATTGTTGATTGAATATGTCGGGAAACGATAATAACATCATCCCTTTGCAGGTTGAGAATATCTTCTTTTCCACATTAGAACCCGCCAACTCCTGCCAAAGGCAAATTAAATACAAGTATCATCCTAGACAAAATAAATTTTTGAGAGACTTCCACTTATTACAAGGGATGTATCATTGGCCATCAATCTCAATATACTCATCGGGAATTTTAGCCAACATGTTCTCCTCTGCAAGGGTTCGTAGGGTTTGCATCTGCCGTAGGTTCTTCCGCAGGTTCGTCTCTGCCTATCTCTTTTGCAGGTTCGCATCTGCCCATCTCTTTTGCAGGTTCGCATCTACCCTCTTCCGTGGGTTCGCATCTGCTCATCTCTTCTGCAGTATGGCTCCCAGCTTCGCGAAGATAATTGTTGGCCCAATTCTGTCCACCTCTGAGAGTCAAGCTCCTGCCCATATTATTAGTGAAGCTCCAGCTCCCACTGTGTAGGTGGTCAAGGCCTCATTGTATGAGGCCTTGAAGTTTTCTGAAAGTGCCTTAATCTGTCGGTTTAATGGCTTTTGCCCGCGGCTCACAACTCTCCATAGTTGGATCTCAGAGGTATGGAAGTCTGTGATTTCTGATGAAATTAATATCTACCCCAGTGCTAAGGGTTTCTTTATAGTAGATTTTGAAAACTCTGAAAGCAGACAATGCATTTAGATTCTGGCCCTTGGTTTTGGGAAAACTCAGGCCTATTCATGAAGCCATGGAATCCATAATTCGATCCCTCAAAAACAATTATAACCCCGGCACCAATTTGGGTCAAATTGCCAAATCTACCTTTGCATCTCTGGAATCTCTCCTCGCTAAAAGCCATTGGAAATGCAATTGGGAAATTTCACTGCAGGTGCCCAGGAACAGAGGAATATGTCAGAACCACCTATGCATGCATCTGTGTAGAAATGGACTTCAGTTCCGGATTCCCAGCTGAAATAATCCTAACAAGAAAAGACTATGTATGGAACCAGAAACTCGACTATGAAAGTGTCATCTTCAGATGTCGATCCTGCTTTGAGACACACCATCTAGCCAAAAATTTCCCAAAAGTCTCCCAAAAAAAATTTACTAGAAATAATCACCATAGGTCTACATGGTGGGAATGAGCACAAAAGGAACATTACACTGTCATCAAGGAAGAATATTCTGAATCGCAAGAAATTAGGCAAGAAAGAAACAACCCTCATGAAAAGCAGGGGGAAAGCCCCGCCCAACAACAAAATAATGAACTCGACAACCCCTCAAGCATCAACAATTATGAGGGTTTGAATACCGCGCAAAAGAAATCTTCATTTAGCAACAAAGCAGATCTCCTAGATCCCGAAGATAAGACACCAGTGTCCCAATAATCAGAAGAGATGAAGGAGGTGCAAGGTAAAGGAAGTTGGAAGACGTAGAGAAGAAAAATAAAGCTACAACACCAATCTCTCCAAGAAAGACGCGAAGCCATACAATTAAGAACTAAGAAAGTATAGGTCCGATAGACCAAAGTTTTGTCTTAGTGGACGTTAACCATCATCATCATCATCGTCGAGTTTAAATGTTTGTCATGATCATCATCGAGTTTAAATGTTTGTACACATGAATAAAATCCAAATGCTAGAATAAGAGGATTATTAATGAAATTTTTTGAAGAATGGGAGAGTTATCGGAGAACAATTTTTTTTTGTGAGAGTATTTTTTTTTGTTTTAATAACTTGTTTGATAAAAAACAATCAATTTCCAGATTCCATAAAGCAAGGAATTAGCTTGATTTTGGTCACAGTACTAAGACAATTTCTCCATGAAAGCTAAACAAAGCCCTTCTCTTGCCTACCTTAAATCATTTTTAATTATTATCAAAATGAAGTTATATAATTGTTTATAAAAATTTAATTTAAATTTTTGGATAATTGTGTTAAGAGGCTTCCTCCAACCGAATATGGTAGAGATGTTGTATTGTAATGTTTAACGTTTTGATAAGTCAAATTAGATATTAAAAAAAAAATCAAGTTAAAAAAAAATCAAATTAAATCAAAATATTAATGTAATGTAAACATTTTAACTATCAAAATAAAAATAAAAATAAGAAAATGAAAATAAAAATGGCCCATGTATTGAGCCATGGTATTGAGAACCCATGGTCTTGACTCATGGTATTCATGTGGAATATAGACTAGTTAAAGGGGAAATTAAACCAACCTATTAAAGCGGAAATTATACCAGCTTAGATCCATGTGATCAACTACGGATCTACAAGTCGCAAGAGGGATCGAATATTTTTTACTCTAAAAGAGGTTTGCATATCAAGAGATTTGATCCCTCTCTCGCACTTCACATGAATCTAATATTATTAAAATTTAGATATATAATTATTAGTAATAATTTAATTTATGGTTATTTAAATTGTGTTTTTAATATATAAATAAATTCGATTTTTGAAAAAATCCATAAACAATTGATATTATATAAAATTAACCATTTAATTTTATAATTAAATTTGAGAAAGAATAAACTTTTAAATATCTAAAAAATCCAAAATTTAAATCTTTGCACTGCATTAAATTTTTAGATGGTAGTTATGAATATTAATATACTATTTCCATTTATTGAGAGTTATGAGTATTAATTTACTATTTACTATTTCTATTTATCAGTCTATGCCATCTCACATGGGACTATAGTAATCGAAATTAGTTGTTATACCTATGACCTCATGACCAAGTGGAATTGTTGCAAGAATCCCATCCATTGAAAGTGCCTTGACTGTTGCAATGTAGTTTACGATTGCAGGTATTGCAATGATTGGTGATTGGTGTGAATTATGGTGTCCTTTCCCATCAAATAATGTTTCCATTTCTTCACACTTTGGACCTACACATATAGCTGCTTTTCATATGTAGGATAATTTATCATTGCTCCATTAAACATTTCTGAATGGAATTAAATAGGCTTACCATGTTGTAATAGGACTTCGCCCATGGCATAGCCACTTGCATCTGTTTGAATCTCAAAGGGCTGTCTCAAGTCCGATAATGCTAATATTGGGGTTGAAACGATCTTCTTCTTCTTCAAATCATTAAATGATTTTTGTTGATTTCCTACCCATTTGAAGACTTTCTGAACACTCGCCATTGCATGTAATAAAGATGCAATAGAGGAAAAATTAGCAATCAATTTCCTCTAATATTGTGTTGCTCCTAAAAAAATTCTTACCTACGTGGCTGACTTAGGTGTAGGCCAATTCAGAATGAACTCAACTTTAGAGGGGTCTATCTTAAACTCACCTCGTCCAACAATATGTCCCAAATACACTAAAGAAGTTTTACCAAATTCACATTTTGACATCTTCAAAAACAATTCTTCCTTTCTCAAGACATCAAGCACCTTGTTCACATGCATGACATGTTCTTCTCGTGATTTTTTGAATATCAAAATATCATCTAAGTATACAATGAAAAAATCTCTAGAAATTCTCTTAATACATCATTCATAACTCTCATGAAAGTAGCTGGAGCATTGTAAAGACCAAAAGGCATAACAAGCCACTCAAAAAATCTGTGTTTAGTTTTAAATGCGGTCTTCCATATGTCCTCTTCAGCTATTATAACTTTATGATAACCACTTCTTAATTCTAACTTAGTTAAATACTTTGCATACCTCAATTGATTACGAAAATCATCAATCCTTGGATCAGATAACAATTCTTTATCATGATTTTGTTGAGTGCACGAAATCCACACACAAGTCCCATGTTCCATCCTTCTTCGGCACCAATAAAATCGGTGAACCACATGGCGAGGTAGATGGACGAATGATACCTTTATTTAACAACTATTGGATTTTCTTCTTGATTTCTGCACTTTCCATTATCGACATGTGATACATGCCAATGTTAGGGAGTGGAAAATCATGTTGCAGCTGTATCAAATGTTGGATTCCCCTCTTGGGAGGTAACCCCTTTGGTTCTTGAAACATCTTGCCATGCTGACTTACCATATCAAACAAATAAGATTTTAATATATCATCACAACCTTCAAAAGATTCAAAATCCTTATCATTCTTTTGTTTGATCATAAGAAGCACAAAGGTTTTGCTTGAGTTTGTTAGTCTCTTAATTTTCCCAACATTAACCAAATAAAAGTTTAGCTTTTTGTGATGAGCTCTCACAATATATTCCACTCCATCTTTGAACAAGTGGTACTTGCTCTCATGGAGATAGAAGACTGCTTTCTTGTCATAGAGATATAGGCTACCCAAAACAATTCCAGATATGTCAAGCGGTACAACATTTAACTCAACTTCATCAATGAAGTTTGCGGTAATTGCAAACCGGAAAATGCATTTTCTTGTAACTTGTAAATTTGTATCTTTGGTTATCCAACCCAAAGGGTATGGCTTATGATGAGGTAAGGTTTCAAGATTCAACTTCTTGACTAAGTCTTTAGATATTAAGTTCACTTGAGACCCACTATCAAATAGTGTGTCAATTTTTGTATGTTTTGAGATAACTCTTACATGAAACAACTATATTCTTGTTTCTTCACTTGGAGTGTTATTGCGACAATTTGAGGAACTAGTACTTGTTATGGCTTCTTTTGCCTTTGTGACGATGGCTACATTTTTAGTCTCATCTCCTGAGTCGAATCCAAGATCCTATTGTGTGGTAGTAGTTGTCTTTTGTTTCCCCTTATTGTTGAGTTTCTTAGGCCTCAACTTTGGATGAAGTTTCCAACAGTGGTTATTAATGCAAAATAGAAATCACGATTGACAATTACCAACGCGATAGAAAATTTGATCCACAACGAGGACATCTTCACCTGTGGAGGAAGTTGTATTTTCCACTCCATTCATTGAATTGAAATAAGAATAACAAAATAATGTCCGAGCAGATTGCAAACATACATAAATTACCAAACATGTCCAAACCTATTACCAGCATACATAAATTTGCAATCCTTGGACTTATGATTATCACCAACCCTAGCAACAATTGGATTCATCATCAACAACAAAAATATGATGACAATTCTTACCCAAAAATTCCATAATGCAAGGTGTTGTGGTGGCCTTCCAAGTCACAAAATGCACTCGAAATTTTTTGTGATGAATAACAGAGAGCCCTTGAGCAAGTTCACAGAAACAGATTCATTATGACCTGTTCTTCTATTGTAAAAATAAACCCTAAAAGAAAGGAAATGACCATAGATTTATTGTGATTCCTTTCGAGTGAATAATTTGAATTGATTTATCAATGAGAGTTCTTTTCCTAGCTTTTTTTTGGTTTTTTTTTCACATGAGTATAGTACACTTTTTTTTCTAGAATAAGAAGAATCTTAAGTTCATGAATTATTACCCAAACAAAAGGTTGAGATAAATGTATTTCCTAAGGCTTAAGTTCATGAATTATTAGCCAAACAAAAGGCTGAGAAAAATATTGCAGCAAACCATAAATAAAAAAATTGGGATGTTATGCAGCTTGTTCTTCCTCTAACAAATGGAAAAAGAAAATAAAAACTATTGTTAATGTAGCCCAGGTGTCTTATGCCATGAAAATTATTGGAATGATTTAGCATGTTGCCTACCACTCGAATTGGTTGTGACAAGTTACCCAAATTTTATACTAAATTTTGTTTTTTTCCAAATTTTCTTAATATCATGATATTTTTTAATTCAAATTGAGTATGAAATTTATTAAGGTAATTTAATTATGGAGTAAATTTCTATTTAATTATAGAAATTATTTAAGGGATTTACATTTATTCAATTAAAATTTTAGTATTATAGACCAATTTAAAATTAAGTAAATTTTTGAGAAACCAGTTTCAAAATTTAAGTTATAATGTAATTTTTATTATATAATTTTTATGATTTTATAAAAAAAATAGCATTATTTTATTCTATATAAAAATCATAAATTGAATTGAATTATGTAAAGAAATAACGAAAACAAATTTTGTAAAAAGTTTCACAATTTTCATGAATGTAGTTTAAAATCCACTCTAGTTCAAATACACGACACAACTAAAATAATGAAATAGAAAAAAAGACCAAGATGCCTAAGATGAAAACTTTTCTTCTCCCGGAGAATTGCTTAAAATCTGGTTTAAATAAAAAAAAGAAACGTCCCTTTTCATTTTATACTACCCATTCACATGAAAAAAAGTGTCTTTTTTTTAAGAATTTAAACCTCCTTTTTTAATAGTGATCAATTGTTGTGATTCCTCAGCTGCAATTACCATTGTAACTCATTAACACAACACAAGGGACAAGATGATGACAAAGAGTTATTTATGAAAAAGAGGAATAATAAAATTTGTTGAATTATTTTATAGAAGATAATAAATAAATTTAGATTTTTAATATAATTTTAATTTCATAAATATATGATATATTTCTATATTTATATAAATTTATTTTATTTTTTTATTTAAGTTTATTTATACATAAATTAAAAATAAGAAATATGACTTTCATACAAATAAATTAATATTAGTTTTTTCAATAATTTTTAAAATTATTATTATATTCAAGTTATATTTATATACATATGCATATTTCAATTTTTTTTTAAATTTTTACTATATTAATTATATAATTTTACTTTTATTAATTATATAATTTTATATATTAATATAAATTTAAATATACTTTTGAGCATTCAAAAAATGATTTTAAATTGATATAAAATATATATTATAATTAAAAAATAATATTTATTAAAATATTGCATGAGAGTAAGTTTAAATAAATTTTGGATATTTGAAAAATAATTTTAAATTTAAAAGATAAATATTAATTAAACAGTTTTTAATATGTGGTATGAGTAATGCTATTTAAATTAAAAAGAAATTTAAACCTTGGGTAGACCTTAGTATATATTTGTGATTTTTGTAGAAAATTTATGCTTAAAATATGAATCACATAAGCTTCCAATATGAGATATCCAAAATTAATTAAATTTAAAATAATTTTAATAATAATATTTATAATTAAAATATATTGTTTTTCATCAGTATTCAAACTTAGCTTACCCTAACTTAATCTCAATTCAAATAAAATAAAACATTCAAAAAACATATTTTAAAAATTAGTTTACTATTGAATGCATGTAGATAAAGTGTGCAATTTACTCTCCAATGATGGGTAATTAAAATGTAATTTTTATATTAATTTTTAAAGATCATATATTGAATAGAATTGAAGCTCACAAGTATAAATATTGTTAAAAGGTCATTATTAGGTCAGATATAGTTATATCATAGGTGGAGCAAGGAAAGAAGCCTAGATAATGGTAGATGGTGCTAATGTTTAGTGAAGGAGTTAATGTGTGAAGTGAACACTTGAAGTGTTTTGGTCCAAATAATTTCCTTAGGAAATTCACTGAGAAATGTTGCATGGAGCATACATAGTTGTAAGGCCTTAAGAGCATGCTTAGGCATACATACAGTGCAACTGGAAAATGGAGCTATCAAGTTGTGGAATGGACCACTCAGAGAGATACCAGGGTGACAAACTAGTATCCTCGCTTCACGGGGAGAATTTGAGAACTCAGGTGAGAAGGTTGATGAATGGGACTAGGTCAACCTCCTAGAGTAAGGTTTAAGGGGGGATTTTTAGGGTTGTTCCAGTAACCTTGACTTAGTCAAGTTATTGGTGGTGTTCTAGCTCCAGGTATACAAGCACCCATGGTTTTTTCCCCATAGAATTCATCTCGGATGAAGCTTATTTAAAGGCTTGAAAATCAGTGTTGAATTGTCTTGGTGGCCACTAAGAACTAAGCCAAAGACACCACCATTTCTCTACGTGATTTTTTATCCTCCTTTCTGATCCTAAGTATACTTTCCTTCATAGACTATAGTAAACAGATTTTTGTATGGAGGTGTGTCAATTTCGTGTCTAGATTGGCCATGACCTTATCGTTGTATTATTATTATTATTATCATTGGTATAATTCTCTCTATTTAAAGTTAAGAATGACGTTGTTGAATTATAACAATAATAATTAAGGCACCAAACCTCATTATGCTATTAATGGAGTTTTTATTATAGATAAAGAAAATTATAATAAATCCCTCAAGTAGCCAAAATAAATTCAATTGATGTTAGAATTCAAAGCAAGGTTGTGTATAGTTATACACTAAGGTATTTGGTAATCCAAAATTACAATAACACATTAAGAAAATAATATAATTAGTGACAGTAAAAGTAATAATGTTATTAATGATGATAATGGAAAAGGTGGTTTTATTTTTAGAAAGACATTAAAAATATATTATAATTAGTAATTGAGGATAGATTTTAATGAGTAAATAAATTATCATGAAAGAATTCACCATATACACCCTCATTTTGATTGTCAACAAATTTCAATAATAATATATAGAATACATGTAAATTTATGATCTAACTATTAATTTGATGAATGCTAATGATTTGAAACTATTATATTTTCAACAGTGATGATAGAGAAGATAATTTTACTTTCCTTAAAGATAAATTATGATTTATAAAATTTTAATAAAGAAAAAAAATAAAATTTAATACATTAAACATAAAATAATTGAAAATGTGTATGTGTGTTTTTTTAAGGCACTTTTCATTATGACACTAAAATTTTATATAGTCCAAAATATCTTGTTGTTCTTTTGCATGAAGAGAAACTAGGCTAGTAGAGATTCACAATTTTGAGGTTGTTGAGACATATTGTGATTAGTTTATCACATAACCAAATAAAACATAAGATGCAATTAAAAAAAATTAGATGCAATTGATTTTTCTAGATTGTTGAGACATATTGTGATTAGTTTATCACATAACCAAATAAAACATAAGATGCAATTAAAAAAACATTAGATGCAATTGATTTTTCTAGGTTGCTACATATGGCATATTTACATGATGACAAACATAAAAGATAAAGACAAGGAAAAAATAACTATGGATCATATTTCCCATTTGGTACATGTTCCATTTGTTCTACAATGTAGGGCCCGAGTTGAATTTGGGTTGATATACTAAGTTGTGAGCCTCTAGTTTCACTGCATCTTTGAATGAGGCAAAACCACTGGGATTTCTAGAACTTGAAGCTCCATCATGTAGCCTCAAAACTACTGGGATTTGTGAAACTCGAAGCTCCATCATGTAGCCTCAGGCTTAGAATAATGGTAGGGTTCCATGAGATGTATTAATATTTCATCTTAAATGAGTCTTGTAGAATCTTCTCTTTGAATAACATGCATTGAGAATTTGTAGAGATGTCCAACCTATTTTCAAGGCAGTGGTTCAAATTTTCCACTAAGTCAAATCCTTTAATCTAGAAAAGGGTGGACTTTCCATTTATATTTTTTATGAAGATATGAAATGTTTTCTTTTCCAGGTTAGCTCATATTTTGAACATAACAAAAGGTGGGAAAATGATAGGGGATGCTCCAATTTTTATAAAATAATATCAAATAAAAGGACTTGACTAGTGCTTCTATAGTTGTCTTCCACATTCTCTGCTCCTCCTTCCCTTTGCACCTCTTTGTGAAATTTCTAGTTAAATAACTCATTTAAATTTTGACTTTTTATATTTATATTATAGTTATTGACATAATTATTTTATTAATTTTTTTCATGTAATCAAATAAATCATTTAAATTTTGAATTTTTATATTTATATATTTATATTATTGTTATTTTTATTTAATTTGAGATTTTTAGATTATTTTGATTTCTATTTTATTTATCAAATTTTAAAATATTACTAAAATTTATAATTAATTTAAGTTTTAATTATAATAATAAAATAAATTTCAGATAAATTTTCATTATAATAAGAAAAAATATTTGAAATATGTAATTATTACTAAACTATTCATTATATTTGATCATTGTTTTTTTTAATTGTTAAGAAAATGATTATTAAACACTTTTTAAGCACATTCATATAAATTAAATGACTAATAAATTCTAATGGAAATACAAATATTTATGTGTTAAATTTTAAAATATTCTCAAATTTTATAATTAAGTTTTCAAGTGTCGAAAGAGGTTAGCTAGAATGGTTTAGCTAGAATGATTTAGTGAACACTTTTTTTTTTTTTCCAACTAAGTAGGTAACGTTTGCACTACTCCTTTACAGGATTGGCTAGAATGTATGGATCTGGTAAAGATAAGAGAGAAGAACCCGTGAGGGAGGCGCAGGAGACCTCTGATTACACTGCATGCACGCTACGACAAGACACCACAGGAGACACAACAGGGTAAATGTGGTTGTGGAGCTGTTTTATGTATTAACTGGAATACAATATACAGACTGCATTGGTTATTGGTTTGGTGGTCTGGTTCAAACACAAGAGTTGAATTGGTGGCCCTCTGGGTCCTTCTTTGCTTGGCAATACACAAGCAGATACAACATATACATATATAGAATAAGGGAATTTTAGGTAAAACAAATTTTGATACCGGACTCATATAAACTTTCTAGAGCTTCTACATACAACATATATTCCTTGAATCTAATATGGTGGGGGACTCCTTGTCAAAAAATGGTTTGCTAGATGCCTAGGCTTATATGTTTTACACTTATGCTTCTCATGGGACTACACCGGAGGATGGAAGAATTGCTCTCCCTTAATCGGTTGCATTGGTTTTTTTTAAGCTATATGCTGCTACTATGTTTGGTTTTTTTTGTAATCTATATGCTGCTACTATGTTTTTTATTAGTACTTCATTTTTGATATTATGAATGACATTACCTTCTCATAGTTGATGTGCTGTTACTATGTTTTTTCTTAATACTTCATTTTTGACACTATGAATGACACTACCTTCTCATAGTTGATATATAGATCATTTTTTGAATATATTACGGGATATTTTTGAATTTTTGTTGAATACGCTTTACTGTGAAAGATTGGTATATAGATATAAATTGAAACATGTAAACTGAATTTTTACATTATAATAAAATTCAGTTTAATTTTTTTTCTTTCCGAAAACCATAAATGGATAACATGGTATTGTGACTAATAAATTCATAAATTAAATGTTTGATAAAAATAAAATTGAATAACAATCAATATACTTATATATACAACCCTTGCTTTCATCACTTTGAATTGTGTAAAGAACCACCATTCATAATTTTTTGTTTTTAAAAAATGAAAATTCTGGAAACCACAATTATGTGTATGATTTTTAAATTTTTGTAAAATTTTTGATTTCAAAACTTAAATTAAGTATACAACTAAAAATATTCACATATTAATTAATTAATCCATAAAAGTATACCACTAAAAAAACTCTAAAAACTGATAGACTACATCTGTCCATCAAAATATAAATTTGACAGTCTACTCATGTCACATTCATATTCATTCCCCACTTTTAATGTTCAACGGGTTGAACGGATTAAAGTGAAAGGAAAAAAACTCTAAAACCTGATAGACTACATCTATCCATATTCAAAATATAAATTTAACAATCTCTTCATGTCACATTCATATTCATTCCCCGCCTTTAATGTTCAACAGCTTCAACGGATTAAAGTGAAAGGAAGATTATGTCTGCCATGTTATTCCCACCGATACTCAATCGAACACCGGGCCAAGTGATAGTGAACTAATTAAACAAGCAATCCCTTTGTCTTCACGTATTCAGCACTATCATCGATGATCTCGTCGATCCCAAATTTGAAGGAGAAACCGCTGTCCACCAGCTTCTTCGACGAAGGGTTGAGTGTTGGGATCAGTGGCACATCGTCAAACCTGTACAAGCATTTCATTACTAGTGATATTTCATTAAAAAATGCTATACCCTAGTGACAGTGATGGAGACGAGTGATACTCACAGGGTAGTCACATTGTAGTGCGGATAGCGGTTGGATATGTAGTCTGCCAGCTGTGGGACAGATATACTGATGGCACTGCAAATGTAGCGGCCCTCTGTAGAGGGGTTCTCCATCAAAAAATATGGGCGCTGCATACGTCATCGACGTGAACTAATGAAATAGAGCCGTATATCTTCTGTATGCCCTTCAAAGCTTCTATGTTTTCATTGTTGCCCGTGAAAAGGGAAACAGTCAACTCAACGGTATGGGGGACGATGTGGGTAATGGAAGATCCCGACACCAACACAGGGTTGATGGTCACCACATCCAGCCCTGGATCTTCTTTTCCATATTGCAATGCTGCTTCTTCTGCAAGCGTCTTAGCAACCATATATGCCTCCACAATCCAGCAATAAACAATTGTCAAACATTTTATTTTGTCAGCAACACATGAGCAACAATGGCTATCAATATATCGTCTGCTATTTTGTGTTATCCATTCATTAATTCACGGTGTAGTATGTATCACTCAGTAGACACAATTTAACTTGTGATATATACTGTCCCGCGCGCATTAATAGATGAATAGCACAATACAAGATATATTGGTTTCCGAGCAACAAGTGTTAAAATCTTGTAAATTGTTGTACTGAGCCAGGGGGCTTTTTAGTTCTGAAGAAATCCACGTTTGTCCAAATCCACGTTTGTCCAGCTTGTTGCGTCAATATACTGACTCTTCTCCTCCGACTCGTTTACGCTGGTGATGGCGGTGATGGTGATGGCGGTGACCGTAGACGATGTGATCACCACAAGCTTAACGGTTTTTGCCTTCGGGCATGTTGAAATGTTACTTTCAACTGTTCCTGTGCAGAGCCGCTTTCCATTTTTTTTCTCCAGGTTTTTGTACTCAGAGCCACTTGCTGTAATTGTTTAAAAACCTGCACATAGGGCTGCCTTCTATTTTAACACTATTACCGATGAAATAGGTAACCACACTGTTACCTATCACCTTTTTTTTTTTGGAGCACATTTTTGACATTCTAATATTTTTATTTATGAAGTATGAATATTTGTTTTAAAATGTTGGTGATTTTCATGCTAATTTTGAAACTTATTGATGCAGCATCAACTTTTTTTTTTTAGAGCGGTGATTTTCATGCTAATTTTGAAACGTATTGATGCAGCATCAACTTTTTTTTAGAGTGGTGATTTTCATGTTGGTAATAAAACACAAAACTTAGATTAAAAAAAAAATATAAAAACAATAAAAAAAAACCAATAAAAATGTAAAAAGAAAACAAAATTGACTCGTAAAAATAAAAAATTTAAACAAAAATGAATAAATAAATTTAAAAAAAAAAAAAAAAAAAAAAAAAAAAAACTGTATGACAACAACATCAAAAACTTTTTTTTCTAAGTTATTAGAAAAATCCATATAATTAAAAAAAAAAATTTAAATAGAAAATTTAAAAATAATTTAAATTACAAAATTAAAATTTAGACCAAAAAAAAATACAAAAATTAAAAATTAAATTTAAAATTTAAAATTAAAATAATAATAATAATAAGAAAACAAAAATACAAATTTTAAAATTAACAAAAAAAAATAAAAAATAAAAAAAACAAAATTTAAAATTGGAAAAGAAAATTAAAATAAAAGAATTATAATAAAAAAAACTATCATTAAAAAACAAAAAAAATTAAAAAAACCATGTGCAAGTAATTAAAAAACAAATATCCATAAATTTACTATTTTTTTTAAATGAAACAATTTATAAATTTTAAAAATGAAAAACCAAATAAACTAAAAGACTAAAAAAAAAAATTAAGTTAAATTAAAATTTAATAAATTTAATGAATAAATTTTAAATTTTAAAAAATAATTAATCTAAAATATTAAATTTAAAAACAAAATAAAATTAAAAAAAAAAAACAAAAAAATTAAAACAAATTAAATTTAAAATAAAAAATTTGAATTAAAAATAATAATTTTAAATTTTTTGAATTTAAAATAAAAAAAATCAAATTAAAAAAAAAAATATTAAAAATTAAAAAAAATAAAAAATAAAAAGAATTTTTTGATCGTGGTTGCGCCGCTAGTCGGCCTCCCACCCAGGTGGGAGTGGAGCCCAGCCGCTGGGTGGGCGGGGAGGCTGCATGCAGCCTCCCCGCCCACCCAGCTGTCGGCCTCCGCCGCCACCTAGGCAGGAGGCCGATTCCGGGAATCGCCCTCTCGCGGCTGGAGGCCGATTCTGGGAATCGCCCTCCCGCCGCGGGAGGCCGATTCCGGGAATCGCCCCACGGGAGGCCAATTCCGGGAATCACCCTCCCGCGGCGAGAGGCCAATTCCGGAATTGCCCTCAGGGCGATTCCGGGAATCACCCTCTCGCCGTGGGAGGGTGATTCCTGGAATTGGCCTCCCGCCTAGTGGCCAGCCTCCGTCGTCACCTGGGCGGGAGGTCGATTGGCAGCGCCACCACGATCAAAAAATTCTTTTTTATTTTTAATTTTTTTAATTTTTAATAGTTATTTTTTTAATTTGATTTTTTTTTAATTCAAAAAATTTAAAATTATTATTTTTTAATTTAATTTATATATTTGAAATTTAATTTGTTTTATTATTGTTATTATTATTATTTAATTTTATTATTTTTTTGTTTTTAAATTTTTTTTTTTAATTTTGTTAATAATCTTTATTAAATTTTGCATTTTTTTTTTATTTAATTTTTTAAAATTTTGTAAATTTTGTAATTTTTTTTAATTTATTTGAATTTAATATTTTTTTAAATTTTTTATTTTTCTTATTATTATTTTTTTAATTACATAAAATTTTTATATTTTTTTTTATTTCAATTAAAATTGTGTATTTAAAATTAGATTTTTTTAGTTAAACTTAATATTTTCAAATTATTTGTTTTTTATTTTATTTTTTATTTAATTTATTTTTTTAAAGTTAACACTATTTTTTTCTTTATATTTAAAATTTAATTTTTATTTCAAAATTTATTTGTTTATTCATTTATTTATTAAAATTTAATATTTTTTTTTTTAATTTAATTTGTTATTTTAATATTAACATTTTTTTTTAAATTTAATAAAATCAAATATATATTTTTAATTTAATAAAATCTAATATATATATTTTTAATTTAAGTTCATATATATATATTTTATTTTTTATAATTTAAATTTAATATATTTTTTAAAATCTATTTGTTTTTTTAATATATATTTCTTTAAATTTAATATTTTTATTGTATTTTTTTTTCATTTTCTTTTTTTAATTAATTTTTCATTTTTTACTTTTAATTTCAATAATGTTGTTTTTTTTTTTAATTTAATATATTTCTTTAAATTTAATTTTTTATTTTAAATTATTATTATTATTATTTTTTAATTTAATAAACATTTTCTTTTTCTTTTTTAAATTTAATTTCTATATTTTATTTTTTATAATTTCTTTCTTTTTTTAACTTGTTTTTCTTTTTAATTTAATATTTTTATTTTGTTTTTGTTTTTATTTTTTTATTTCTATATATTTTGAAGTTTTAATCTTTAAATTTCTTTTAATTTTTAAATTTTTTCTTAAATTTTAGGTTTTTTTTAATGTTTGAATTAAAATTTTTATTTTGTTTTTATTTTTATTTTTTTATTCCTATATATTTTTAAATTTTAAGCTTTAAAATGTTTTTATTTTTAAATTTATTTTTTTCTTAAATTTTAGGTTTTTTTTAATGTTTGAATTTTAAAAATTAAAAAATGTTATTTCTATTTTTAAAAATGTCAAAAATATGACACAATTTTTATTTTTTTTGTTATTCCAACATCAACTGGTTTTGTTTTGAGGGTGTTTTTTCAATCCTTTTTTTAAGAAACAATTTTGTTTTTAGCATAATTTTATAAAATGTTGAAATTTGACCTTAAAAAAAAACCAAGTGCGTTCTGGAATACACTTTTTTTGTTTTTGGGGTGTTTTTTCATGTTTTTTGAGTCTTTTCGGGCTAGAGTTCCCGTTTTGAGGTCAGGTTACCTATTTCATCGGTAACATTGTTTTTTTGTGAACAGACAGTTCGTTTTTTTAACACTGCAGTACTATGTATTTCAAAACAGAGTGTTAAAACAGAAACAAAGCTTTTGTTTGAAAACAAAAGTGTTTTGATTTTTTTTTTGATCAATGCGGGTGTTTTAATTTAAAACGTCGTGGTCCCCACAAAGTGTTTTGTTGATGTGGCGAGTTCCGATGCGTTCATCGCAATCAGAATGATTCATATAAACCACCGCCTTTTAGTTTGCTCCGATGGTATGGCCCAATGCGATCATCGCATCGAAAGTGTTTTTGTTAGATTGGCCCGATTGAAATGTGAAGACGAGACCCGATCCATTCTATATCGTGCAGTTTATATTTTGATCGCGGGTCCGTTCCTCAATCAGCATCAGAACTTTTGTTTGAACCATTTGTATTGATTAGTTCTGGACCCGATGTTTTTATATGGCTGATTTGATAAAATATTTTTGCGTTACATTCTCCGCTTGTGTCAGCAACCTTCTGGCAGATACGATATGGAAATATTGACTCGATTCTATATTTCATCGCGCGTCCAAAACCTTGGGTGATGTCATATCATTTTGTGACGCGAAATCGCCCATTGTGTTTTGATTGAATCGACTTTGAAGTCCGGAGGTTTATCGCGCGACGGAGGTTGAGGTTTTATAAAGGTTTTGTAATATTTTGTTTTAATTTGTTTTATTGCGTAATGAATGTTTTTACGTTCTATATGTTTTATTATATAAACATATGTTTTAAACATATGTTATATAAATATGCGTGAAATGTAAAGTGGGGCCCGATAGTTTTATCATAGGTCTTAAGTTTTAAGTTTAGTTTTAATATAGTTTTTATATTATGAAAAGTGTTGAGGCATATAAAAGTTGAAAAATCCCGAGAGGCTATTGAATATAAAAAGACAGTGTATTGTATATACATAGTGATTTTTGAAAACATAGCAGTGTGTTATTTTCTGTAGAATAGACAGAGTGATAATGTAAGCACAACAATGCGTTTTTATTTGTAAAAGACGGAGTGCATATTTTGTTACAGAGATAGAGAGATTGTTTTCTGCATTGCGTTTGAAGCAGTCTTATTTTGTAATCCCTCTGTTGAGGAAGAGTCTGTAATAGTTTTTTTTTGAAGTTAATGAAATAGTTTTTCAAGTGCAAAACTCTGTCTCCAGTGAAGAAATTTTTTTATTCTCTGTGTTAAAGAGGAGAGTATTATTCTCTCTATTGGTTGTTCTGGAATTCTCAGAAATTCCAACATGGTATCGGAGCTAGTCCAGGCTCTTTGAAGGTGTCAAAGAAGCTGAAGGAAGGATTTCTTGTTCTCCAGCAGAGTGAAGACTCAGTCAAGAAGAATCCAAGGTATTACTCAAGTCATTTTTTTTGTGTTACTGTTGAAGACAGTCAGTTATTTTAAAGACATAGTCAAGTATTTTGAAGCATAGTTAAGAGTGCAAGAATGGCTGGAGCTAGCACTAGCATGGGCATTGGTAATACTCAGCTCCCACAATCTAATAGTAAAAACTATGACTACTAGGAAATAACCATGAGAGCCCTGTTTGCTTCCCAAGGCTTATGGGAACTTGTTGAGGATGGCTTTGAAGAGCCAGAAGATGAAAATGAGTTTGATGATTTAACTCAGGCAGAGAAGGAACTGCTGAAGAGCAATAAGAAGAAGGATTCTAGAGCCCTCTACTTTTTGTATCAAGCAGTGCATGAGAGTGTGTTTCCAAGGATAGCAGCAGCGAAGAGATCCAAAGAAGCATGGAAAACTCTCAAAAAAGCCTATCAAGGCATGGAGAAAGTGAAGACAACAAAACTACAGTTACTGAGGAGAGACTTTGAGACTCTCTGCATGAAGGAGTCAGATAACATTGACTCATTCTTCACACATGTGATTGGAATGGTCACACAGATAAGGTCTCATGGAGAGACTCTTGAAGAAAGTAGGATTGTGGAGAAACTATTGAGGAGCCTACCCTCAAGGTTTGATGTGATTATCACCACCATAGAAGAGACCAAGGATCTCACAAACTTTTTAGTTGATGAGATACATGCATCACTGATGACACATGAGCAGAGATTGGGTAGAAATGAAAACGCATCTCTATAGCATGCCTTTAAGACCCAGATGTTCTTTGGAAGAGGAAGAGGGCAAGGTAGAGGAAACAAGAGAGGAAGAGGCAGAAGCCAAAACAGAGGTGGAAGAAACAGTCCAACAAATGCTCAAGGAAGGGGCAACAATCCAAATCAGCATCAAGGCCAAGACAGCAGCAAGCAAAGTGGTCAACAGCATGCTCAAGGACAAAGGTATGATAAATCCAATGTCCAATGTCACTATTGTAAAAAATATGGACATTATGCAAATTAATGTAGGAAGAAGCAACATGATATGGGTAATAGAACAAATGCAAATTTTACTAGAGATAATATCAGCCAAGATAAATTGTTTTTAGCTTGTAATATGGCTGAGGAAAAGAGTGAAGATTTATGGTTTCTAGACTCCGGTTGCAATAACCATATGACATGAAACATAGCCATGTTTTCTATGTTAGATGAGAGTGTGAAGTCACAAGTCACACTAGGGACTGATAGTAAAGTTTCTGTTATGGGAAAAGGAGATGTAAATGTTTTAACAAGGAAAGGTGAAAAGAAATCCATAGCAGATGTCTATTATGTTCCTGAAATGAAATGTAACCTCTTAAGTATTGGACAGCTTGTTCAAAATGGGTACAATGTTTTCTTTGAGGATGATGTTTGCACCATCATGGATAAACCACCCAGCAAACAATGTATTGCTAAAGTGAAGATGACAAGGAATAGGATGTTCCCTCTTAGAATGAGAGCATATTTGAAAAATGAAGAAGAGATAGCAGCAATGACACAAGAGGCTTTCCAAAGCAAACCAAAAGATGACAATTGGTTATGGCACTTGAGATTTTGACATCTCAACTTTGGAGGTTGTTACACAGTAATTTGTCACTGTCCTTACCATTTCCCATCCCGCACAATGGAGGACCCATTTCGTGACCTGTGAACTTTGTCATGCTTTGAAAACATCATCAATGCATCCCTCTAAGCATGAGCTTTATTTTCCCTTGAGACATCTCCTTGCAAAAATCATGAAAAACATCCATTTTTGGCATTGGCGCGGGCAGGCAGTTCAGTACTCGCGCCAATGAGGAAAATCCTGCAAAGAGGTCGCGCCACCTGGCGCTCTGTCATAGAGCAGCAGTCGCGCCACCCATTTTAGGGACTGTTTTTTAAATATGGAGACGGCGGAAGTTGAGTTCAAACAAACTCACAACCATTGCCTATCTTGAGTTGGGAGGTTTGGCTGCGGGAGTTCTATGGAAGGGAAGTTGTTTTGCCACCTCCCATGGAACCTTCCTTGTTGATAGGGCCAATCCCATAATAATAGGGATCCCAACTCCCTCCTTCCCCATCTATAAAAGCCTGCTCAAATCCATGGCAAGCTAGTCTTGAAGTGCTGAAGCTTTGCATCTCCCTATTCCCAAGTGCCTTTGTGCCGTAAAGAATCCCTTCTTTCCCTTAAGGCCCATTCAAGCGAGGAGACCATTGTTACGAGACTCTGGAGAGGTTTCCCTTTCCTTGGCGAGCTTTGCGAGACGTGGACGACCTGAGACCCGTTCGAAGGAAGCTGCGACGTCAGAACTTGGTTGTAACTTCTATTCGTTTATTATTTTAATAGATGACTATGATTATGGTTCCACTCCTTTTTCCATCATGTTAATGCGAGTAATATCTTTTCTGACCGATGTTTAGTTACGTATGCTGGTTCCTATGCTTGTATCTGTTCGTTTCTTCTATGTGCAGGTGTTCATCCGCGGAGATCGCGGAAGGATTGTGATCTGCCAGGGCTGAAGGACGGGGACACTTCTTCTTCAGATTATAGCGTTGGAATCCAGGTAGGCTTCTATTCCTAGTCTTTCCATTCGTAACTAGGAGCTTGCGTCATAGCATTGTTTGTTTGTTGCTAGACCCCTGCTGGGCTAGTAGGGATCGCCTCTGTCGGCAGAGGGGATTTACCTCCTCAACAAATTGGTGACTCCGCTGGGGATCGTCCGGTTTTCATTGTCTCGTTTATGTTGTTTCGCTTTGATTGTTTTCCTTGCTTGATGAACCTTCTGGGTTGGATTCTTTCATTGTTTTAGCTTCTTGGTTTGCTTAGCTTGCATTGGTCTGCTTCTGGAGTAGCTTGTTTTCAATTTTTGCTGAGAAACTCGACTGGCGCGGTTTTTAACCCGACAGTCGCGCCAATTGGCGCACGTTGCCTTTGTCTAGCCCGCGCCAATTGACTTCTGGCGCCAGTTTCACACTCACAGTCGCGCCACCCCTGTGAGTTTTTTGAGTTTCTTCATTTTTTGGCTCTCTGGATTTGATCAGTGCTTTTCTTCTTGATTTCCCGACTGCCTGAGTGTGTTGGAGTCTTTTTTGGCTGGAATTCACCTCTGTCCTTTGGTCGTTTGCTTCTATCTACCGATTTCACGTTTTGAGCCCTAGGGCATCTAGTGGCTTAGTGTATCGAGCCCTCCTTGGGAGTTTTGGTGTCTTGATTGTCCTGTCAACTTGCTGATTGACTCTCCACATCCTCTTAGTAGTCGTTGATTGTTTTGTTGCGTTTTTTGGGTGATTGTTCATTCCTTCATTCGAAATTCGTTTGGCCTTGCTTTGGACCTAGATCACACGGTCCATTGGAAGCTTTTGAGTCTTTTCTTTGCTTTGAGAGACTTTGGTCGATTTGGGGATCTGATTGTTTGCATTGTTGAGTGAATTTTGTTTGTTTCGCTCTCTTGGATATCGTTTCTCAAATTGTTCCTTTTGTTTTCAGTGCACATTAGCTATTAAACATTGAAAATCAAAAAAAAAATCTCTTTTGCTTTTGTTAATTAGTGCAAATTGTGATCTTTTCCATATCGCTAGTGATTAGTGTTTGAATGAAAAGTTTTCAATTGCATTAGTTGCATTAGAGACATTGTTGTTTGTATTCCGTTCATTTCGTTTGCATAAAAGCTCTCAACTCTTATTTAACTAGTTTTCATCGAACGAAATGTTGCACTGTGGCATATAGCTTGCATTTAGGAGTCTTTCGAGACACTACATACGATAGGGCCCGGAAATTGAAACTTAATTGAAGATCAACTGTAAAATTTATTCAATTAACCTAAGGCAGCATTGGAACTTAACGAAACATATTTAGAAGGTCTAGGCTAGAGACGTGTTCCGGCGTCGTTAAACCTAGCAGCTGTCGTTCGCCTGTTGGCTTTAGACAGCGCTAGTACGGACTTGCGCTCCCGTACCGTCGCGTATATAAAGGGAGACCCCTCTAGGTTTTCAATCCTTTATCCACAGGAAGCCGAGTCTGCCGCCCTATACCCGTGATACACCGAACACAGCATTCGGGGAGACTACCTGCACGTACGGAAAGTCCTTGGTCGATTTCTGTTTCATTATTGAAGCCAAGGTGTATATTGCAGTTCACGGATATTTGGTACACCCTTTGTGCCTAGTTTTTCCTGAGCAGTCATTTGGTCTTTTCTGACTCCCTAAACTTGAAAAGACCGTCAAGCGCTTGTCCTTTCACGCTTGTGTCAACTCCGAAAGAGATAGAGTCATCTTTTTATCGTTTCTCGACTCTTAAAATATGAAACGGTAGAATTTCTTACTTTCCAATGTGGTAAAATTAATCACCCACGATTACACGCCTGCTTAGATATTGCTTGTTGACCGTTTGATCGTGTGCCCTTAACTCTTTTTCATCCCGTGTGTGGTTTTGAGTTTGATGGCAACTTTTTCAGAGTTTACCAACCAAGGAATCCCCTCAGAAGGGAATCCTGGTCATTTTCCTCCTTTTGGAAATGTTGGTGCTCCTTACATGGCGACGTTGTCCCTTCCTGGATTAACGGTTGGGTTGCCTGTTTGGTTGTTCTCAACCTCTGTAGTTCCGAATGTCTCCACTACCGTTCAATCAGCTCCTCCGATGGAACAACATCATGTTGATTCCAAGGTGGACCTCTCCCCTTCTTCGCCTGTTTCTGCGTCCTCATCTTCTACTTTGCCTGGTGAAAGCCTGGATTCGAGTAACCAGGTGGCTAAAAAGAAGAAGAAGAAGATAAAGAAGAAGAAGTCTGATAAGCGAGAGGCTAAATGTACAGCTACTGTCCATGAGGAATCTCCTCTTGATAAACCTTCCAACCCTCCACGGAAAGTCAAGTTCCCTTGCCGGTTGTGCATGGGAGACCATCTTCTTCGAGACTGCCCTAGCATTCCCAAGGTGCTCGAAGTATGGTCCAACGGCCGCCCACCGTTGTCTTTGGCTTCCGGGAGTCAAGTTGGGGGCACATTTTCAGCTGTTGTTGATAAGAACTCTAACAAGCAGGGTAAGATCACCAATCCCTGTAAGTTGTGTGAAGGGCACCATGCCATTCACCTTTGTCCTTATATGGATGAAGCCAAACGGGTTTTGGACAACCCGACCGGTTCTACACCACGCCTTCCACCTGGTTATAATCGGCTTTCTTCGAGTCCTCCGCCAGCTGATCCTATGATTGGTCAAGAGTCATCCTTGGTCGATCCCACTCCCCCAGAAATTCAAATTCACGGATCCGTCCCTGACCAACCATTGGTCGTAGGATCGGTTGAACTGGCCCCGTCCACGGTGCACTAGGTCTTTTTTGTCGAGAGTGGACCTCACACCCCCCATGTCCTTCTGATCTCTTCAGATTCTTCAGACTTGGAGAAATATTCTCCTGTCCATGTACTTCAAGAAGCCCCTCCTCCGCCTCCCATGATGGAGGCTACGGAGGATATCCCTCCCACCTTCGAGATGGAGGTCATGGAGGATGCTTCTTCTACCGTAACATCAGGGGAAGACCTTTTCTTGTCGATGGTAGCCCCTCCGAGTAGTTTGGTCGCTTCCTTTGACTGGAATCGATTTGCAGGATTTCGCCTTCCGTCTTATATGCCTTTCGAGATCACAGTACAGGCTCTTGGTCTGGTTGTACCCAGCACCATTATAGACGAAGGTGCCTCTGTTAGTATTCTGTCATCAACTACCTGGCAAGCTTTCGGTTCGCCGCCGCTTGCGCCCGTTACGCAGAATCTGTTGACATTCAATAGAAGAACGAGTCAACCGTTGGGGATCCTTCCAAGGTTACCTGTTACTTTGGGAGGTAAAACTGTCCATATGGACGTGATGGTCATTCCAGGCCCTTTGGATTTCAACCTGCTCCTGGGGCGAGATTACACCTATGCCATGGGAGCGCTCGTCTCCTCCCTCTTTCGCGTGATGTGCTTCCCACATGAAGGACGGATCGTGACCATTGATCAGCTTTCGTTCTTTGGTCCTAATGTGGCAACTGGTCCACCATCACCCCCTCCGGGTTTTTATCCACCCGTTGTATCTGCTCCACCACAGGTCAACTATGTGGCCACTTACCCCGTGCCTGTGCTCAGTGATGATGCCGTTGTGCATAATTTGCTGGGGGCATTGGGTCCTGACTTCCAAGATGTTTCCCTTCCATCAGGAGTGGAACTCTTGGAAGTACCACCTTCTTGTTCATTTTGATGTAAGTCGTTAGAGCACAGTTCATTGTCTTGTGTCAAGCTCTTTAAAAAATGAAACCAGGCTGTCGGAGCACAGTTCATTGTCTTGTGTCAAGCTCCTTAAAAAATGAAACAAAGTCGTTAGAGCACAGTTCCTTCCCTGTGTCAAGCTCTTTAAAAAATGAAACCAGGCTGTCGGAGCACAGTTCATTGTCTTGTGTCAAGCTCCTTAAATAATGAAACAAAGTCATTGGAGCATAGTTCCTCCACTTGTGTCGAGCTCCTAAAAACAATGAAACAAGATGTTTGAGGACAGTTCTTTTACGTGTGTCAACCTCGTTAAAATAATGAAACACAAGCATGTTCAATTCGACTTTTTGTTTTGAACCTTCACTCCACTTTCAATGGACTGAAGCTTGGGGGGCATGCACCTCGAATTGAGACATCATGCTGGGGGGCATGCCCATCTTCCTCATTTCAAGCATAGTTTGCATATGTGTGTGTTCATGTGTGCTTTTAAGCTTGCGTAAAAATGAAATGTGTGATTAGATACATTGTGTGAATACATTTCGCATTGGGTCGTTTGTTATGTAACTGATACATTAGATTACATTTGTATTAGACATTTGCATCACATATAAAAACATCATCATGTAAAGAAAGATCCATCCAAAATAGTCATATGTATATATATATATATATATATATATATATATGTGTGTGTGTGTGTGTGTGTGTGTGTGTGTGTGTGTGTGTGTGTGTCGAAATGTTTGCACAGTGTGCATCACAAAACTCAAAAAATATACATAGTCGTCTTAGTACATCCTGAGACACTGTGTCTCTCAAAAATAGGTGTGGTATAAATCCTAAGGACTAATCCGCATGGTGCTCATGATAGCACGTCACTGCACGCACTAGGCGCCTCAGGATTCGGTGGACCCGATTCGGGACTCCCACCGTGTGGCGCTGGTATGCCATCGGTACATCTGATAGCCGGGCATAGTCTGGGATCCCATGGGCAATCCCCTCGAGGTTCTGGATCAGTTCCTCTCCTCCGGTGCCTTCCCCCTGGATCTCAGGGGCGAGTTGTGTCCTCCGGGAGATAGGAGACATCCCGGCTGGTCTCTCAGGTCCCACATCTGCATGCATATATAATTGTGTTAAGACGAATGTGTATTAACAAAAAAAAACATATAAACATAAAATCAAAAATATGAGGTCTTACCCAGCTCCTCGTCCCAGTCATCTCCTTCTGGTAGTGGGAGATCTGGGTCCCCGGTAAAGTCAGTTCCCGAATAGGGCCAATCTTCCACGACGATCAGTTGGCGTCGTAGCCACCTAAAGAACTCTGGCCTCCAGGACATCTGTTGGCCACCTCCAGATCTGGGCATCAGTGCTGCCCAGTGAGCCATTCGTGGCTCTCGTGGTATCGGACTCGCCACTGCGGCCCCTTGGCCCTGGAAGATTGGTATGCGTTCCAGAATGAACGATACCAAGATGGAACCATAACCGAACTGTTTCAGTTTCCCCTGTTTGCACTTTGTGAGCTGCCTTTTCATGTTGATAGTTACTGCTTCTGCCCAGTTGAACAGTAAGGGACCCATGCATTCTGAGGCCAGTAAGACTTGGGTCTTCGAGGCCTCGTGTGGAGCTTGCGACCCAGCAGCCCGCGTAATGGTATGGAGAACTACTCTCAGTGCTAGATCAGGAATGGTGTGGATATCCACTTTCTTGCTTCCTGATCCTGTTTGTGCCCCTCGGCACACCCGTGCCATTACCTGTTCCATCTTTTCCCCGGATGGTCTGCTCCCAGTCAGTACAGGGATTGGACCTCTGCGGGACAATCCAGTGATAAAATAAACGTCAGTGACCTCCAGTTCTAACACCTGGTCTCGTAACCTGAACACCTGTTCATTTTCATCCCAGATACTGATTATATATTGGAGGAGCTCGGGCTGAGCTCGTAAACATGGCGTGAGGAAGAACTTTTTCAATCCACAGTCTCTAAGTGCATTCATGCAAGCTTGGCTTTGCATGGCTTGTTCATCCTCATCTCCGTGCTCTCGTTCCTTCCATTCGATTGCCATTTTGAGTGATTATCTACATTCACATGGTCAAAAACCCCTGGTTAGATCTTTGATGAGCTTCAATTTCCAAGTAATTTGGTTTAAATACTGAAATTTTGGGCGCAATTTAAGGTTCGGCCGCTGGCGCGGCTGTTTTGCGAACAGTCGCGCCACGTGGCGCGAGCCCTTTACAAAAAGAGCTCATTGGCGCGGGTCCGTGCCCGATACCCGCGCCAATGGGCCCGACCCTAAAATTTTAAAAATGACCACACAAAGCTGATTTCTAAGGGAAAAACATTAAAAAATGAATGAAAATGTAGAGCAAGGGAGCACCTCTTACCTGTGACAAACGAGGAGCTGAATGGTTGCCTGGATTGGTCGCAATCGTCGACGAAAGTTTCTGCTCCAAATGGACCACTATTTCTTTCTACCAAGGTAAATAGTAAAAGTAATTTTATTTTTACCAATTTAACATATTTATAACTTTTTCAACGTTAAATGAGTTTTAAAAGTTATTTTTATCATATGTTATGTCGAAAATGGATTTTACGCTTGCTTGGTATGTGCAGCAACAGGTTTTGCGACTTAAACGATGGAAACGAGTTGTATTTTATACTTTTTCGGACTCGGTAAATACACGAAAAAGTCACTCTGGAGTCATCTTTCAGCTCTTTTCTGACTCACTAAATATGAAAAGATTGCCGAGGCCCTTGTCGTTTCGATCTCGTTAAAATGGACACGAATCGACATTCACCCAGTATAAGTTTAACCCTTTTTCGGGCTGGGATGGATCGATTACGAAAAAGGAATACCCTAGCCTATTGCGACTAGGAGGTTTTCCCGGATATTGTTTTCTACCTTTTCGGATCCGGGGAACTATTTACGAAAAGGGACCTGTGGAGTTTTCTTTTCTGCTGTCTTTTCAAACTCTCTAAATATGAAAAGACGCCGAGTTCTTCCTTTGTCAGACTCGTTAAACCCTGATGACATCGGATCTAGTCGAAATGACGTTCTCTGAGTTTCTCCTTCCTAGGACTCGTTAAATGCACTAGGATGGATTTGCCCGAAGGGCGGACTTATATCGCAAGCATATGCTATCCCCTTCAAGCTTGTTATCAAAAATAATTGGGGTACTCGCCAGAAATGGTGGGGGAAAAATGGAACCATCGTCGTTGTCGTCGGCAGTATGTCTCTCTTGAACATGGCACTTGTCTGCATTCGTGTCGGGTTGGGGACATCTCATCTCGTTGCTTCACTTTGCCTCCGTGGGTTTGGGTAATCTCTTTTGACCTCTCATCTGTTCACTGCTTCGTCACCATGACCTCTGATCCGTTGACGTCAAATACTGCCAAGTCCATCGTCGTGCCGTTCATGTGTTCAAGAGAAGTTGGCCTCTGCAAATATCAACCTTCCTCTGTTTCTCATACGATCCTGATTCACAACATAACATCATGTTTCTCTGTCTCGTGTCAACGATGTGGGAATCATTATGGCCCACCTTCGATCAAGGTCACTTCTTGTCGACTTCAACTTATTATCCAGGAAGTTGGTCTAGAGACTCCTCGTGGTACCTTGGAGCCTGCATGCCTCAATGGCAGGTTCGTCGCATTCGAGGAGAGGTTTTCATCATTGGCCTCCGATCGAGTGATTCTGCGGGTGTTCGACGTCAACTCATTTATTCGCACGCGGTAGATTGTACCTGTAGTACCTTGAGGGCCATTGTCATTATTGGTGCTTCCTCTCGCGTCTATTAACAACTTTCATCATTGGCTGGTAATCAGACGATGTTCTTGCATGTTCGACTTCAGCTCACATATTCGCATGCTCGAACTTGTACTTTGTTTGGGTTGAGATGGAGCGCAAGACCCTGGATTGTGTCTGTTGTAATCCAGGCTGCGATTGTGGATTATTATCGTTATGTATATGACTCACTGATTGGATGGCTGCGACCATACCTGAGTCTATTTATTTGATATTAGTTGGTTCATTTTGCGCCCATGCCACAGATCGATTATAACATACTTTCTGTTTCGGATAGGTAACGTCCATACCATATATATACCATGTACTTGAGATATCAATTGTATCTTCTGCCCCGCGGAGTTTTGGAAATGACGGACGCCTTTGTTGAACATGTTCTCGTAAAGCATTTCACCCCTCTCTCTCTCGGGCCTCATACTTGCAAGGGAACGCATACGACACACGGTAATTTGTCACCGTCCTTACCATTCCCCATCCACTTTAATGGAGGACCCATTTCGTGACTGTGAACTTTGTCATGCCTTGAAAATATCATCAATGTATCCCTCTAAGCATGAGCTTTATTTTCCCTTGAGACATCTCCTTGCAAAAATCATGAAAAACATCCCTTTTAGCATTGGCGCGGGCAAGCAGTTAAGTACTCGCGCCAATGGGGAAAATCCTGCAAAGAGGTCGCGCCACCTGGCGCTCTGTCATAGAGCAGCAGTCACGCCACCCATTTTAGGGACTGTTTTTTAAATAAAGATGGCGGAAGTTGAGTTCCAACAAACTCACAAACCATTACCTATCTTGAGTTGGGAGGTTTGGCTGCGGGAGTTTTATGGAAAGGAAGTGGTTTTGCCACCTCTCATGGAACCTTCCTTGTTGATAGGGCCAATCCCATAATAATAGGGATCCCAACTCCCTCCTTCCCCATCTATAAAAGCCTGCTCAAATCCATGGCAAGCTAGTCTTGAAGTGCCTAAGCTTTGTATCTCCATATTCCCAAGAGCCTTTGTGCTGTAAAGAATCCTCTCTTTCCTTTAAGGCCAACTCAAGTAAGGAGACCATTGCCACGAGACTCTGGAGAGGTTTTCCCTTTCCTTGGCGAGCTTTGCGAGACGTGGACGATCGGAGACCCGTTCGAAGGAGGCTGCGACGTCAGAACTTGGTTGTAACCTCTATTCGTTTATTATTTAATAGATGACTATGATTATGGTTCCACTCCGTTTTCCATTATGTTAATGCGAGTAATGTCTTTTCTGACCGATGTTTAGTTACGTATGCTGGTTCCTATACTTGTATCTGTTCGTTTCTTCTATGTGCAGGTGTTCATCCACGGAGATCATGGAAGGATTGTGATCTGCCAGGGCTGAAGGACGGGGACACTTCTTCATCAGATTATAGCGTTGGAATCCAGGTAGGCTTCTATTCCTAGTCTTTCCATTCGTAACTAGGAGCTTGCGTCATAGCATTGTTTGTTTGTTGCTAGACCCCTGCTGGGCTAGTAGGGATCGCCTCTGTCCGCAGAGGGGATTTACCTCCTCAACAGAGGTCTTAACTTGTTGTACAGAAAAGGAATGGTAAGAGGTTTACCATTGATAGAGAAACCGAACAGCCTTTGTGAAGGTTGTATCTTGGGGAAACAACACAGAGAAAGTTTTCCTTCTAGGAAAATCATAAGGGAAAAATCACCCTTGGAAATTGTCCACTCAGATTTATGTGGACCGATGAAAACTCCATCACTTGCTAGCAGCCATTACATGTTAACATTTATTGATGATTTTACTAGAAAAACTTGGGTTTACTTTTTGAAAAACAAAAGTGAAGTGTTTGAAAGATTTTTCAATTTCAAAGCACTTGTGGAAAACCAAAGTGGGTTGCATATCAAAGTCCTAAGGACTGATAGAGGAGGTGAATATATCTCTAAAGATTTTCTACGTTTTTGTAGAGAAAATGGGATTCATAAGCAGTTTACAACTAGATATACTCCGCAGCAAAATGGAGTTGCCGAAAGGAAGAATAGAACAATAATGGACATGGTAAGAAGTATGTTAAAGCCAAAGCATTTGCCTAATGATTATTGGGCTGAGGCTGTACATTGTGTAGCATACATCTTGAATAGATGCCCTACAAAAGTAGTTGTAAACAAAGTGCTGGAAGAGGCATGGAGTGGCTTAAAGCAAGGTGTCATACACATGAAATTTTTTGGATGTGTGGCTTATGCACACATTCCAGATCAGCTAAGGAAGAAGTAGGACAAGGGGGAGAAATGTATTTTCATTGGATACAGTGAGGAATCCAAAGCTTACAGGTTGTACAACCCATCCACCAAGAAGTTTATTGTGAGCAGAGATGTTCAATTCATTGAGGAGGAAGCTTGGGATGGAAGCATAGAGAAAACAATGAATGTTAAACATTGCTTATCTCATGATGAAAATGATGATGAGTTGGCTGAAATACATCCCCAAACAGCAGCACCAAGACAAGGGCAGCAAGAGACACCCTTGAGCAGAAATGAAAGTGCTTCTCCAAGCACACCACAAGAAGGAAATTCAAGTGCTTCTTCAAACATTTGTACACCTAATGAAAGAAGTAAGAAGTTCGGAAATTTAAATGACATTTATGAACAAGAGGCAACAAATGAAGGTATGAACTCTTTGTTTACTTTATATTGTCATGTTGATGACCCTATCCACTTTGAAGAAGCTATTAAAGATAGGAAATGGATAGAAGCTATGGATGAGGAGATTAATGCCATAGAAAGAAACAAGACATAGGACTTGGTTGAACTCTCAAAAGGTAAAGATGTCATTGGAGTTAAATGGGTCTACAAGACCAAGAGTAATGCTGAAGGAAAAATAGAAAGACACAAGGCAAGACTTGTTGTTAAAGGGTATAAGCAGAAGCATGGGATAGACTGTGAGGAAACTTTTGCACCGGTTGCTCATTAGGGGAATTTTGAGGTCTAAAATGGGCCTCCTAAGAAAAATGTACAACAAAAATAAACTTTATAAGAACCAATAGTATTCAAGATGATGATGTCAACCATGGGGGATGATTCACCATTTTTTAAGTAAAAGGGTAAAAATATTAAAAAATAATAAAATAATAAAACTACTTTTTCAACTCGTATTTTCAACTTATCTCCTAAATTTTTTACTCAAATTTCGAGTGGGAGTACTCGTTGGATGCAAAATTTAATTCCTCATCCAAGGAGTACCCATGTTGTATACTTTCAATGGACCCTGCTACATGAAAAATGGGAAATACATAAAAAAAAAAAAAAGTGATTACAATCACGTTTTTCATGTATTTCTCATTTTTCGTGTAGTAGGACCATCGAAAGTATGCAACATGGGTACTCCTTGGATGAGGAATTAAATTTTGCATCCAACGAGTACTCCTGCTCGAAATTTGAGTAAACACTTTTAGAGATAAGTTGAAAATATGAGTTGAAAAAGTAGTTTTTTTATTTTTCCCTCTAAAATTTGATGATGTCATCAAATCTTATTGTGTCAATGTGTTTCACAAGAGGACGAAACACATTGACACAAAGTTTCACTACATCAGGGAGCTAGTGAACAATGGCAAAATTGTTTTAGAACACTGCAGAACTCAGGAGCAGTTTGCAGAAATTCTGACCAAGCCATTGGGGCAGAAGAGTTTTTAGTTTTTGAGGAAAAGTCTGGGTATGACTGATAACCCAGCAGTTGAAATTAAGGGAGAGTGTTGAATATTTTTGAGGAAAAGTCATTATGCCTGATTTATTTGTGATATTCTCTGTCTTGAATTTTTTTATTTTTATTTTTTTATCATGGTGAATCAGTAACTCATTGGAATAATTTGGGCAAAGCCCAAGATCAAACCTAGTGACTACCCTATAACTCCAAAAGTATATCCAACAGCCCATAAGCCATATATACCAGGAATTTATGACTTAGCAAGAGCTAAGACTCCACAAGGGTGGGGGAGTATTTTTTTCCAAATACAGAAAAAATGCTTTTCATTGATAATAATGAAAGTACAATGTTCTTGAGAAAATATGATTCAGCACATACATAATCCAGAGATTATAGATTCTAGGTTCTAGGTTGCCAGTATTTTTTTTCAAAAACAGAGAAAACGGTTTTCATTGATAATAATGAAAGTACAATGTTCCAGAGAAAATATGATTCAACATATGCATAATCCAGAGATTATAGATTCTAGATTCTAGGTCGCAGTGCAAAAAATATCGGCTCAATATCTGTGTTTGATCTCCATATCAGCCAAAATAGTCAAGCGAAACACAGAGGAGGCATATCTGTGCAGTCCAATATCCAAATACGAACTTGTAGACCGACCATATCAGTCATATCCATCATATCATAAAAGAAGTTGGGTGCACAGATCTATAAACGAAACAGAGTGGGAGATAGAGTGTGCTGAGAGAAATAGACTCGATCTCTATGATAGCCCTCCATATCCAAAATAGTCCTAACAGAGAGGAGACAGGATGCACATCTATGTGGTCCAAGGACCAAACATGAACTTGAAGATAGCCCTATAAAAGAAACAGAGGAGGCAGATACAAAAAGCAAACAGAGTTCGATAGATGGCGCATGCACTCAGCAATTAGATCATAAAATGTCCAATCCCCTATAGAGAGCCAGAGTACAAAAACTGGAAAAAAATTCTTGCAGACTCCGAGCAACAAGCTTCCCTGGATAGATGATCCAGTTCTCCATTTTGGATCCGGTATGTTGTTTGATAATGCCTGAAGTCTTTCCTGAGAGAATTCCACTGTGGATTAATCAAACTGACCAATTGTCCAGGTTACTTGGCATATGGGCAAAGTAGACTTTCATTTGTAACATTACAGCAGGTGCTCTGAACAAACAAAATCCTTATTGATAAGTACTCTTATAAGTATATTGTTGTTTTGATTCAGTCAAGCAATATCAGGTGAGGTGCTAAGTGAAATCCGACATAAATCTGAAAAAATGTTAATTAGGACTAGACATGCACATCTGTACCTCCAAGATTTCCTGTTTATTGCAACAAGGTACTTCTGCGGATATCATAAGTTCATGCAGAATATCTACGAGCCATTTCCCAGTTGAGTCTCTTGAGGAAACGAATCACATTGAGATTTTCATTTCAGCATGAGGAGCATGAGTTCAAAACTCTATTATTCTTATTCAAGATTTGGCATTTGCTTCGTTCCTCCCTCCCTTGCTGCACTTTACAAGAAATAGAAGATGATGAGGTAAGATTGTTTAACCATTTTGCTTCATAATCTCTCTCTCGCAGAAGCTTACCTCCTAGAAAACCCTTCAGTTAAACTTCAATTTCAGCATCTCCGAATGAGGCATGAACAACTCTTGAAGCAAACTGGGGTTGCATAAGTAAAAGTAAAAGCCCTAGAGTATCATTCTGTTTCACCTCTCCTACTGCTTGCCATTAGAGTTCATCAAAAAATTCCTCCTGAATTTCATCACCTACAACATCTTTATTTGGTTCCTCTGATCCAACATCTCCATCTACCATAACATCTGTGCATTGGTGCAAAGAAGGAACTTTAATCAAGCGTCAAAACCCAGACAAAGGCCAGTAAATTTTCAGATTTTTTGCCCTTGAAAAGGAAGAAGTTGTTGGGGAAGTGGCCAAGGAAACCTCGCTCACTGTCCGGTAAAATAGGGCAAGAACCAATGATTCATTGGTTCGTTGATGAGGTAGACAGTGTTGAGTGACAGAAGTTCACAGAGGGTTCAGTCGTCGGCCAAGTTTCATTATTGATCTGATCCACCCCACCTACGTGTAATGTCAAAAAAAAAGGATGAGATCACGTGAGAGGAGAGTAAATATTCAGTTATTTTGGCCTTGAGAGAGTAAGCGACCAATGGGGCCTTAGTTTAGCATGACCATCTACAGGTGAAGTCGGCTCAACGGGAGGAGGCTCGTGCAGGGTTTTGGGATTCTCTCCTTTGGCGACCCTTTCTCTTAGCTCTCAGAGGCATTTTTGGTAAAACCCAACAAAAATGCATAATTAATAAACTAAATACTGGGCATTCAAGAAATAAACGGCAAAATGGGAGAGAATAACAAAGGAAGGCATACCCTAACACGTTTATTGGCACCGACCTTCTCGACTCTGTCAACAAAATACTGGAAAGAGACGGAAAGTAGCACGCAGGAGTGCCATTGAATGAACGCCTCGATCAAGTTACCCAGATCACTCACCTGTCAACAAATATGAACCCAACCACAAAAAAACATAACCTGACCATAAAAAGCGATAAAAAGTGAAACATAACCTGACCATAATGAAGGATTCAAGAATATAATGGAGATGAAAACCGAATAAAAAAATAGGAGCAGGAAATTGGACCTCATGACCAGGGCCCCTTAAGTGAAGCATGCGGGGGATGTGTTCCAGAATGTAGCCGAGGCCGTCATTGGAGAGGAGGAGATCGGGAGTGAGCTTGGGATGAGTGCGTGACGACTTTTTCACCTTCGGAACTTCAGCCGAGTGGGTAGCTTCTTGCTGCTGCTGCTTCCCTCCTGCAGCGACGGAAGAGGGGAAATTGGGGGGCTTAGATGTAGTAGGAGAAAATGTGTAGTCTCGAGACTAATGACCTGCCCTACCACACTTGTAACACCCTATTGGTGCTGACGCCGATGATCCATTGTTGGTCTTCATCTTCTTCTCCATTCCGATGCGGAATGATTCATTAATTTTCCTTTGAGTATAGTTGTTGAGCATGAATGTAGGCAGAGCGAATAACGGGAACAGAATGGTTGAACAAAACGATGAACCAGATTAAATGAGTAACAGGTGTCTTTTTTTAAACGAGTAATAGGTGTTTTATGCAGAATGAATATGTTGACGAAAAAAAAATGATCTCTTTCAAAAGAGAAAGCCTATCTGCGTAAATATCCCTAGTAATTTGAAATATAAAGAATTTTTTTACTCAATTTACATATTTAACTATTTTATTTATAACTTAATTTACTAAATATGTATTTTGAAATATTTTATTTATATTTAACATTGATTTTTTTCCTAATAATATATTTTTGTAAATGCTACATATCAACTCTTTATTAAAAATAAAATAAATTGTGACCTAAAGTAAAAATATAAGATTTTATTATTATTATTTCAGTTACCCTATTTTTCACGATTTATATTGATATAAAAATATATTACTTGAAATTAAAGTTGAAAATTTTATTTATGGTTAACATTAAAATTATATATATATATATATATATATATATATATATATATATATATATATAAGTATCACATGTCAACTAAACTCATTATAAATTACTTATATTTTTCACATTGAATTATAATATTAATAATCATATTTTCAAATGTTATTTGTCAATTCAATATTGAATAGTAAAGGTATTATATATCTATCTCATGTTAAAAAGTTGAAAACAATTTTATATTAAATTGAAAAAATATTTTTAATTTATCTACTTATATAAAGCTAATCTAAAATTAAGATGAAAATTAAAATATTTTATCTATGATTAACATTGAAAAAAAAGTCTTATTCATTTTTTTGGTTAATATAAATCTTATTTTATTATTTTTAAATATAATTTTAAGGATATCATGTTCTTAATAATCGGTTGTAAAAATCCTCTCAAAACAAAAATAGTTGTAATTCTATCTTACTTAATATAAGTAAAATCTAACTACAAGCTAAGTTATTTCACACTTTGAAATTATTTTTATCTCTTTTTCCCTTTCTTCATATTAGTAATTCTAATAAATATAATAAATATATAATTTAGTCATTCTACCTCTTTATTCTAGGCTTGGAAAACATATCTTGGCTTATATAAATCCATTTATACTAATAAAAACTTTCACTAAAAAGTGTTTTCAACCATTTATGATAATTACTATTTATTTTTTTCAATACATTTTTTTCAACTAAAAAAATTCTTACATTGATAGAATATTCACTAGTGGAAACTTGAATAAATAAAGAGTGATTTTTTAACAATTTTCTTTTTAAATTTATGGTAGTTGTTTTATAAATTTATTTCCATTGCATCTATTTAAATTTATTGAAAATTTTTAAATCTATAAAATATATATAGAAAATCATTATACTTATAAGTAATGACTTTTTTTTCTCTAGCCTATTGGGTTTGAACCAAGAACTTCATGGGACATGAATCTTCACTATCAAACTAATTATCAATCAAGATATCCACTTAGGCTCTTATAAACAATGAAAACAATATATCATTTGGTTTTGATTTTTTTTTAATGAAACAATGAAATAAATTTGTGATTTTTTATTATTTAAACTATGTTTTTAATGTATAGATAAATTTTGTAACGTACCAACTAAAAAAAAATTTACAATAGTTACATACAAGCTTTACCAACATTAGATTTTCTAATTGATAACATCATTGTTTAAGCCCTTAAATGCGTTATCCGCATATTTATGTGTGCATATCTGGCTTATAACACATACTCATTAGCAAAACATATCACATATAATGTCCTGCTATGTATCAAGTGATACACCCTGTTGTCATATGTTTCGGGATTAGCATTGGATACTTCGCATTGAATTACCTCGACTAGAGTATCTGACAGTGATGGAGGTTGGTATTGCGCCATTAAGATTTTACAGTTGTGCAGGATTTCTCGAAATCAGTCTCGAGTTTATTAGACCACCTGTCATGTGGATAGTCATTCAATTCCTTCCCTAATCGATGGTGGTATCATTTCCAGCGGGAGAGCCTTAATGGGTAAAAACCTCATCCTCCTCCCACAACCTCATTTGTCGGTGTTGATATGCTCTGATGTTTTCTCTTTCGCTATTCTGGTCTTTCTGTCTGATCTACCTGGAGGCTCTATTACTCTGGCTAGAAGTTCTTGTCGGTGCCTCGGTGTAGCTCTGCGTGTTGATGGAGGGTTCCTCTCGACACTCTTCATTCCTCTATTCACCGGAACTGCGAGTTGGTAAGTTGCTCCACTCATAAACAGAACTTCCTTTATAACTTTCCCTTTTTTGTTTAAGTACAGTTCATGAACCTTAGATTAACTCTCCCTCCCATCACATTCGAGTTATACAGGTTGGAAATCTACAGGTTTCACTCGGCATTTTCTTTGACAAGTATAACAGCATATGGGTAAATATTTAAACTTTATTTCAATGAAATTTTGGCTCGGGTATTTCTCTTTTTTTTAACATTTCTCTTTAGATTAATGCTTGAGTATCCCTTCCTTTTAACGCAGGTACACTCTCCTAGATTTTACTTTGCTGCTTCTTGAGTGCGAATGATTTTTCTGTTGTTGCTGTGGTTTAATCGAGCAATCTATTGCTTATTTCACCAAGTACACTAGTTACTCAAAGGGCTTGTTCCCTCCCGGAACTTCTTGAGAAATTTGACTTAAATGTGTTAATCTTAGCTAAGATTCTTTCATTACTGAGAATCACTTCTTCAAATGCAATAGGTTTTCAGTTTTAATCACTGCGGCTTAGTGCTAAACAATTTCCATTTATTTAGTTAAGGGTTTTTACATACATGGTCATTAACCCTTTTATTGAAATTTCAATGAAGTAATAGAACAATGACTATCAGATTCTTTGGAGTTTTGGTTCTCAGAAGTTATAGCTTACTGGATTTACAACTCTAATCTTTGTGCTCTTTTGACTAGAAAAATACAAGCTATTTATTTATAATTACAACAATTGTTCTGTTGTGGGTTCTGATATACATATTCCATGAATCGTTCCGCTTACGACCGTCTTGGGTTTGGGTTTGATTGACAGATTTATTTTTAATGCAGTAATTTCTATTTCTCTTCTGCGTACTCTAAAGAATTTGGTTAAATGATTTTCGTGCCCTGTTGCGTTAAGCTCAAATGTCTAGTTATTTATGTTTATGTGACAGAATATCATATCTAGATTTGTTTCCATTTTCCTTCAGAATACAATACATTACTCTTAATTTGTAGATTAGTTGTAAACATAACGCATAATATCATTTTCCTTAATCTTTAGGTTTCCACTGCATATTTCTTCTTATTCCTATTTAAGGTTCTCAGAAATTCTCATTCTCATTACTGTATCTCTCAGTACAATGTATATATATAGTTTCTGAGTTTATCTCCAATTTGAAAATGTATTTATTCGATGTTGCTTTATTCCTGTTTACATCAGTTACAGTTCTCGATATTATTCAATTATTTTTGCATGCCTACTCTGTTGGTGTCCAGACCACCTGTTCTAAAGTCCATGTATAGCTAGGGTTAAAGCGACGATTTGTCTCGGTTGGGTTTCATAATGAGCCTTGACTGACAGTCCTCTCTGCTACTCCTTAGACAAGAAATAAATGCATACTTATTATAGTTCAATGTAAATGCTCCTTCCCTCTTTTCACAGTGTTTTCAGTTCTGTCAATGGCTAATTTCTGTTTTTAAGAATTTCAACTGAGATTTATATTTGATCTTGCTTAATATATTTAAATATATTACTAGAACTGTAATACACAGCTAATTCTACGTTTCCTTCCTCAACTTACTGCTATTTTCACAGTAATTTTCCAAATTCTCGCATCACTTATAAAAGAAGAATGAAATAAGACAAGACAAACAATATACTTTACTATTCTTCCCCACTAGTTCGTAGGGTATTCCCTAACTTTGTTATAATAAATTAAATATACGTGCACCTACAGAATTGAAGGTATTACAGTACTTAAAACACATAAAGTTATTTTTGACTTATCTGAATTTCGAAGTTTATAGTTGTGGTCCTCCCAACCATTAAGAGAGGCAAGTACGTCCTCTTCTTGCCCCCTAGCTCTAGTCCTGGATGGTACGGGTTAACAGTGGATACTCTGTTGTGACCTCAGGACGCCCAGTCCAGTTAGTGCCAGAAATAACTTTCAGGATTTCTAAGTGTTTTCCACTAGTCTCTACGAGCTCTGGAAACTCCACACTCTTACTTAGTCAAAAAAATAAGAAGAAGCCCTACTCCTCACTAGGATTTGTATCTTATACCAGAGAAGCAGGTAACTGTTTCCAACTATCCCCAACCACTTTCCAGTTCTTGGAAAACATTTACCATCAACTTTTACTTTTATGAAATTCGTTCTCATAACTGATTCATTATTCATACTTAATCACTAATGAAAATAAATTTTCAGAAAAAATAATAATAATTCCAGTCTTTTTCTTGAAACAATAATTAAAATTGTCTTTTAACTAGTTAACAACTAGCTATCCTTAATGAAGCTGTCACAACTTCCCCCCTGGAAGTAACACCGTCCTCGGTGTTTCACTCTAGCTCTAGAAAGAGCTCTGGGTAAGCTTCCCGCACAAATATTTCGTCCTCCCAAGTAACCTCATATGGGCCGAAGTGCTTCCATTGCACTTTAACCTGGGTGATGACTAGCTTTCGAAGCATGATTTCCCTCCAGTCAAGTATGTGTTACGGCTTGACCAGAAACTCGTCGTCCAACTCTACCTGTGAACATCAAATTCCATGACATTTTCTCATAAATAAAACATATCTTAAGTTAGGATTATTAACTCTAACATACCTGTATATTTTACCAATGTATTACGTGTTTTGCATCATGGACATAATGCTTCAACAAGGACACATGAAACATATTGTGTACTAGTATGTGACTGGGTAAAGCCAGCCGATAAGCCACAGGTCCTACCCTTTCCAAAATTTGGAAGGGTCCACAGAACTTGGGAACCAACTTGGCACAAGAGGTCCACCGCAAGGTACTCCTCTTGGGTTTGATCCTCACATACACATGGTCTCCCACTTCGAATTCCTGATAAGACCTCTTTTTGTCTGCATAGATCTTCCACCGATCCTTAGCAGCCTTCAGATTTTGTCTTATTTTCTTTACTTCTAATTCCATTTCCGAAAGAATCTCGGGTTCATAATTTTGTCTCAGGGCTGCTCCAATTTATGGGTGTGCAACACTGCATCCCATACAAGGCCTCGAAAGGACTCATTTTCAGGGACTCCTGGTAACTATTGTTGTAAGAAAATTCAACAAGATGCAAATAGTCTTCCCATTTGGTTGGCTGATGCATCACATACATGCGTAGCATGTATTCCAATACCTGGTTTACTCACTCTTTTTGACCGTCGGTCTGGGGATGATAAGTTGTACTAAAGTTTATTTGAGTCCCCAGACCTGTAAACATAGTCTTCTATAATGATGAGGTAAACTTAACATCCCTGTCTGAGATAACCGTTTTTGGTATGCCATGCAACCTAAAAATTTCGTCCATGAATATGACTGCTATCTCTACAGTCTAATAAGTAGACTGCACTGGTATAAAGTGTGCATATTTACTCAATCTATCCACTACCACCATGATGGAGTCATTTTTCCTTTTTGTTCGCGGTAAGCCTGTAATGAAGTTCAGGGATATAACCTCCCACTTCCATTCAGGTATAGGTATGGGCTACAACAATCCTGCGGGATGTCGATGCTCCACCTTCACCTGCTGACACTCCAAACATTTACTCAAATACTCAGCAATATCTTTACGCATACCAGGCCATAAATATACCTTCCTAATTGTAGTCAACATTTTCTGGTATCCCGGATGACCTGCATAATTGCTGCGATGGTACTCATTCATTATCAGTTCCTTTAGGTCCATACGATTTGGTATATACACCTTACCTCTAAAATTTAACATATGATAATCATTTACTTCATACTTAGAAGTACTTCCTTGCTTTCTGGTTTCTTGCATTTGCTGCCATAGGAATTGGCATTGCAAATCTCTTTGTGCTTCTTCCTTTACATGATCTGAGAATCTACTTCCAAGTTGATTGTAGTAAAGCTCATAAAAACAATGCAGCTTCCTACTTAAAGCATCAGCCACCCGGTTCTCCATACCTTTTACGTGCCGGATGTCCATGTAAAATTCGCTTAGAAAGACATTCCATCTTACCTGTCTAGATTTTAAATTAGCTTGCTTGAAGTAACTAGTCAAGCTGCTATGATCTATCTTTAATACAAAATTTTTACCCAGCAAGTAGTGTCTCCATACCCGGAATGCATGTACTACTACTATTAATTCCAGATCATAGGCTAAGTACCTTTGCTCGTGATCCTTTAACTTTATACACTCGTAGGCCACTACTTTTCCTTGTTGGGATAGAACTGCTCCAACACCTTATTTACTTGCGTCTATACACACTTCAAATTCTTTGTTGGGAACAACTACCCTTAACACAGGTGCAGTGATCAAAAGCTATTTCAGCTTTTCAAAAATGTTATGACATTCAATATTCCACTTGAAAACTTTTCCTTTTCTCTGCAAAGAAGTAATAAGAAAGGCAATTCTGGAAAATCCTTCAATAAATCTTCGTTAATACCCAGCTAATCCCATAAAGGATCGAATGTCTGCCACATTCTGGGGTACTCGCCATTCCATGATGGTTTTGATTTTCTTTGGATCAACAACAATTCCTTCTGCTGAAATAACATGGCATAAATACTGGATTTCTATTTTGAAGAATCACATTTGCTGAATTTAGCATACAACTGGTGTTTTCTTAGCATTTCCAGCACCACTCTCAAATGCTCCTTATTCTCTTCCTGGTTTTTAGAATAGATTAAAATATCATTTATAAATATAAGTAAAAAATTATCCAAGAAAGCATGGAATATTCCACGCATTAACCTCATAAAGGTTGTTGGTGCATTTGTTAACCCAAAGGGTGACACCGCAAATTCATAATGCTCATACCTAGTACGGAATGCTGTCTTGCAAATGTCTTCATCCTTGATTCGAATTTGGTGATATCCAGATATTAAATCTATCTTGGAAAACAATGTGGCTCCCTTCACTTGATCAAACAGATCATCAATATTTGGTAATGGATACTTATTCTTAACTTTCAATTTGTTAAGTTGTCTATAATCCATGCACATTCGCATGGTTCCGTCCTTATTCTTCACAAACAACACTGGTGCTCCCCAAGGGGACACACTTGGATGAATGTAACCCTTGTCCAGCAATTCCTGTAATTGCATTTTTAATTCAGTTAATTCTGGAATACTCATTCTATAACGAGCCCTTGACACAAGTGGCGATCCTGGCATCAGCTCTATAGTAAAATCAATATCTCGCCTTGGTGGTAATCCAAGGATATTTTTTGGAAAAACATCCATGAAATCTTGCACCACCAGTATGTCTTCCATCATAGGTGACTTTTCCTTGGAATCCGCATATCTCACATGAATAGTGTATATCTGGCATCCCTTTCTTATACATTTATTCATTTTGGATGCGGTAATTGGACGTAGCTGTAATGACTTCTTGACTCCCTGAATCTCCTTACGTGTTCAATCTTGCATTCGGTAATAAATACTTTTCCTTGCATTCCACTAAGGTCCAATGTTTTTCTAGCCAGTCCATGCCCAACAAAACATTGTAGGACCCTAATGGAAGTATGTTCAGGTCTACTTGTAACTGATATTCTGAAATTTCCAAAGTACAGTTTCGAATTTTGGCAGTTACCTTTCGTTTTGCTCCAGTGGCTAGTTGTACCAGCCACGAGTTTTTAAATTTATGTTCTTTCAATTTACACGTTTCCACTATTTTGGGACTAACATAATTTAGACTCACACCTAGGTCTACCAAAATAGAAATAGATTGGGACAGTAATTTACCTTCCATCTCAATCATTGTCGGCTGATAATCTGCCTGTCGATCCTCCAATGCCGTGTTAATTCCAGGAATTCTTCGCACCACATCACCTACCCTAGAAGCTTCCTACAAGTTTGTAACTATGTCATTTCTTACTCGCTGCGGCATTTTTTGTAGTAGTGTGCCTCTCCACACCCCCAACACTGTAGGGGTGGCTTGGTCACCTGTCCTTGCTCAGGCTTACTGGATGCTTCTGTAGGCTTTTCTTCTGCTGGCCATCTAGTTCTCTGGTGGTTTTTTCCAATCCGTTTGCTGATAGAATTATGCGCAAAATTCTTAAAGTTACTGCTTTTGGTGCCTTTGAAGCTTGAGTTACTTTTCTGTCCTTTATTCAGCTGCCAACTTTTTCCAATCTCTCATTTAGCCTTGTACTACTGATAGCACATTCGTGATTTACGAATGGCTTCGTCCATGGTTTTAGGATTCACAAACTCAATTCGTTCTTTCATGTGACTAGCAGGCTGCTCAAAAATCTTTGCACCTTAGCCTTTTCGTCTCGAAGGTAGGGAACATATCGTAACAGGGAGGTGAACTTGGTGATATATTCATCCATAGTCATCTATCCTAACCTCAAGTCATGGATTTCCTTTGCTTTCTCATCATAGGAACATTTTGTCAAGCAATTGTCTTTAAAGTATTGCTGGAACATTTCCCAAGTAACATCTTGCTCTTCAATGTTGCGAACATTTTTCACTTCTTCCCACCACAGAGTGGATTCTCCCTTAACTGATATATGGCCAATATGGCCTTCAGATTACTGTTGTACTCATACACCTGGAAGTACTTGTTCAGGTTTATTAACCATGCTTCTGCCATTTCCTCAGCTTCACCATCAAATGTTGGTGGTTTTATTTTTCGAAACTCTCCCTGAAGCTCTACTTTCTGCTTCTTAACCTCTTGCTAATCTGACACATTGCCAGATTCTGTATCATTGTATTTTTTGTTTTTATTACTTCGCTAAGAAGATATTCTCTCCACTCTGTCAGTAGTATGTTCCCTTGTTTGTCGTTCATCACCGTCTTGCATGTCCCTATCAGACTGGGATGTTCCATTCCTCGATTTTGTTTATCTGACAGAATTTTTAGTACCTCCTATTTATCAGACTGGGATGTTCCATTCCTTGATTTTGTTTATCTGACATAATTTTGAGTACCTTCTATTGCTCTTGCATTAATCGTTCGTTATCCCGTCGAACTCGAACCATTTCTTCCTGCAACTATTGTACTGTGTTCAACAACAAACTGGTTTGTTGCTGCTGTTCCTCCAACAGTCTACTGGTTTGCTGGTGTTGATCAACACTTAGCTGAACCCACATCTCACAGTTTACAACTGGTTGTGTTTGGGGTTCCCCGGTGTCCTGCGGTGGTTGTTGCATCGTTCCCCTTCTCATGATGTTCCTGCTATGCTTCTAAACTCTATGCATCATTTCTCACACATCATGAATTGTTAGTTCACCCTTAGGGTCCTAGTGTAGGAACACTTCTCTGATACCACTTGTAACATACCAACTAAAAAAAATTTACAATACTTACATACAAAATTTACCAACATTAGATTTTATAATTGATAACTTCATTGTTTAAGCTCTTAAATGCGTTATCCGCATATTTATGTGTGCATATCTGGCTTATAACACATACTCATTAGCAAAATATATCACATATAACGTTCTGATATGTATCAAGTGATACACCCTGCTGTCATATGTTTCAGCATTAGCATTGGATACTTCGCATTGAATTACCTCGGCTAGAGTATCTGACAGTGACGGAGGTTGGTGTTGTGCCATTAAGATTTTACAACTGTGGAGGATTTCTCGGAATCGGTCTCGGGTTTACTAGACCACCTGTCATGTGGATAGTTTTTCGATTCCTTCCTTAACCAATGATGGTCTCATTTCCGGTGGGAGAGCTTTGATGGGTAAAAACCACGTCCTCCTCCCACAGCCTCATTTGTTGGTGTTGATATGCTCTGATGTTTTCTCTTTCGCTATTCTGTTCTTTCCATATGATCTACCTCGAGGCTCTGTTACTCTGGATAGAAGCTCCTGTCATTGCCTCGATGTAGCTCCGCGCATTTATGGAGGGTTCCTCTCGGCACTCTTCATTCCTCGATGCACCAGAACTGCGAGTTGGTAAGCTGCTCCACTCATAAACAGAACTTCTGTTATAAATTTCCCTTTTTTATTTAAGTACAGTTCATGATCCTTAGATTAACTCTATCTCCCATCACATTCGAGTTATACAGGTTGGAAATCTACAAGTTTCATTCGACATTTTCTTTGACAGGTATAACAGCATATGGGTAGATATTTAAAATATATTTCAATGAAATTTTGGTTCGGATATTTCTCTTTTTTTTAACATTTCTCTTTAGATTAATGCTTGAGCATCCATTCCTTTTAACGCAAGTACACTCTCCTGGATTTTACTTTTCTTCTTCTTGAGTGCAAAGGATTTTTCTACCGTTGTTGTGGTTTAATCGAGCAATCTCTTGCTTCTTTCACCAGGTACACTGGTTACTCGAAGGGATTGTTCCATCCCAGAAATTATCGAGAAATTTGACTTAAATGTGTTAAGCTTAGTTGAGATTATCTTATTACTGAGAATCACTTCTTCAAATGTAATAGTTCTTCAGTTTTAATCACTGCGACTTAGTGCCAAACAGTTTCCATTTATTTAGTTAAGGGTTTTTACATACATGGTCATTACCCCTTTTATTGAAATTTCAATGAACTAATAGAAAAATGGCTATCGGATTCTTCGAAGTTTTAGTTGTCGGAAGTTCTAGCTTACTGCATTTACAACTGTAATCTTTGTTCTCTTTTGACTGGAAAAATGCAAGCTATTTATTTATAATTACAACAATTGTTCTATTGTGGGTTCTGATATACATATTCCATGAACCTTTCCGCTTACAGCCGTCTTGGGTTTGTACATATTCCATGAACCTTTCCGCTTACAGCCGTCTTGGGTTTGGGTTTGGTCGACAGATTTATTTTTAACACAGTAATTTATATTTCTCTTCTGCGTACTATACAGAATTTGGTTAAATTATTTTCGTGCCCTTTTGCGTTAAGCTCAAATGTCTAGTTATTTATGTTTATGTAACAGAATATCATATGTGGAATTTGTTTCCCTTTTCCTTCATAATACAATATATTACTCTTAATTTGTAAATTAGTTGTAAACATAACGCATAATCTCATTTTCCTTAGGCTTTTGGTTTCCACCACATATTTCTTTTTTTTCCTATTTAAGGCTCTTAGAAATTCTCATTCTCATTACTGTATTGCTCAGTACAATGTATATATATAGTTTCTGAGTTTATTTCCAATTTGCAAGTGTATTTATTCGACGCTGCTTTACTCCTGTTTACATCATTTACATTCTCGATATTCTTTATTTATGTCTGCATGCCTATTCTGTTGGTGTCCGAACCACCTGTTCTAAAGTCCGTGTATATCTAGGGTTAGAGAGACAATTTTTCTCTGCTGGGTTTCACCCCGAGCCTTGACTAACAGTCCTCTCTGCTACTCCTTAGACAAGAAATAAATGCATACTTATTACAGTTCAATGTAAATGCTCCTTCCCTCTTTTCACAGTGTTTTCAGTTCTGTCAATAGCTAATTTCTGTTTTTAAGAATTTCAACAGAGATTTATATTTTATCTTGCTTAATATCTTTAAAGATATTACTAGAACTGTAATACATAACTAATTCTACGTTTCCTTCCTCAACTTACTGCTATTTTTACAGTAATTTTCCAGATTCTCGCATCACTTATAAAAGAAGAATGAAATAAGACAAGACAAACAACATACTTTACTATTCTTCCCCACTAGTCCGTAGGATATTTCCTGACTCTGTTATAATAAATTAAATATCTGTGCACCTACAAAATTGAAGGTATTAGATTACTTAAAACACAAAGTTATTTTCGACTTATCTGAATTTCATAGTTTATAGTTGTGGTCCTCCCAACCATCAAGAGAGGTGATACGTCCTCTTCTTTTCCCCTAGCTCCAGTCCTGGATGGTACGGGTTAACAATGAATATTCTGCTATGACCTCAGGACACTTCTGTTGTGACCTCAGGACGCCCAGTCCAGTCAGTGCCAGAAATAACTTTCAGGATTGCTGAGTGTTTTTCCACTAGTCTCTACCAGCTCTCGAAACACCACACTCTTCCTTAGTTAAAAAAAAAAAAAACAGAGAACCCATACTCCTTACTGACATCAGTCTCTTATCCTGAGAGGAGCAGGTAATTGTTTCCAACTTTCCCCAACCACTTTCCAGTTCTTGGAAAACATTTACCATTAGCTTTTACTTTTATGAAATTCATTCTCATAAGTGATTTAGTATTCATACTTAATCACTAATGAAAATAGTCTTTTAACTAATTAACAACTAGTTATCCTTAATGAAGCTGTCACAAATTTATTATTTTTAAAAATCTATAAAACATCTAAATTGTACATAATTTACATCTCAAATTTATGATTCTAACAAAGTTTTGAAATTTAATTACAATTGATTCTTATTATATTTGAAACATAATTCCAACTTATTCTTCTCAAATTTAAAATATAATTAACTTGAAAAAACACACACATAAACTTATGAAATTGACAATACAACAAATTCAAGCATTAATTAAAAATTAAAATCAGACATTTAAATGATAACAATAATAAAATAAACATCAATTAATTACGTCGTAAGACGTTCTTATTTGAAAAAAACTCACCTAGGTGTCAATGTGTCAATGTCTGACCATTGGATCAAATGTTAGATGATTGAAATGTTTTAGGCCGTTAGATTCACAAGTAAAAGTTTCATATATATTTTTTATAATGTTAGTTTTTTTTTAATAACTGATTGAATTTAGGTTTTGGTGACTTTGTCAAATTACACAAAAATAAAAATAAAAGTAAATTAAATAAGAAGATTGACATATTGTAATGAACATTTTAACTAGGTCAAATCAAAAATAAAAATAATACTAAACTATAAAAACAATCCATGGTATTGACTCATGGTATTCATGTGGAATGTAGTTTATCTAAAGGGGGGAATTAAGATGGTCTAACTCTAGATCTACCAAGAGCCAAGAGAGATCAAATGTCTTGATATGCAAATGTCATTGATCCCTCTCATCAGGAAATAGATCTAAACTAATTATTTAATACAATTATTTACTAAACTATAAAAACAACCCATGGTATTGACTCATGGTATTCATGCGGAATGTGGTTTATCTAAAGGGGGAAATTAAAATTGCATAACTCTGGATCTACCAAGAGCCAAGAGGGATCAAATGTCTTGATATGAAAACCCTGTTGATCCCTTTCATCAATAATATAGATCTAAACTAATTATTTAATAAAATTATTTTTTAATGTTTATAATCATTATTCTTTTAAAAATTCACTTAATAAAATGAATCTAAATTTTTATACATCCAAATATACATAGTTTTTCTTATTCTATATTATTTTTGTTACAACTATTTTATTATTCCAAAAATACTTGATTTTTTATGTTATATATTATTTATGTTATAATTGTTTTATTATTGATGAGTAGTATTTCTTAATATCTAAAAAATTAAATTAATAATGACTTTTTTTTTAAGTATGCGATCTTTTTAAATTTCCAAATTATTTTACAAGACATGATTTATCTTGAGCAATAACGATGAATGTTTATAATTCTCATTTCTTAAACAACACTAAATTTACCTTTAATTACTTAATTGTAATAGTTTGTAACTACATACATACTCTTTCTTCCATTCAAAAAAAACTATATACATATCTTTAATTACCTAATTTTAGCTTAAAAAATCTTACATGTTTTTAACTTTATAATCATAAACAATTTTCATATTATATGATGTCAAACTTACTCAACTTTTTATTCTGAAATTTTAAACAATGTTTCTCACTACATAATTTTAGCTTTTATAAATAAAAAAAAATTAAAATTTTCAATTCCAAGCAAAACTTACAAAAGAAAAAACCCACTTAGTCTTTATTGTAGATTATAGTTTTACAAAATTGACACTATGTGATTAACAATAGAGTAATTTGAAACAACTTTAAGGGTTTTTTTTTACAATTTTTATCATAACCTTTCCCTCCATCCAATATATAATGTAGAGTCTTCTTAAGAGAGAGTATATTCTAGTTTATAAATTATCCACAATCAAAGGAAATGGCTAGGGATTTCACAAGTTATTAGTTTATAACTTGATCTATAATAAAAGAAAATGGCTAGGGATGTCACAAGTTATCATTCACAGAATGATGTATTGATGTTCTTACTTGAAATGGATCCTATTAGATGCATGGTGGCCAGAGACACTAAAAAATTCAAAAAATATATATGTTACGACATCCATATTGTCTACAAACCATCCAAATTTCCCATCTTATACAACAATTTCTAACAATAACCACTCAATTTACTCTCCAATTTTTGAAACCCTCGCCCATGCTGGGGAGATCACATTGTAAAATCAAATGTTCCTCTAGTTTTTTTAAAGGGTTCATAAACAAAACAGACAACAAGAAAGTCAATATTGTGGTATGATAACTGATTTTTGAATGATTGTGACAACCAAAACGTCACATTAGCTCACATAATATATATAATGCTATAAGGATCTAAGATGATAACAAAGTTTTGAATCATGATAACTCAGTGAAAACCAAAACTAAGTTGTAGCCACAAGCAAAAAATCACAACTCATAGAATATATCCAAGGTTGCAATGAACCTCATACATTATGATGGACCTCATGGGAATTTTAGTGCACATAGAACACTACCCGAATAATTCTATACTCTTGATCAATTTAGAATAACCTAGGATGTGTAAAATATTTTAATAAGATAAACAAAATAGACACCAAGAGAGTCAATATTGTGGTATAATAACTGATTTTTGAATCATTGTGACAAAAAAAACATCACATTAGCTCATATAATATAAATAATTCTATAAGGATCTAAGATGATAACAAAGTTTTGAATCATGATAAGTAGGTGAAAACCAAAACTAAGTTGTAGCCACAAGAAAAAAATAAAAGAATTCACAGAATATATCCAAGGTTGCAATGAACCCCATACATTGTGATGGACCTTATGGGAATTTTAGTGCACATAGAACACCACCCTAATAATTATATACTCTTGATCAATTTAGAATAACCTAGAATGTGTAAAATATTTTAATAAGAAACTAGATTTGTAATTATGAAATATAAAACTATAACTTAAATTTGTGAATTTACTTTGTATTTTTTTTCTTATGTACATAGAGAAAGAATAAACCAAGTTTGGAGTTAAGAAAATAAAGCATAACATAAAGAACAATATCTCCTTCCAATGTCTCCATATTAAAATGACATTCACTTTCTGTATATCAAGACTATTGTTCTTCATATACAATTTCTGATAAGCATGCAATTGGCGCTCAGATATGTAGATGAACTTGAAATAAACTCTATTTTTGTTAACAAAAACTCTCTTCATTTACATCTATGGTAGATAGATTGTACTTGAATGTATTTAAAATATCTTATTTGAGTTACGTGCTAGATTATTAATCAACAAAGGATTTTCACCCTCAATTTCCTATTTCAATATCTATAACAAAATATGTATAGATGTGAACATATTATCTTGGTTTACATATATGTTTTCACCCCAAATTTCCTATTTCAAAATCTATAACAAAATTATCCCCGATCAGGGTGCCAACAAAGGGAGGATGGCAGCATGACAATGCCACACGGTGGGGCTTGTCAGCTGACCATCATGCATTAGAATTATACCGCACGGTGGTAATCGATCTCACACGCGCCTTAGTAAATGATCATGATGCAAGCTGTTCCAATTCATAAATTCACAACAAATAATGGGAAGGTACGTTGGCTGTGGGGTAGGAGAATGAATATGGTAAGTTCTCAATGTTGTAAAACATTATTTCAAACAACAGCTGTAATTCAGACAAGAGCAATGACAAAGGACTTGCAGGAACAAGAAGCTCAACATAGCGAGTAGAGGATTTATAGGTATGTACTGGTCCTCATCACACTATTTTCAAAATTAGGTTTTCCTATTAGCATTCTGACAATGAAAGAAGGAGTTTTTATAGGTGCTACAAAGAATTTGTCGTTCCCAGTTAGCTTTTTCTTTTTTTATGGTTTGCATGTAATGGTAGAGGGGGTTCATTTGAAAATACAGCCCTGCTTTCGTAGCCTTGCTCATCCTCCTTACCTGTATCTCAGTAATGTCAAATTGCATGGGTTAAGTCTGTGCTTTTCTTATGATTATGAAAGTATGGTCCTCTATAATCCTCCTGGCCCGCATTTCTAGCACCTCAGCTATGTCAATTCGAATGGGTTAAATCTGTGCTTTTCAAAGTCTATTGAATGTTTGCTCTGGAATTCTTTTATCTTGGTTTCGAATGGTCTGGTTAAGTTTCTTCTTTGTATTTTAAAAGATCCCGAAATAATTGGCCTCCGGGTATCAGAAGCTTAAGGTTAGAGTTGGTTGTTGGTAATTTAGTGTCCTTTGCCATTCTAGCCTTTTCATGCACTATCTAAGTGTCTCAGACTGCATTAGGAAATCTCGTTGTTTAATTTATATTCCTGCATCTCGAAAGGGAGGTCTTTACAAACTCATATTTACTCTACTCTTAAGTCTCAATTTCTTTGGGTTAGTCCAAATTTCCGTGGCACTGCATTTACTTTATTTTATCTCGAGAAAACCGTACTACTGTTAATTCAACAGTGGAAGCCATTCGGAAATGAGAGGGAAAAGTTTGTTAATTTTCAAAATATTGCAACGCGCAATCCATATTTCAATGCTCAGGTAAAAGAGAATCATATGGAGTTTACTATTGAACATAAGTTTCACATAATTGTCACCTTTCGCTATACAGGGTCTTTGTCATTCATAAAATCAAGCCCTGCTTTCGTAGCCTTGCTCATCCTCCTTACCTGTATCTCAGTAATGTCAAATTGCATGGGTTAAGTCTGTGCTTTTCTTATGATTATGAAAGTATGGTCCTCTATAATCCTCCTGGCCCGCATTTCTAGCACCTCAGCTATGTCAATTCGAATGGGTTAAATCTGTGCTTTTCAAAGTCTATTGAATGTTTGCTCTGGAATTCTTTTATCTTGGTTTCGAATGGTCTGGTTAAGTTTCTTCTTTGTATTTTAAAAGCTCCCGAAATAATTGGCCTCCGGGTATCAGAAGCTTAAGGTTAGAGTTGGTTGTTGGTAATTTAGTGTCCTTTGCCATTCTAGCCTTTTCATGCACTATCTAAGTGTCTCAGACTGCATTAGGAAATCTCGTTGTTTAATTTATATTCCTGCATCTCGAAAGGGAGGTCTTTACAAACTCATATTTACTCTACTCTTAAGTCTCAATTTCTTTGGGTTAGTCCAAATTTCCGTGGCACTGCATTTACTTTATTTTATCTCGAGAAAACCGTACTACTGTTAATTCAACAGTGGAAGCCATTCGGAAATGAGAGGGAAAAGTTTGTTAATTTTCAAAATATTGCAACGCGCAATCCATATTTCAATGCTCAGGTAAAAGAGAATCATATGGAGTTTACTATTGAACATGAGTTTCACATAATTGTCACCTTTCGCTATACAGGGTCTTTGTCATTCATAAAATCAGACAGTCTTTGTCAGGGCATAATGACAAAAGGCAAAGGGCAGAAGCTACAACCACCTCAGGGAGTTGGTCCAAGAAAAAGAAGAAGAAAGAACAATAAGAAAACTCTAGAAAATATTGAAAATATTTATGATACACGGACTCCAATGCACATTCATAAAACTATTCAGGGTTGGGAGAGGGAAAGTGATGATGAAGATGATGATCTTAAAGATCAAGAGGAAAGAATGGATTTTATCTCTGACCCAGGAAATATAAGAGGCATAGTTTTTCTATTCCAAAATCATTTAAGACATACTGGAAATTTAAACGCGTATTAGCAAAGGCGATGTTGAGTATGCAAGAAAAGCAAGCCAATCCTTCACTGCTCTTTCAACTCCAGCAGATGAAACAGGATATGCGGGAAATGGCCAAGGCTCAAATAAAATCAAATGCGCAAATAGGAAGGATTGAACAACAACTCCTGAACATGTCGTAAGCGGAGATGCTAGGGTCAAATGCAATGGACCCAGCACATGTGGATTCTCCGGATGGTTGACACTTTTCTGTATCTAGTTTTGTATGTTTTTTGAGGATAGTATGTATAGTTTATGTTTTATCTGTAGATTTTATGGACATAGTAAAGGGATATTAGCTGTGAGTAGAAGGAAAAAACAATACCAATTTTGGTTGGCTTATAACTCTCTGAGGTGGCCAACAGACCTGGTTTCCTTCGGGCAGATTGAGGCTACCAATTTTAGTAAAATTTTTATAGCAACTTGTTTTTTACAAAATAAAAAATAGAAAGGTACTACGAAATTTACAACAAAAAAAAAAATAATAAATCTATAACAAAATTTTTTGGTGGATAACTCTTATCATCAATATCTTTGAAACCTCCACGACTAGCTTCCATGGAAGCAAATTTTTCCTTTCATTCCTTCACGATGACTTGTTCTCTGCAACATCTTATTTCTTCTATGCTACTCTTTCCTATACTATTGCCTTCTTATTTCTTATAGGCTACTCTTTCCTATGCTATTGGCTTACAATGTTCCTTTTGCAACATATGGTGCAATTGCTAGTTGTATATAAGTTCCACCATTTTAAGAAAATAATAATAATGATAAACAACAGATTTCATCAAATACAAACCAGTCATGAGAAGTCTCATCACTTTTTTTTGAAAAGAAAATACATATTTTGATATTTTTAAAATAGAAATCACAATTTATAAAAATAAAATCTCTTAACTATATAGCAATTATTTAATTTCTTAATAACAAAATATACTTCAACCATCTAAGAAAGACGGGCATGCCACATTACATACAAATCAAACTTGTGTGAGTTGACAAAATATATTAAACGACTGGTTTTATTCACTACAAACACATCACGCGGACATTGATCGTCTGAACCGACCTCCGACCTTCCTCATTACTGGTCTGTAAACAACTCTCGCGCTGGACATCAAGCCATTTCATCAAACATATTTCATGGTAAATGTGGCAACAATTAGTGAGAAACAGGACCTTGTCATCCATCCCAAACCCACACAAGCAAACACCATCTCTCTCAGCTCCTCTCATATCACTATCTCTATCTCTGTATCTTTGGCTGAAGATGACTCATAGCATTTAATTTCAAATACAATGATGAAATGATACTATCAATGTATCCACCCTGTTTGGGCATTCTTAAACAGCGAAGTTGTATAACAGATTCGTCTCTTTTCGATCTTTAAGTTTTGTGATAAAGTTTTAGTGAAGTAAAAAAAATATATATGTTAAAATATAATTGGTTGGAAAAGTAATAATAAAATTTTATGATTGAATGAGGTGAATATTGTTTACTTACTCAATTTTATAAAAAAAACTGGTTTTACATAATTAAATTTTTTAATGTATTTGATTAAAAAAGTATGTCAAAATATAATTAGTTAGAAAAGTGATAATAAAATTTTATGATTAAATGAGGTGAACAATGTTTACCTACCTAATTTTATAAAAAAACACCTTCTACCTAATTAAATCTTTTAATAAAATATTAAATTAAAATTTTTCCAGTACAACTAATACAAAAGTCACATGATCGATGACAAAATTTAAAGATATATATATATATATATATATATATATATATATATATTGCTTTCTGAAAATAGCTGTACGAGAGTGAAATGATCGTTGACAAGATTTAAAAATACTAAATTTGTAAATATTCCTTTCTGAAAATCGCTGTACGAGAGTGAAATGATTGTTGACGAGATTTAAAAATACTAAATTTGTAATGTAATGAGTTTTGATGTCAATTACCCTTTAATTTATTTGGTTTCATATTCGTTGATAAGATTTAAAGATACTAAATTTGTAATGTAATGAGTTTTGATGTCTTATAACCTCACATTGATTTACCTTTTAATTTATTTGGTTTCATATTCGTTGACAAGATTTAAAAATATTAAATTGGTAATGTAATGAGCTTTGATGTCTATTATAATTTGATATTGATTTATCATTTAATTTATTTGGTTTTATATCAGTTGACAAGATTTAAAGATAATGTCATAAACTTTGATGTTTATTATAATGGCAAATTGATTTACCATTTAATTTATTTGGTTTTATATTTAATTCATTTGTCTATTATAATTTAAAATTGATTTACTATTTAATTTATTTGGTTTCATATTTAATTTATTTGACTATACCAATATATATTGAATTTTTCTAATAAGATATTAGTTGTTTTTTTTTATAGATTAAATAAAGTTATAAATATTTGATTTTATTTCCTAAGTTTAGTCAAACTAGCCGTTATTTTACAAACGGTTACTTGGAGCTTTTTTTATCTATTTAAATAGGTTACCTGATCAGATTTTTCATCTTGTCTTGATGATGAATGTGATTTTTACCAAAAGATTTTACTCACAATGTGACGTGTGTCAATGGTAAATGCTTATTATAACTTGATGTCTATTGCCATTTGATGCTTATTATAACTTGATATCTACTGACATTGACCAACCATTTAATTTATTTGGCCAATAGATACTAAATTTTCTTATTGAGATAGTAGTTGACAAGATTTATAGATATTAAATTTTAAAGTATTATGAGTTATGTAAATATTTTGATTTCATCAAATTACACAAAAATATAATGGAGTCAGATTCCGCTGACGGGGAAATTTTGAGGTGAAATCTTGATTTGTGTTATTTAAACTTGTTTTTTTTGTGTATATATGGATTCAACAACCTAAAAAACTCTTAGGGCACTTTCATTGTGCAAGGGTTACCCATCAAACTTGTGATTTCAATGAATTCCTACAAGATTTTAGAGAAATTAGATTGGAAAAAATCACCAAAAAAAACTTTCAAAAAGTTGTACTAAATACAACTAGAAATATAATTAAAATAAAAATAAAATTAATAAAATAAAATAATTATTAGTATTAATTATATAAAAATAATAATAATAATAAATAAATAATTTTAATTAAAAATTAAACCAGCGTAGATTTATCAAATCTCTTTTGATTTTAAAAGGGTTTTGCACCTCAACAAATTTGATGCCTTTTATGCTTGGTACAACTTGAGCTAAGATGAATCTAGGATGATATAATTAATACTTAAAATGATTTAAAATGTTATATTTTAATTATTTTCTTTTTATTTAACAATTTGAGATGTGTCAATGAGGTAAGTGGCTTGATGTTGATGTTGAAGTTTATTGACATTGACCAACCATTTATTTATTTATTTATTGTTTTCTAGGTAATGTCTTGAGATGACTAACAAGTTTAATTTTAGCATGGCTGGATTTTTTCTCAAGAAAACTTGAAATGGTGAGATTTACACCACGAAGTGACTACATACAACACCCTAACCTCTTCTTTACCCATACACCCATCAATCATTTAATTTATTTAGGTGCACTAACAAATAATAAACATTCCCATTGAAATATTGGTTAACTAGATTTACAGATATTAACTTTTAGAGTATTATCAACTCATAACTGATATTTTTATAATTATTAATGTTGGAATGTGTAATTCCTACTTGTCTTTAGTTGTGACTTTCTTATGTATAGAGTCTGTTCCTATTCCATTAGTTAGCTAAAACCTAAGTTCCTAGTTTGGTGTGAGGTTGAGATATTCTCTCAACCAACCTATTGTGCATCCAAGATAGCTTCTCTATCTTGAGACAATACCTCATGTATATATGTAACTCTATTTGATTAATACTATGTAGTTTGCATGCTCATCTTTTAAGTTGGTATCGGAGCCCGTTTGGGCTTGGCCTTGGCCCCTTCTGAGCTGAAGAAAATAAAGAGTTTGGTGAATGTGTTGTCTTTCCATTTGATTGTTCAAATTTTTATGAAGTTAATTCAAGAGAAATCGAGTTGTGATCAGTTGCGTTGTGTCTTAGACCTGTGTGCAAGATGCGTTGTCATCGTTTAAACTCAGCATGCTCTTTGTTGTTTCAATTTGGCGTTGGACATGCTGCTGTTGGGTTTTCTGAAAATCGCTGTCCGAGAGTGAAATGATCGTTGACAAGATTTAAAAAGGCGTTGTCTAACGAGCCGGAGGAATTGCCCGGACGGTCAAAATACACGAATCCGGCCAAAAATTTAAAATCTTGTAGGCAAACAATGTTTGAATCCCGATTTTGACATTGGAAATGGATCTAGCGCACTATCAAACAGGGCTCACGTAGGGACAATCTAGAAATATTAACTTGATAGTTATAACATTGATTTAGAAAAATTCGCCGTATTTTCTTCAAAATTTTGCCTTACAAGATGTATGTTCTCAGCTTAGGTTAGACTACGGCATTTAAAAATACTAAATTTGTAAATATTCCTTTCTGAAAATCGCTGTACGAGAGTGAAATGATTATTGACGAGATATAAAAATACTAAATTTGTAATGTAATGATTTTTGATGTCAATTTACCCTTTAATTTATTTGGTTTCATATTCGTTGATAAGATTTAAAGATGCTAAATTTGTAATGTAATGAGTTTTGACGTCTTATAACTTCACATTGATTTACCTGTTAATTTATTTGGTTTCATATTCGTTGACAAGATTTAAAAATATTAAATTGGTAATGTAATGAGCTTTGATGTCTATTATAATTTGATATTGATTTATCATTTAATTTATTTGGTTTTATATCAGTTGACAAGATTTAAAGATAATGTCATAAATTTTGATGTTTATTATAATGGCAAATTGATTTTGCATTTAATTTATTTGGTTTTATATTTAATTCATTTGTCTATTATAATTTAAAATTGATTGGTTTCATATTTAATTTATTTGACTATACCAATATATATTGAATTTTTCTAATAAGATATTAGTTGGTTTTTTTTATAGATTAAATAAAGTTATAAATATTTGATTTTATTTCTTAAGTTTAGTCAAACTAACCGTTATTTTACAAACGGTTACTTGGAGCTTTTCTTATCTATTTAAATAGGTTACCTGATCAGATTTTTCATCTTGTCTTGATGATGAATGTAATTTTTACCAAAAGATTTTACTCACAATGTGACATGTGTCAATGGAAATTCTTATTATAACTTGATGTCTATTGCCATTTGATGCTTATTATAACTTGATATCTACTGACATTGACCAACCATTTAATTTATTTGGCCAATAGATACTAAATTTTCTTATTGAGATAGTAGTTGACAAGATTTATAGATATTAAATTTTAAAGTATTATGAGTTATGTAAATATTTTGATTTCATCAAATTACACAAAAATATAATGGAGTCAGATTCCGCTGACGGGGGAAATTTTGAGGTGAAATCTTGATTTGTGTTATTTAAACTTGTTTTTTTAATGTATATATGGATTCCGCAACCTAAAAAACTCTTAGGGCACTTTCATTGTACAGGGGTTACCCATCAAACTTGTGATTTCAATGAATTCCTACAAGATTTTAGAGAAATTAGATTGGAAAAAATCACCAAAAAAAACTTTCAAAAAGTTGTACTAAATACAACTAGAAATATAATTAAAATAAAAATAAAATTAATAAAATAAAATAATTATTAGTATTAATTATATAAAAATAATAATAATAATAAATAAATAATTTTAATTAAAAATTAAACCAGCCTAGATTTATCAAATCTCTTTTGATTTTAAAAGGGTTTTTCACCTCAACAAATTTGATGCCTCTTATGCTTGGTACAACTTGAGCTAAGATGAATCTAGGATGATATAATTAATACTAAAAATGATTTAAAATGTTATATTTTAAATTTTTTTTTTTTATTTAACAATTTGAGATGTGTCAATGAGGTAAGTGGCTTGATGTTGATGTTGAAGTTTATTGACATTGACCAACCATTTATTTATTTATTTATTGTTTTCTAGGTAATGTCTTGAGATGACTAACATGTTTAATTTTAGCATGGCTGGATTTTTTCTCAAGAAAACTTGAAATGGTGAGATTTACACCACGAAGTGACTACATACAACACCCTAACCTCTTCTTTACCCATACACCCATCAATCATTTAATTTATTTAGGTGCACTAACAAATAATAAACATTCCCATTGAAATATTGGTTAACTAGATTTACAGATATTAACTTTTAGAGTATTATCAACTCATAACTGATATTTTTATAATTATTAATGTTGGAATGTGTAATTCCTACTTGTCTTTAGCTGTGACTTTCTTATGTATAGAGTCTATTCCTATTCCATTAGTTAGCTAAAACCTAAGTTCCTAGTTTGGTGTGAGGTTGAGATATTCTCTCAACCAACCTATTGAGCATCCAAGATAGCTTCTCTATCTTGAGACAATACCTCATGTATATATTTAACTCTATTTGATTAATACTATGTAGTTTGCATGCTCATCTTTTAAGTTGGTATCGAAGCCCATTTGGGCTTGGCCTTGGCCCCTTCTGGGCCGAGGAAAATAAAGAGTTTGGTGAATGTGTTGTCTTTCCATTAGATTGTTCAAATTTTTGTGAAGTTAATTCAAGAGAAATCGAGTTGTGATCAGTTGCGTTGTGTCTTAGACCTGTGTGCAAGATGCGTTGTCATCGTTTAAACTCAGCATGCTCTTTGTTGTTTCAATTTGGCGTTGGACATGCTGCTGTTGGGTTTTCTGCATTTTCTCTTCTACAATTGATTCTTGAACGAAGGGTACTACCTTTGATAGTGGCAGTGTTGATTCAAATTTTAAATACAAGTTTGAGGATCATAGAATCTATTGCGGATTTTGGAAGCTTATCTATGTTCAAAGCTTATACTAGTCGTATCCAGTGTGCTTTTTAATAGAGTGGGATGCGTTCAAGACTATGGTGGAAGTAAATCTTCGATTATCTTTGCAAGCCACAAATCAGGAAGAAGAGAGATCGAGGAAGGCCGATTTTTTCTCAGAGCCTGAGAGAAGGGCCTATTTTAGCTCGAGAATTCTATTGAGGCCAATTTGAATTTGAGGCTTCGAATGTGTGTTTCTGCGTCATGGAGATCGCGCAGCTGATACAGTGGTTCTGTCACACGGATTTGAATGGTTGACGAAAAAATTTCGTGGATCGAGTGAAGGCGTCGTGAATTTCAACAGGCGGCGTGGTGTAGTGGCTTGGATGGAGAATTTTTTTGGTGAGCCATGTTCGAGCAACGATTGCAGAACCGTTGACTGGGTGCAGTGCAATTACAGAGGAGCATAGTTTATCAATGTTGCACAGTGGATTGTAGCATATCACCATTGGAGTGAGTTTTTATATTGGGAAATCGATCTTGGATCAAGCACTATCGATGCACCTGAATATTGACATGCGAATTTAACAAAATACTTCAGTGATGCCTTCTGGTCGGACAACAATCTGGCGGAAACGTTCGAGGGAAGGAAACAACCGTGCTACTTTAATACTGGGGTAATGGTGATCGATATTTCCAAATGGCAGTAGATCTTTTACTGGAAAATGATCGAACCTTAGATGGAAGTCCAGAAGCATGAAGAGGCCTGTTCGTGTAAGTAACCCACAATGAACCGAGAAGGAATGTAACGAGGAGGTGTTGAGTGGGCATGACGAGGTCGTGGTTGAGAACCGTTCTGCTAATGTATCTGACCATCCACACACCGAACCAAAAGATTTCTGTTAATATGACCGAACCAAAAGTTCTGATGTTAATGGAAGCTGCAGACATTGATGGTAATGGTGTTCTAGACTATAGAGAATTTATTGCATTTAAATTCGGAGGTGCATAGAAAGTAACATTGATAAAAGAAAAATCATAGAAGTTGCAGGTTGTGGAGAACCCAAAGCCAATTGGGTAAATTTTCTTCTAATTTATTTTATGCCACAACAAAAATGTGAAATTTCTTGTTGATTTGAACCCATCTTTAGAAATATGTGTCATTGTAAATTGCTAATTACATGCATCAAAATTAGACATTGATAGCATTGCCAACTTGTTAAGAGGTCGTTTGTTGCTCGTCGCAAGAGCCGAGGGCACTGAGACCTGCGTGGCATAGAAGCCACAGTCTACAAGGTTCTACTATTGAAGAGCTGCAAAAGGGAGGTTTCCCACCTGCGTGGTAATGGGGTTCTTGGAGCTCGTTAGAGGACCAAGTGGAGTCAAAATCTGGAAGCAAGACAAAACCAAATAATTTGGACCTTTAACAACATGTCTATATTTTTAGATATTTTTTATTTTGATGATGATGATGATTTTCTCATGTGGACATTTGGAGGCATTAGCTTGGGTAGCATGGGTAGTATTTTTGCGTCAGAAGAAATTTCAGAAAAACAATGTGGTTCTGTTGATGACCACGAGAAACAAGAGGCACAACCTGTTGTGCAAGATCATGATATTGAAGAGTCACAAGTTGATCTCCAGGAAGAATGTAAAGAGGAGCAAAGTGTTGAAGATTAATTGGACGAGCCACATGAAGCTCATTGCGAAGACGTGGTAGAAGAAGACAGAGATGGAAAGAATTTAAATTGTGATGATCTCATGAATATTTTTGTGTGTGCAGATGTTAACAGAAACAAGGAAGAAATAACGAAGATTGAAGAGGAATTAAAGTTTCATCAAGCAAGGCTTGAAACATAGTGTCTTTATGAAATCAACACAGAAGTTGCATCCATAAATGTTGAAGACAACTTTGTGGAAGTTCACATGTGTGACACCGAAAATAGTAAGAGAAAACATTCTCCTATTAATCATGTCATAACTTTGAGAAGGGCGAGGATAAGAATTCAAGAATTCCGTTATTGGGGAAGAAATGAGGTGAAGATATATCACTGCCTCGTGGCGAGGAAAGTGAAGATGAAGCCTCGACTCGGAAAGAACAAATATGGACTCACAAGAAAAAAGACCAAAATGAAAACCTTTGTTACTAAGTTTTTCATGTTTTTTATTGTAAGCCTAGCTGAGACTGAGACCAGTAGCCATATGTTATTGTTCAGTACCCTTTCTCCATTAAGGGGGAGTGTTGGAAGTAATGGAGAATGCAAGACTTAGAGAATTTATTGCAGCTTCAGTTCATTGGCAAAGGATGGGCAATGATGAGCATTTGCACAATGCATTTACACACTTTTACAAAAATGGTAGTGGATATATTGAAATCAAGGAGCTTAAAGAAGCCTTGGTGGATGATTTGGGTCCCAATGACACAGACGTTCTGGATGACATTATTCGTGAAGTAGACATTGATAAGGATGGCCGTATCAGTTATGAATAGTTTGCGGCAATGATGAAAACTGGCACTGACTGGAGGAAGGCCTTACAACAGTACTCAAGGGAAAGGTTCAGTAGCCTGAGTATGAGATTGTTCAAGGATGAGTCCTTGCAGATCGGCCAGACAGATAAAAATAACGAAATCATGGCTTCGAATGAAGTGCTTTGCTTGTGATAGGATCATTAATATTTTTGAGTGCTCGGTTGTTCTTTGGCGAGAGGGTGTACGAGGCCACTGAGAAGGGCCAAGTCCTCAAATGCTGGTTTCAATATGTTGTCAGCACAAGTGTTAGAGTGTTGGATTCACAAATATTTCCAGGAAAGGAGTCAATGGTGCTCGAACTTGGTGGAGAATTTGATGGCAATGCTGCCATGTCAGAGAAGGGAATTCATCTAACCATTACATACAATCTGGAGTACACATTTCACACAAGAGTAGAGTTGTGTGAGGAGAAGCGTTGCCTTGCGTTGCCTGCCTACTTATCTGCACTGCCACTGTTGCTGGCATGTGAGGAGGAACGCTGCCTTGCGCTGCCTGCCTACTTATCTGCACTACCACTGTTGCTGGTGTGTGAGGAGGAGCGCTGCCTTGTGCTGCCTGCCTACTTATCTGCACTGCCACTATTGCTGGCATGTGAGGAGGAGCGCTCCCTTGCATTGCCTGCCTACTTATCTGCACTGCCACTATTGCTGTCGTGTGAGGAGGAGTGCTGCCTTACGCTGCCTGCCTACTTATCTGCACTGCCACTGTTGTTGGTGTGTGAGGAGGAGCACTACCTTGCGTTGTCTACCTACTTATCTACACTGCCGCTTGTGCTGGCATGTGAGGAGCATTGCCTTGCGCTTCCTACCTACTTATTTTCACTGCCACTGGTGTTGGCGTGTGAGGAGGAGCACTTCTTTGTGCTGCCTCCCTACTTATTTGCACTACCACTATTGCTGGTGTGTGAGGAAGAGCGTTGCCTTGCGCTGCCTACCTACCTACCTAGAGGAGCAATCCACGCTACCTACCTGAGCACTGCCGAAGCGCTAGGTCATTGATCACTGCCCTCTGCGTGGAGAGGAGCTCTTCGTGGAGCGTGAACAAAAGGAGGAGTATTTGCATTAAGAGGAGATTGCTGACACGTGAAGCCAAAATTGAGACAGATCGTTGGTTACGTGGATTGCAGTGGATCGTCGATGGAGAGAATTACTTGAAATTTGATTGCGTGGAGCATCTCAGAATGATGTGCTATGAAGAGCTTGTTGTGGAGTGTTGCAGTTTATTATGTTCTACTTCCATAATGCTTGGTGAATTGAATTGTTTTCTTGAATTATTTTTTGAAGCATGTTGAGCCTGATCAAATTAGCATGTAAATGCTATTTGTTAGAATTGATCACTCTAACAACAACAAATTGAAGATGGAAAGATTCAAGATGAACATGCCAAGCTTGGATATGTTTTTAGAAGAAATTGATTGAAGCAGTGGAAGACAATTTCAAAAGATGGAGAAAAGTAGAAGCAACAATTATTGTGATGGACAACAACCGAGTTTGCGTGATTTTGTGGAATAGAATTATGATCATGGTAAAGTATGAGTCACACATTGTAATTGGGGAAAATCTACATGTCACATATTGTTAGTTGTGGTCTTTGAAATGTTTTATGTACATGTTGTAAGACCTAGAGAGGCATGCATACCCTTTGTTATGCGTTCCCTCTATTAGAGAGTTTTAACACCCTGGAAGAGTGTGTCATGTAGGATGGATACACTTGCGTGGGCCATAGCCATATTGGTTTTAGACTCCATGAGGTGAAATTTTATATCAAGGGGGAGTTCATCTAGAGGTTGGATGAACCATGTATGTGAAGGACTTCCTAGTAGACTGACAGTTGCAGCTTTTGGGAACCCATGCATATTGGTAGATGGTTGTTCCTTTATATGGACATCGACAATAACATGAAAAATATACAAAGTGTAATTACCAAACAGAACCAATGTAATTACCAAACAGGACCATATGTAGAAGAAGCAGATGGATATTGAGACAAGTTGTCATTAAGGGGGTGTGTTGGAATGTGTAATTCCTACTTGTCTTCAGTTGTGACTTTCTATGTATAGAGTGTGTTCCTATTCCATAGGTTAGCTAAAACCTAAATTCCTAGTTTGGTGTGAGGTTGAGATATTCTCTCAACCAACTTATTGCACGTCCAAGATAGTTTCTTTATCTTGAGACAATACCTCATGTATATATATAACGCTATTTGATTAATACTATGTAGCTTGCATGCTCAGTTTGTAAGTATTAATAATAATAGTTTAAAATAAAGTTATAATTTAATTAATTTTTATGTTTTTTTTTTTAAATAAATTTGACTATTTAATTAATTGGATTACACTAATAAGTATTAAATTTCCCCTTAGATATTAGTTAATCGGATTTATAGCTATTAAATTTTAGAGTATTATATATGTTATATATTTTGGATAGTAATATATATTTTGGATGATTTTTTTTTTAAGAAATGAATGAGGATTTTATTTGAGTAATGACTAGATTATGGACCAAAACTGTTACAAAGTATTATGAGATTTAATCATTGGCATATTCGGAAATCCATACATTCAAAAATTAATCACTCACAGTGTTATTCATTCTTATAAAAAAACCATTACAACTATATACATGACATAAAGACCCGAGAATTAAACAAGTTTGCAAGGAAACATAAAACGATATTAGTGTTTGTGAGAACCATCATAGAAAACCTCCAATGAGGACGACCATTAGCTAGATCAGCTTCATGAAGGCGATGAGATTTTTTTTTACAAAAGCATCGCTGGGACCATTGCCATCTGAACCAAGTTGAAAGCTTCCAGAGATGATATTTTCCAATGTCAAACACCCAAACACCAAGGGAAAATATTTCCTCATGTAACCCATTCAGAGAAAGCTCCATGTTACAAAGGTGGCACAGGAGCTTCGCTTCCAAACGAAGCTGAAAATACATACGTTGCTTTTCCGCCATGTCATTGCATTTTCATAGCTTCTAGCAAGGCTTTGGCCATGTCTAGAATTTTGTCGAGCATTAAGCCATCGTTATATAACTCCAAAATATTTGAAGGCTCAACCATATCCAAAATGGTCCACAGAGATAAATTAGAAGATACACCAACCAAATTGAACCAGTCTCCAGAAAGGTACAATATTCCATAAAAGCCCATGATAGCTCGAGGAGCCATTATATCATTGATACATGGTTAATTCCACGAGACGGACATGAGAAAATAATCCATAACCGAATCATAATATTCAGAATGATGGTGAGAATATTGTTGATGGAATATGTCGGAAACGATAATAACATCATCGGAGTTGTCTTTAGTGCGATTTTTTGAAGTTTCAGGTGCCATAATTCGGTGAAAAATTTTGAGGTAAAATCTTGGTTTTTGTTATTTAAACTGGTTTTTTGACTCTATATATGGATTCAACACCCTTAAAAACCACTAGGGCACTTCTATTGTGCAAAGTTAGCAATAAAACTTCTCTTTTTAATAAATTCCTGCCGAAATTTAGAGAAATTACACCTTAAAAAGTCACCGTAAAAGCCTTCAAAAAGTCGCACTAAAGACTACTCGTAACATCATCCCTTTGCATCATGAAAATATCTTATTTTCCACATTAGAACCTGCCAACTCCTTCAATTATCGTCCTAGACAAAATAAATTTTTGAGACTTCCACTTATTGCAAGGGATGTACCATCAGGGCCATCAATCTCAATATACACATCTGGAATTGAACAAAGTGCAATAAATGAAACCTCAATCCAAGGAGAAATAAATTTATGATGAAAACATACGGCAACCAATATTTCCTATGCTATTTTCTCATTAATACTATTAAGAGTACCACTAGGCCTGCCATGTCCATGCCCATGACATTGATCATCAAGACGAGCGAAAGGATCTGCTTGATGACTGTACCTCCAACTATTTTAATTGCATTAAACTCTTGAGCGACCATCAGCAACTGGGCCCATATGCACCTTCGTCCACACCTCCCAACGCAAATCATGAAGCCACGCCATTACTATTTTGAATTTGAATTGATATTCCACATCATTCATTTGAATTTGAATTGTGTGAGATTTTTCTAGAACACTGGTTTTTCCAGAGAGCTGTCCAGAGCTCATCAATGTTATGCGGGATTATGCTCCTCAGCTCATCACACATGTGGTATCCCTTTGGATCTTTGAAGACGTAGCCAAGGTTTGAAACAATGGCGTCCGCTTGTGGTTGCAGCAGAGCATGAAAGCCTCGGAACAAAGCCAAGTCAAGATCTTGTAAAAAGTTTGCGGAAAGCCATATCCCGCATTGACTTGGAAGATCAAAGGCATCAAAACTCTCCCCAATCCCCCCGACATGGATATCTCGCTCTGCAAGGCTGCTAAGGTCTGCTCACATAAGACTCCCTTCTTTCTTTTGTGAATTCTAATTTTACATTTTTGCAGCATAAATTAAATGCATGGATTAATTAATGCAAGCTTCAATGGAAGGCGAGGCCGAGGCTAAAATACTTGTAGAAGAAGAAAAGGCTCCACAGAGAGCCGTTATACAACTTAATGAGTTCTATAAAATGTACGACAACATTATAAAGAAATATGAGAATTCAGCAATCTCAAGTTCCAAAGCTGATATTAAGGGAAATAAGAAGCAATACCCTCATGAGCAGCTTCTCCACGAACTTAAAGAACTTGTACTTTTTTAACTCGCCAGACTTCGCACAGAAGCTGTCGACCATCGCTAAAATTGACCTTTCTAATAACAATATGAAGGTAGTAAATATAGAAATATTCCATCGTTATATAAACTTTCTTGATCGCATTCATCTGAATTTGCTTCCAATATTAATTTCTTGCTGCAGTGTGCCCAAGTCTGTGACGAGTTTGGTGAATTTGAGAACTGACGTGTATTCGAACCAAATCACATCACTGCCTCAATCCATGTGACGATTGAAGAAGCTTAAAATCCTCAACATTTCTGGAATTGCCCAGCCGCTGGATTATTCTTCTTGTGATCCTCATCTCTCCAATCCATTCTTATGAATAAATAATATTTATAAAAATAAACAAATACTATTTTTATAATAAAATCTAAAATAAATTTTAATGTTGTGTACCTTATTTTTAATTTGTTTTATTATTATTTTATATATTAACTTTCAAATGATTTTTTTTTATTAATAAAAAGATGAAATTGATACAGCTAATCAATCCATTTTTATTAAAAAGGAATAAATAATGTTTATAAAAAGTAAATAAATACTATTTTTTTATAATAAAATCTAATATAAATTTTAACTTTGTGCATCTTATTTTTAATTTGTTTTATTATTATTTTATATATTAACTTTGAAATGTTTTATTTTTATTAATAAAAAATGAAATTAATGAAATAAAATTAAAAAACCAAACAAATTTTAATATTATCTTAAATATAAATTTAAACAATAAAATTATAAATGTCATATTAAATTTTAACAAATTTTGATATTGAATTAGCTTCATCTTAATTTTGGAATTATTAATTAATTTTATAAATGATGGATTTTTAAAAAATCATGATAGGTTAAGATTTAAAATAGAGCTATGGCTATCATAAAGAAATGGGAGAATAGACATTATTTCATACACCTAGAAAGCTCATAAAAAACCTTATTGAATTCATGTAATAGTACATATAAATATATCAAATTTGGGCTTACCATAAATACCCGTTATAGTCTTCAGGCTTAAGTTGAGCTCTCAAGTGGTACTTTGAGTATATGGGAAATTGTTGATGATTCCTTTCACTATTTAAAATGGCTCTCTTTCAAGAATATTTTTAGAGAGGTAAATGTCCAAGCATATAAATTATCTAAGGAAACAATGGAGCTCTCATCTGATACTGTACGTATATCGGAAACTGTTGATGGCACTGTCATGGAATCAATAGACATCATGGTATAGAGCCTTTTGCACAATCTTTTGTTTGCAACGTTGAAAGAAGGAAATCATTTATGTTCTTTATATGTATTAGTGGATAGCGAGATGAATTTTTGTTTTCGTTTCTATTGTATTCAAATTTGGGAAATTTTATATGCATAGGTGAATTTACAAGTTGCCACAACGGAACCAAAAATTTCTATCCTCAACAGTATATAGGAGCAACATGCGTATTTCTTTTTGAAATATAATTACTTTTCTGTTTAGAAAAATCCAAACATATTATGAGTTTTGACCATTTACACATTGTAACTAATAAAAGGTCCATACGGGAAAAGATAAAAATTTACAAATATTCCAACCTTGCCATAATGGAAATATTCAATAATTCTAGGCCTTCTTTATTCACGTGAATTGCCATGAAATGACATTTAATATAATTACTCTTATAGAAGAAAAAATTCCATATATTTTCCCTCTTAACTTCAATGAAGAAGCTCCTGAAACTATGGAGAAAACGCTCCTCCTCCATCTATATGCCCTTTTTGTATGTTAAACTTGGCATTTCATAAGAATGGTTAAATGATCCTGAATCTTGTTTGATTCAAGGTCATGCACAAATAAATCCACCAAATAGATTTTAACATCATCACTCTAAAAAATACTCCATGCACAGAAACAACATCCTCAAAATTAGTCGAGGCTTAATTTTGTATTCAAAATAATGAAAACTAGAAAAATAAATTGTTCACCTGGATACCAAACTGTACACTTCCTTTTAAATGGTCAATCTTCATCTGTAATAAATTATACTTCACAACATCCACACTAGCTTCTCTACAATAGAAAAATCAGCGAATGGTATCATCCTTGAAGGGGCTATCATTTTCATTGTTTGATACCATTGTAACACCTTAAACATGAAAATGGTACGAAATCATGAATTGAACAAAGTAAAATATACTCCCATCATTGTTATAAGTTTCCAAACTCTAAATTTGTCCACATGAAAGGGGCAACAAATGATAGAATATAAAACTTCCCTGATGTCCACTAACAACTTAAAATGTAGTCAATAGGACTATAGTAAAAGACAAATTTGAGAATGCCTTATGCAAATCCAAAACAAATTATAGGTACTACAAAGGTATGAGGGCTACACAGGTTCAGAAAGACAAAATAAAAAAATAGAAAAAATAAATTCTTGAATGGTGTAGGACCTTTAGTATGAAATAAATAGCAATAAATACAATAGATATTTCCAATTTTAACATGAACTGGCAGAAAAGGCCAACGACAGAATTTCCTCCATTCGTCCTCAAGTTCTTGTTTTTGTCAAGTCTAATCTTCTAAAATTTCTTAACATTTTCTGTTAAATGAAACAAATCTTACAAACAAGTGACCAAACAAGAACTCAATGTCGACTTCCCTTTGTTGCAATACGGAACTAAGGAAAATGATTCCCTTCACTATTTCAAATGGTTCTCTTTCAAGCATATTTTCAAAGAGTTAAATGTCCAGGCATATAAACTATCCAAGGAAACAATGGAGCTCTCAGCTGGTACTGTAAGTATATGGCAAACTATTGATGGCACTGTCATGGAAGCAATAAACATCAGGGTATAGAGTGTTTTGCAGAATATTTCATTTGCAATGTTGAAAGAAGGAAATAATTTATGTTCATTATATGTATTAGTGGATAGTGAGATGGATTTTTGTTTTTGTTTTTGTTGTATTCAAATTTAGGCAGATTTATATGCATAGGAAAATTTACAGGTTGCCACAGCGGAATCAAAAAAGGACATCCTCAACAATATATAAGAGGAATAACATGTGTATTCCTTTTTCAAATATAATTACTCTTTTTTTGAAAAATCAAAACATATTATGAGTTTTGACCATTTACACATTGTAACTAATGAAAGGTCCATACGGGAAAAGATAAAAATTTAAAAATATGCCAACATTACCATAATGGCAATCTTCAATAATTCTAGGCCTTCTTTCTTCACGTGAATTGCCATGAAATGAAATTTAATATAATTACTCTTAAAGAAGCAAAAATTCCATATATTTTCACTCTTAAATTCAATGAAGAAGCACCTAAAAGTATGGAGCAAATCCTCCTCCTCCATGTATATGCCCTTTTTTGTATGTTAAACTTAGCATTTCATAAGAATGGTTAAATGATTCTAAATCTTTTTTGATTCAAGGTCCTGTGCAAATAAATAAACCAAATAGATTTTCACATATTCACTCTAGAAAATACTTCGTGCACAGAAACAACATCCTCAAAATTAGTCGATGCTTAATTTTGTATTCAAAATAATGAAAACGAGAAAACTAAATTGTTCACGTGGCTACCAAACTGTACATTGCCTTTTAAATGGTCAATATTCAGCTGTAATAAATTGTACTTCACAACATCCACACTAGCTTCTCTACAATATGAAAATCCGAAAATGGTATCATCCTTGTAGGGGCTATGATTTTCATTATTTAATACCCTTATAATACCTAAAACATGCAAATGGTACAAAATCATGAATTGAACAAAATAAATTATACTCCCATCAATGGTATAAGTTGTAAAACTCAAAATTTGTCCACATGAAAGGAGCATTAGATGATAGAATATGAAACTTCCTTGATATCCACTAATGACTTAAAATGGAGGCGTTTACCTCTTTCGTGGAGACCCACAGGTGGACATTCCTGGCTTTGTCTTCATGGTTAAGGGTGTGGTCCTTATTTTCCTAAGAGATGGTGTTCTCATAGATATTGGTTTCATTTCTCGCGGTTGTGGCCGCTCTGGCTATTGGAGGTTGCTTCCCAATCCCCACCCCTACCATTTATTCATCCACCCTTCTCATTGTTTCAATCATCCACCCTTCTTATTGTTTCAATCATCCACCCTTGACATTCCAATTTCCCCCCTAGGGTGATCCCTCGCCCTATGGTGATTCCCACTATCGTACAACTGGTGGGGGTGTATCACCGCCCACACCCACTACCTTTTTCCGATTTCACTTCCACTATGCCTTTATCCATCACCCATGAACCATGCCTATATCCATCACCAACAGCTCCACCATCTGCTGAGGAAGGACAATATTCTCCATTGCCTTAGATCTTCATGGTGAGAATGAGTAGTTGATCAAAATCTTATCATGAATTAACGACAATTGATTCTATGCATTTTGGATTTTACAACTAATTGGTTATTTAATTTTTGTAGCAATATCAATTTTGAAATGCACTTGGGAGTGCGAAGCGTGGTGAGGGTGACGTATAGACCCAATTTATAAATCAGTCATGATGTCATTTTTCCATTATTTCATTTATGGGCGCGACCTTCCATTATCTATGTTGGGAATACCATGGGCCATGGGCCCATTTTGTAAAAGATAAAAATGTATAACTAGACCAATTTGGAATACAAGTACAAGAATGTGAACTTGTGTATATGACAATGTCTTCATTGGCTTTTAAATTCATGATGTGGATTTAATGTTATATTCTATCAATGTTACATTACTGTTGATGAATGTAGTTAGAATGGATTTATTTTTTTTCATTTACAAATTATAAAGTTTGCAAGTTAAATTACTTAAATTTATATCTTATTCAATGTTGCATGCATGTAAAACCATATCATACCATGAAAATTTGCTTAGTTATAATAATAGATGTATCATGTACATGAAGAGAGCATATATATGGATTCAAATTTATTTTAATTTTGAATTTATGAAAAGGAAAACTAAAGTTTTAAAGTACAACATACATGCTTTATAATAAAATCTACAAAAATTGATAAAGTTTTGAGCCTTTACCACTGCAATACTAACATTTAAAGATGAAAACTTTATTGATAAGTGGTGTAGTATTGTTTAAGGTTTTTTTTTTTTTTTTGGTTTTATATATATTTTAACAATTCCTTTATTTATCTATAAATAGGGCACAAACAATATTTGTGGTATGAATACAAAGAAGTGTGTAAGATTTTTTTGAGATGTGGATTCACCTTAGTGTGGATGGGTTTTCTCCCACATATTTTCGAACAAGTAACTTTTACACCAAGAAGTGCCTTAAAATAACACCATATCACCATCTACTCTAAAAGTTAACTAAATTATAACTTAAAAAAAAAGTTATTATTATCATTATTAATTATAAAAAAAAATTAATATATGACAAACATAATAATATATTTTTTGAATTTGTATTTTCGAATACGTAACTACCATGAAGTGCCTTAACATAACACCCTATCACCATCTACTCTAAAATTTAACTAAATTATAACTTAAAAAAAAAAATTATTATTATCATTATTAATTATTAAAAAAATTAATATATGACAAACATAATAATATATTTTTTGAATTTGTACTAATAATGTAGTCGTTAATAATAATAGTAGCTAGATGTTTCAAACATTCTATTTTACAAATGTTGAAAGTTGTGTAGGTATTGAGAGTGAAGAAAAAAAAAAGTTCACCTAAGAATAGAAAAGTTGTGGTGGAATTAAACGATAATCAATTGGTCCTTAGTTCATTTGGAATTGTGTAGGAAGTTAACAAAAGGATGTAACTACATGGGATATAGTGGAAATAAGATATATCGTGGAAATAACATACATACATTATTTTCACTTATAATATAGAAATCCAATGAATCCAAAAATCATAGTATGATTAAATTAGATCAAGTGTTTTTGTTGCAATAATTAATGAGGCATATGAAACTTACATTATTGTATAGTAACAGAAGAGAATCATTTAGAAAGTATGGATGCTAAGAATCTTTTTTTATAATATGTATATAATAGTCCTAAAAAATTAGGAAATTGATATTTCTATCAGATTTATTTCATATAAAATATTAATTTTTTATTTTTCTTTTAAAATATGTTTAAATGATTTTTCACCTACTAGGCCAAATGGAGAGGAGAATTATTACTTTTCTATAGAGGCCTACATTATACTTAGAACTAGGGATGCATACCTAGGATGACCTATTTATCTCCCAAACTTCAAATTAGGATAACTCTTGGATTTCAAACAAATATTTAAGGCCATCTCCCTCCCATTCTAAAGATGAAAAAGCCTTTGCTGAGATCATGTACATAGTTAACCTACACTACTTTTAAACTATTATTTTGTGAAACTCTAATCCTCCATCATTCCTATTGTGTGTTCTTATTCTCTTATAAACATTATATCTACAATAAGGCATGCCACAAATCATTTTTAATTTATTTTATTATAGACATCATACCTACAATAATTCAAGATATTATCATTAGAGAGAACTATGGATTCTTTGAATGAAATTGTCATAATGAGGTTAAATTTATGATATAATATCATTTTAATGCCCTATTTTCCATCACCATTGCCCCTTATTACAATAATTATGCCTCAAACTATAACTAAACCTATTTAATTTAAAAGTAATAAAATGAAATATTTTTATTATTTTAGATTCACACACATGTACATCTCAAAAGTAAAAAATTCAATAACTTGTCTTCTATTCATACACACATTAACATATTCTTCTCATGTAAATATACCTATAAATATTAAATCCAAGAATCATTCCATATGTCACATAGTAATGAGAATGGAACTTCAAACGTCGAATTAAAGTCATGATATTAGTTTATAGTGTAAATTGTATTGAATTATAGTGTAATGACAATCATTTGCATGCAAAAGTCATGGTATTAGTTTATAGTGTAAATTGTATTGAATTATAGTGTAATGACAAACATTTGCATGCAAAATGCTAGTTGCATCAAACATTACAAAGCTAGATGACATAATTAATGGAATTTTGAAAGAGATAATCTAAACACTTTTTCAATATATTAATAAACTTGATTGATTTTTTAAGTTTCTATTGGAAAAAAACAAAGTAAACATTTCTTTAATAATATCTTAATTTGGCCGTTTTTTTACTAAATAAAATAAATAAATAAAATATTTTTAAATTTTAATAAATTTTAAAATAATATATATATATTAATTAATAAAACTTTAGTACAAGCAAAGAAAATCAAAGCAAATCGACTATGCTTATAACCATATTGAGATTTTAAAGAAATAATGTTTATAAAACATAGAACTCATCCTTAAAATTAACCATAAAAACCCAAAAAAATGAAGATTTCACATCAATGAAGAATATGTAGCACCAACATTTGAAATCACCATTTAAGCTCAATACTAACTTTCATTTTCATTTCCTATAGAAATCCCTTGTATAACATTTTCAACTCACCAATTTCAAAAGCGCATGTATGATAATCTTTTCACCGTTTATAAGTTTGGTTAACCAAAATGTATATGTATATATTTAAACATTGAGTTTCCATTATCAAAAACCTTTCTATGAAATAATTTTCAACTTATCCAATGAAATGAATTTGAATGCCATTGAGGAAGATAGAACCCTAGAACTGTTACTGTATTCAGCTGTGGGTTCTCCATTGAAGAAATGGAGGATTTCTCAAATCATAGTAAAAGTTTAATGTGTTTCATCTTCGTGTCAAGGTTGAGTGGGTGCATATCTACTATTAATTTTGACACCAACCATCCTAAGAGTGTTGTTACTGATAGCTTCCAAGGTGAGTGTTCAGTATTCTACATTATTTAAGCCAAAATTTGTTATGAATCTTGAGAGTACATAATGATCCTTCTAGTCACTACCTAATTGTGCCTCCAACCTTACATTTGTCAGCAAATATTTAGCGTAATTCTTCATTTTTCCAAGTAAAAATATTTTGATCAGAAGAGCTCAGTGAACTAAACGTTCGAAACTCACCATAGTTTTTAGCGTTACGATTCAATCCATGCAGTCAATGATTCAATCTAATTCAATCCCTGTAGTACCTGCCTTCAACTGTGAAGTTTCCTAATTTCCCTGACAAGCGTACACACACATTCCATTCCTAGCGCAGCCTCTTTCGAGCCTCCCTCACACTGCCATCTAAGAAATTGCCTCCACTCAATGCTGGCCACTCAGTCCCCACTAAAGCCTCAATTTTTCCCTTGGGAACTATAGAAATATACTTTATCTTTTCCTAAATATTATTTGTGGGTTCCCGACCCATCTTATTTATGTCTAACATTAGAGAGATAAAATGTTATCAGAATTTAATATTCTAATTAGCGAAACTAAAAATTAGGAATATTAGAGTCCTCCTTGCCAATGGCTAGCAACTGCAGTGATGGATGCTAGAGGATCTGCTCCCCTTCCCAAGTGGCATCCTCATTGGGAAGGTTATTCCACTGAATCAAGTATTCCTTCACCACTTGGCTCCTCAAGTGCCTCTCCTTGGTGTCTAAGATGGCCTCTGGCTAGAGCACCAAGTGCCCCTCGTCATCTGTAGGGGGGAAATAGGTGGCTACTGTCATGCACTGTCACAAGGCCTTCTCCAGGCAGTACAAATGGAAAATTTTATGTATATGGATCCCATGAGACAACTCCAACTCGTATGCTACCTCTCTCACTCTCTGGATGACTCTATATGGCCCATAGAAGCGAGGCTTAAGCTTCTCGCGCCCCTTCTACTTCAGCACAGTCTGTATGTAAGGCCAAAGGTGAAGGTAAACCAAGTCCCCCACCTCAAACCATCTCTCCACATGACCTCTGTCTGCATACATCTTCTGTTGGTTCTCGGCTGTCACCAAGTTTTCCTTGAGAGCCTTAAATATTATACTTTAAATATTATTAGTAATATTTATGTTAATAAAATTTACTATTAATAAGGTTACTAATTTTATTTTTTAAACACTATTAATACTATATTAATGATGTTATTAACAATATTATTTTAAAAAGTTAAATTATTATTATTACTTATGATGATATTTATTAATATTAATGTTTTAAATGATTAATATTTGTTAGAAATTCCAATAAGAAAGGCTCAATTCAACTTGTCCTAGTCAAATTGAGTAATTCGATTTTCCACATCAGTAGGATGACTTGGATTGTAGTTAGCTAGAGTGACATGGTCATGTCTACTAGTTAGATCAACAAATTTGAGTTTGAAGGCTTGGAGTAGAGTAGTGCATGTAGTGATTGCTAAAATTTAGCAATCTAGTTCAATTCTTTTCAGTTGAACTCAATTAAGCTCATGTAATTAGTTGAGTGAGTTGAGTAGTTACGACTGTTGTCAACTAAGTGATTTCTTTGTTAACTAGTGACTCAACTAAACATAGCTTAGACATGCATGTAATTTGAATTTCCTAGCTAGAGTGGAGGAAATTGCACATTGTAATTATCAATTGTATAATAGTTTAGTGTACAATGCTTTTGAATTAAGCAAGTTATTAATTCCTTGGGAATTGTGCAAGTAAATAGGGAATTCCCCTATTATTTAGGAGTTGAATTTCTTGTGAATTGTGCAAAGAAATAGGAGGAATTTGGGGACACTTGAATAGTCAAAGTGTTGGCGAGTGATAGTAATTCAGAAGAACAAATTTACAGTGGAGGGTGTGCTTCAGAGCTTGGAGATTACATTGTAATAGTTTCTCATTATCATATGATTAATGAAAAGAAATGAAGGGTTTTTTCCCAGTTGGGTTCCCTTGTAAAATCATTGTGTTCCTTGTGTTTTGATGGTTGCATGTCATTTCATGTCTTTCTACCTTGTGATTTTCTATTCTATGGATTGTAGAAGAAATTTGTATCTCTCGTTTTGAGTTTGAATTCATCAGTAATAATAAATTTCTTGTCATTTCTGAAATATTAATATTATATAATAATTAATATTAAACTTATTAATATTTAAACTTAAAATATTTTGAATAATACATAATAATAATATTGTTAATAATCATTACATTAATGTAAAGATTAAAAATCATATTATTATTAAAGATTATTTCAAAACTTAAAATCTAAAACCCAATATTTAATCTAAAACCTAAACATTAAAGCCTAATATTAAAATTTATAAACTTAAAAACCCTAAAATAAAATCTAAAATCAAAAAGTAAATCTGAAACTTGAACCTAAAATCTAATATTAAAACCTAAATTTTAAACTTAAAAACCTAAAACTTAAAACATAAAATCTAAACTTGAAATACTAAACCTAAAATATAATATTAAACATATTCTAAAACTTTAAACCTAAAGAATAATATTAAAGCTAAAAGTTAAATGAAAATCCTAATATTAAAAATAGAATCTAAACTTTAAAAACCTAAAAAGAAACGTAAACCCAGCAGTATAGTCCTAAACCTAAACGGTAACGGAAATGTAAAACTATTTAAATCTAAAACCTAAACGTAATTGTAAAAAGTAAAACCACCTAGAACCTAAAACATATATATTTCACAAATTCTAAAATAAGATATAATAAAATATTTTTATTAAAAAGATCATAAATACGAGCGACGTGTCAAGTCAATTCTCAACGCCTAGTAAGCTTACACACAGATCATAAATACTAGCTAGGTGTCAAGTCAATTCTCAGCGCCTTACAAGCTTACACACATTCCATCAGATGGTGCATATCATTTACTATTGCTTGTCCCAGATGGAAAGCCTTATTTCCTCTGCTATAGGCCCATTAATGCTCCAGACGTACCAATTCCATGCCCCATGGTCATGCGAGCCATCCGGGACAAGCAATAGTAAATGATATGCGCCATCTAATGGAAAGCCTTATTTCCTCTGCTATAGGCCCATTAATGCTCCAGACATACCAATGCCATGCCCCATGATCATGCGAGCCATCCCTTGCATTTTTGGAATCTCCCATCGCTTTCATCAATTGAGAATGTGTTGAGAAAGTTTCAGTGTAGTTGTTTCAAAACTAGAAAATATTACAATACTACTAATGTATGGAGATTGACTTCAACAAATATTTTCCCAAGGAGATTAATCTAACGTCTCCAAACTATGTTTGTGTCCAAAAGCTTGACTATGAGAATATTTCTTTTCGATGTAAATTGTGTTATGAAATAGGGCATGTAATTAAAAACTACCCCACATGTTCTTAGAATAGCGAAGACTGAAAATAATCCTAAAAACCCAAATGGTGGGAAGGAGCATAAGGTGATCACTATATAGTATACAAAGAGGAAGAGCTTCAAGATAATAAGGAACTAGAAGACAGGAAGGAAGCTGATTCAATCAAAGAAAATGTATCTCCAAAAACAAAATCCAAGGAAAAAAGGCATAACAATATGGATCCTCTAGATTCTAGTAACGATTCTTCAGACGCAGTGAAAGTGGAAAAACAACAAATCCTCGTGGAATATGGATCTCCTTCAGAAACCACACGAAATAACATTGAAAATAAAACTTCTTGGGCAGATCAGACAAATGAGGAAGAGTTCAAGAATAGCGACGTGCACTTGCCAAAGAACGACCCGCTATAATGTGTAGAAAATATGTGTTGGACTTAGGTTGGAAAGAAAGGGAAAAAAGAACCACCAAGAAAGACAAGAAGTTAGACTAAATCAAAATCAAAATAGTGAAAAATTTAACATAAATGTATCTCAATATTGTGGGTTTTTGGAAAAATTTTAGTTAGAAAGAGACTGGAATTTCTTCATGGGGAACTCACTTGAGGGTTTGGATTTCAAATTTGCAAAACTTGAAAATCACTAAAGCATGCAAATGGTTATGGCCACATATCCAACTGTTATAATATACATACTATATGTTTTGTTTAAAAAACAAATCTCGGTTACAAGGCCATAAATTTAACATATTCCAATCTTCCTTGCAAGTTTGAAATTGAGCAAGGAGGCTCAATCCAAACCCTCAATCTAGTTCCCAAAGAGATAAAAATTTCAATCCCTTTCCAAATAAAAATTATCCAAAAAATCCGTAATATCCAGACACATCTACATTCCTTTATTCACCACTTTTATTTTGATTTAGTCTGATTCTTGTTTTCCTTGGTGAAATACTTTTTCCTTTCTTTCCAGCTTGAGTCCAACGCTTGTTTTCTGCTAATTTAAGAAAAATGTTCTTCGTCAAGTGAGTGTTGTTATTTTGGAATTCTTCCAACAAAAATTCTTGTGGATTCCGAAGAGTACCCGTGTTCCACGAAGGTTTGTCGCTTTTCCACTTTCACTAACTTCGGAGAATGCTCACTACCCTGCATTTTTCCTGTTTGATTTATGTTGTCATTGTTACATTTTCTTTGGGAGTATTTGTTTCCTACTTATCTTCTAATTATTTATTGTCCTAAGACTTCCTCTTTGTATATCGTGTAGTGATCACCCTGAGCTCCTTTCCACCATTTGGGCCTTCAATTTTTTTTCTAATATTTGTTGTTCTGTGAACATTTTGGGCAATTTTTAATTACATACCATGTTTCATAGCATGCTATACACTGGAATGAAACATTTTCATAGTCGAGCTTTTGGACTCAAACATAATGTTGAATCGTCAAATTAATTTTGGTGGGAAAAGCCTTGTTGAATTCGATCTCCACACATATTTTAGAATAAGTAGTCTTGAAAAAAATTCAATTACACGCTACTACAATAAAAATTTCTTAAAGCATTCCTAATAAAGAATAGTGATGAAAATTCCAAAGACGCAGAGGAAGATTCAGAAGCCTTACCCAAACTAGAGTTGTGGATATTAAATTCGTTATCGAATCAAAAGTGGCAGTCTAGGGTTGCATGAAGAGACCAATACTACTCCAAAACCATGACCCATCTTCACAAATGACCTTCTTGTCCTCGATATTGTAAAAAACCACAACAAAAAAACCTCGTGCCATATAGAAAGTGTTTAGCTCATCTTTCGAAAGAGGTTTCCAAGTCTCAGAGATCCATTTGTACAGATCTGTCAGCCATGGCCAAACCTATTAAACTTGCATATCAAACCTTGCTCCACAAAATATTTTTCACAATTGAAAGCTTCCTCATCCAAAGGGACATTGAGGGAAGGAACCTCTAAAACCACCAGAAGACCAGAACCATATTTCAGCATGGAACTGTACAAAATCGAAGAAGTTCTTGCTTTATCAGCAACCATGCCTACAAGAGAAACTATCTTTTTCGTCGGATCATTGAGATTCGCCATTGAACGAACTACAAAAGAGATCTGCAAAATATTCACACGTTAAAGCATAGACTAGGGAAAAACACTAGCAACCAAAAAGATTTTCAAAGCTCTATGTGCTTTATAGATGTTTGATTCAATTAAGCTTATGACATTTTTTTACTAATTTATTTCCCCACAAATAATTTGTATTTTCAACTTTAACTTTTTTTTCATAAAAATTGAATGTAAAATTAAAATTAAAATATTTTATTCAATTGAATGAAGACATTTTTGAATAATTTATTTCCCCCAAATATTTGTATTTTCAACCTCTCTTCATAACATTTAAATACATAATAAAAAATAAAATTCAACTTTGAATAAAAATTCAGATAAAAATGAAAATCATAAATATTGTATTTTCAACCTCTCTTCATAAGATTTAAATGCATAATAAAAAATAAAATTCAAACTTTGAATAAAAATTCAGATAAAAATGAAAGTCTTAAATAAAGTTATCCTCTATCACTTTATCTAGAATCAACAAAGTAATATCTTAGGGTTGGATCAATGAAAACACAATGTTATCACTAAATCAACAAAGTAATATCTTAGGGTTGGATCTATGAAAACACAATGTTAAAACTTCATTTAATACTTTAAGCACAATTAATATGCCATTACTTCTTTTTTAAGCTATTTTAAATAACTAAAATCACAATTTAAACGAAAATAATATCATTAAATTTTGAAAAAAAAAAATCTATTCTATTCAATCCTATTCTATCTAGAAATGCTTAAACAAATTTAAAAAAAAAAAAAAAACTACTTATAAAAAATATATGAATATGAATGCTCCAGACATGCTTGATTCAAATAAATAAATAAAAAGGGTACATCTACAGGTTTGGCGCGCTAAGGAACAATTTGTACACATTGAACTACCCCACAAAGAAGGTATTAAAACAAATGGGAAGAGTACGTCAACTAGTGTACGTGGAATGACTTAAATTCCGAGTCCGTCACATTAATGAACTAACCGCCTCATTTGAGAAAGAGAGTACAGACTCCAGAGGGGTATCATTTACCACATATAATTTACTATTGCTTGTCCTAGATGGCTCCCATGACCATGGGGCACATGCATTAGTACGTTTGGAGCATTAATGAGCCTATAACAGAGGAAATAAGGCTTTCCAAAACATACACCCAACCGTCCATCATAAGTCTTGGGAATCAGGCCATAATTAAGGAATGGGAGCATATTTTGATATTCCCTAATTTATCTCTATATTACCTTGGTTTAGGGAGGATCCTTTTTAGCCAACATGTTCGCCACCGAATTTAAATGTTTGTACACCTAAATAAAATCCAAATGCTTGAACTAGGGGATTATTAATGAATTTTTTTTTTGAAGAATGGAAGAGTTACACGAGAGCAATTTTTTTTGGGTCTCAATAAACCGTTTGATAAGAAGCAATGAATGGCCGCATACCAATAAACTGAGAATTTTCTTTGTGATAGCGAATTCCAAGCCTTTTTACAAGGCAAGGAACTTAACTTGATTTTGGTTGCAGAAACACAATTTCTTCATCAAAGCTAAATAAAGCCCTTTTTGTTCTTGCTTCTTTTAGATGTTTTTTAATTATTATTAAAATGAAATTATATAATTGTTTAAAATTAATTTATATTTTTTAATGATAGAGATGTTATAATGTAATGTTTAACATTTTGACTAAGTCAAATGAGATAAAAATAAAAATAAAATCAAGTTAAAAAATTCAAATTAAATCAAAATATACTACTCACAAAAGATTAAGTAATGTAAACATTTTAACTATCAAAATAAAAATAAATATAAGAAAATGAAAATAAAAGTAAAAATGGCCCATGTATTGAGCCATGGTATTGACCCATGGTATTCATGTGGAATATAAACTATTTAAAAGGGAAATTAAACCAACCTATTAAAGGGGAAATTAAACCAACCTAGATTCATCTGAACTACGGGTTAAAGTGGTTTGCATATCAAGAGATTTGATCTCTTTCGGCACTTGGTAGATTTGTAGTTCACATGGATCTAGTATTATTAAAATTTAGATATATAATTATTAGTAATAATTTAATTTTTAGTTATTTAAATTTTACTTTTAATATATAAATAAATTTAATTTTTCAAAAAATCCATAAATTATTTATATTATATAAATTTAAAAATTTAATTTTATAATTAAATTTAAGAAAAAATAAAACTTTTAGATATTTAAAAAATAAAAAATATAAATCTATGCACTATATTAAATATTTAGATGGCAGTTATAAATATTAATATACTATTTCCATTTATTGCCAATTATGAGTATTGATTTACTATTTCTATTTATCACTCTGTGCCCTCTTACATGGGACTATGGTAATCAAAATTAGTTATTTAACATTACTTTGTGTTATAATTAAGCTATTTTTTTTAACCTTGTAATGTATTGACCATATTTTAGCCTATTTCATTGTCTTATTTGGCCTCTTCAGGCAAAAACCATATGTTGGATCTGTTTGGTTTGTATTTTGGAAGTGTAAACTAATCCTAGCATCAATCTAGAGGTATTAAATGTTATGTTATTTAGTGAGCCATCCCTATTAGTAAATTTAACTTTAATTAGGATATGCTATGACATATTTCCAATTAGTATGTGCATGCAAACACACACTCTCTCATCTCTAGAAACACATTGGTTGTGTGCATGTCACCCAGTGGCACCTCAGGAAAGCAATGTCACCGAGGATAATAGACACACAAAATACACTATGACACAATACATAAGACACAAACATAGCAATGTCTCAGCTAGGCTTACAATAGTACACGAGAACAAGGCTTTCATTTTTGTCTTCTTTATAAATGGTCCATTCTTGTTTATTTGCAAATGCAGTTTCATCTTGACCTTTCTCACCATAAGATAGTGGAACACTTGAAAACTTAATCCGCTCTTGCTTGTTCTTGATTGTCGAATAACAGTCTTTGCATTTGACATTGCTACAGGTTCTTGGAACTTGTCCTTTGCAATTTCTTCAAGTTTTATTGCTTTTTTCTCAATGTCAATATCTGCACACTGGTAAACATTCATGAAATTCACAAAATCATAATTTGAATTATTTTCATCATCATGTTTTAATTTTCTTTGAAATTCATCTTTATCAACAACAACTATAGTTGTTGGATGTACCACCTCTTCTTCAAAGAGGCTATTAACTTTCTTCAGTTCATCAACTATTATTGAGTCTTCCATAACTTCATCAGCTGCTATTGAGTCCTCTACAACTTTATGAGTTGATGTTGAGTCCTCCACGATTTTTCTCTCTACAATCTCTACATCATTATGTAGATCTTCATCTTTCATAGTTGGTTGATTCATGTTTTCACCCTCTTTAATCAACTCTGTTGTTGCAATCATGTCATCCTTCATTTTATTTGTATATGGAGATAGGCTTATATTCTCACCAAACAACAACTCAGCAATGAGTTTCTTTTCATGCATCAAACTCAACCACTCTTCATGAGATACATAGTTCTCATCTAATTTGACTTCACAAATTTTTGCATCATAGAGAGTTCCATGACTATCACATGCTACTCTATTGTCAGTTACCGACATACTTTCAGTCTTGATCCCAGTTATGATGCTTTCAACACAATCACTATTTTTAACAACAATTTCATCAATTTCTTCTTTCTAACTCCACTTCATGCTATACCTCATTTCAAGAATAGGCCAAAAAAATTTTGGATCAAATATTTCACGAAATTCATTTAAAATGCTTGATAAGATGTTTTCATATAGAGTTGATATAATGAGAAAAAATGCTACTGCACGTCTAATTTTATCATCAGAATTCCTAAAAGTTTCTTGGACAAATTTCCATAAATCTAGTGAACCTAGCAGTCCCTCCATTTTAATAGCCCAAAGCTCAAAATATTTACTTGAGAATGATGACAACATTGGCATTAAGCACTTCAATATTGCATCAGTGTCATCAAATTCAAATTCTTTATGCTGATCCAAATGTAAATCTGTATTTGGATGCATTGATTCTATGGCTAGCAACAATGCATATTCGTCTGCAACTTCTACTTTTTGATCCTTTCCCCTCATATTTTGAGTTCTCTTCGGAACTCTTTTTGTCTCTTTTGCCTATCCATTGCTCTACTATATAGCCAAATCTGCAGCATATTTTAACTATGAAACACACATTAATTCATACCAAACAAAGTTTCCAAAGAAATATTTGGCACCAAACTCAGGTTCACAACATAGGGCTAGTAGCTGAAACAACAATAATTCTAGATATAAAGAAATTTATATGCCTTTAAATAAAAAAACAATAGCCATGCTTAATATTTGCAATGGCTCACAACGTACTGTTGTGGTTTGGTCAAAATCTCCTGGAATCTTCAAACCACACACAGAATTGAAGACTCACTGAATGAGCTTCTCCAGGCATCATCTCCACAAGCAATGTTAATTACAAGCTTAGCAAGAGGCTCCTCAACACCAGTACGACTTCACAAAGTAACACCACTCTACGCTATCCGGTTCTCCAGGAAGCTCCTCTGCTCGTCCACGTTCCTCACAAAACTGGAAATGTCTTTGAGCGCCTTCTGAATCCTTCAATTGTTGGTTAGCCACAATGCCTACATAACTGTGCACAATGCCTCGCTCTCAAGGACTACACTACTTGACAGGCACACATATTTCAGCGGACAGGCTCACTACTCCACACATGCGAAATCCAAACTCTAGCTCCAGCTTCCAAGCTTCACACAGCTCTAATGCATAGCTTCACAACTCTCAAAATATAAGCTTACACTCAATTCCTCCTCAAAATGATGCACCAAAGCTCATGCGTCCTAACACAGCACACACCCAACACCAACAATTTTCTTTAATGATGAGAGGCTGAAACCCAATATGTTCACCTACAGTAAGAGAGGCAGACCAACGCATAACACTTCTGTTGCACAAATGACTTGGTTGTCTTCCCTTCACGTTGGGTCCACCACTAAACACAACAACTCTCCCTCTCACCATCGAGAAGCTTTCCCTTTACTTTATTCCATAGAGGAGCTCGCAACTCCAGCAAATTAAAACCCAATGCTGGACACTTCTTGATGCAGCTCCTCACGACTCTAGTGATTAATACAATGACCCTCAAGTTCTCGCATTTCACTCAGATCACTCAGGAACCAACAGAGAATGTGGCACAAGGCTCACTGCTCTTCACACTGCAGAGCCCTTAAGCCGAACCCTCGGCTCTTTAAAAACACTGAGCACATAGCTCCTCACACAATCGAGCACACAACTCCTCACACCACTGAGCACACAGCTCCTCACAACACAAACATGACTGCAGTCACTCACCCCTGCAAACACCAAGCTGAAACCATCGACTCTGATACCATGAAAGAAATAGAGGAAGAGGATCTCTGATACCATAACAGAGAATGCATCAGAACACACTAACTTTTCATTTGTATTGCAAGAAACATAAATTTATACACAGCTAAGAAGCTTCTAGATTATCTTGAATGTCGGTGGTGATAGCTTCTTCGGGAAGCTAAGAACACTCGAGAGAGTCTGAAACCATTCCTACATTAAATGTTGTCAGCACGGTTGGTTGGAATTACTGTACATCCAACACCTCAGGCTCGTTTTTCTCTTGTAGGGTATGTTGAGAATTTATGGGTGCCTGTTTTTCTCCTGTAGGGTATGCCAAGAATTTATGGGTGCATTAGCTTCAACTCAAACAACTTTCTACTCAAATAAGTTAGTAGTAGATTTTAGTATTCTGCAAACTCCAGGTGCAACTTTCCATCTTCGATCTGGATTAGGTACTTATAAGACATTTTCATTATGGTTTAAGTCTTTCTATTTACCACGAGGTTGTTTTGCTACGTACTTGCAACGAGTCTCTTTCTTTAGCCTTTTAGCATCCTCTGGAGGTAGAAAAGAAGTTGGGTAAACACACAATGTTTCTTCGTTCTTCCTCTCGGCATCTCTCCTATGCATATTTTAACAAAATCCTTAGAGAATAAAATTCCACTAGCGTCATGTACCTTCATCATCCTTACCTACCTCTTCCTAAGCTTCCCATCTTACTTACTCTTTCCTGAGAAAAAATAAGAGTCTAGTTTATTAGTACTAACCATCCAGTGCACTTAAGGTCTATAACATATGTTTTAAAAGATGGTCTCTCCAATGGGCAAGACATAATAAGCTTTACATCAAACCCAAGTCATACAAAAATAAAGTCCAAGAAATTTCCCATGCTTACTGAAATCCAATTGTTGTATAATTTTGATACTCGTCTCATTCTAAAGAGTTGTATCATAGATGGCCTTGGCATCTGCACATTTTGTCCTTACTATATCAAATAAGGGAACGTCCTCAAAGTTCTTATTGCCAAATTTCATTAATCCAACTGCAAGAGCTCTTACCAGTAGCCCATGTACACCCTTTGCAATCCTTTTCAACCCTTCTGGACCATGATTGACTACTTACATAACAAACATGTTTACTAGCAAGGCATGATGGATCTCAATGATTAATCAAACATACTGTGCTTGTGCTTCTAGGATATTGTACAAGAAATATGGACTCATTGAGATACAAAATTTTAGTGTGAAGAACCCGCATGTGGTTTTCATGCAAGCCTTAAGAGGGTTTTTTTTTTTAATTATTATTAGACTATAGTATATTCTTATGTTAGTTTGAATATATTTATTTAAAAAATTCTTTATAATAAAATTAAAATTAGTTTACACCTATAGTAAGATATTGCATGTTTTTTTTAGGTGATATCGCCTCACCGAGATGATGTTCTCCATCGACAACACTTTCACGGCCTTTCGAACTCGGTAAATAAAAGAATTTCATACTTGATCAAGATTGAAAATGCGAGTTCCAAGTTGATAATTTCAATGTCTAAAACTCCTCGAAACTCCTGTAGAAAGCTTAGATGTTAAAAATACAAATCTTGGCCTTTGTTTATAAAAATTTGAAGTGTTCTCATTCAATTATATATGGGATTTTTTAGGGAAGAGTTTAGTGAATTTTATTTGTGAGCGTGTCATTATTGACAGGGGGTTCGACTATAAAAATTTGAAGTGTTCTCATTCAATTACATATGGGATTTGTCAGGGAAGAGTTTAGTGAATTTGATTTGTGAGTGTGTTGTTATTGACAAGGGGTTCGACATTAGGAATCAATGTGAGAGATGGCTAGAGACAACTTCACCCTTTGTAGGAGAATCACCTGAGTCTATTACGAGATCTTCCCGGATCCCTCCCATCCACTCATCCATGAACTCTCTTTGAACCCGTAAAGGAAAATCTCAATACGAATTCCTAAAACTAAAGCATCTTCCGAGAAGACAGACCAATTCCCTACATGGTAATTATTAGTGCCACTTACGACCTTACCGCTCAGTGATATAACATCTCCCTACTTGGTGGGCTTGCATATGGAAACTCGGTAGAGAATGTGTACTTGGAAGGTGCCTTATGCGGACTGGGCAAACTCACTGCCTTACGTGGACTTGCGAGAGTTTCCTTTTCTCTTATATTAGTAATTTGATGTACTTCAAAGGATTTTTATGATGACTTTCTTTTGTGCAATAATGATTATTCAGGATATGGAGCTTCCACTAGTAAGGTAAGTTATTTTTATGCAACACTTATGTTTGCCCCAATGTTTCTTTCTATATAACCCAACCCATAGTTGACTTACTATTATGATTTTTAAAGGTGGAAATGCTTTCTATAGTATTAAGAAAGATGCCTATCCTTGCCATTTTTTGTATGAGATTACAAGAAATGTGATTTAGGTTTTAAATCAAAATATTCATGGGTTCTAATTTTACAACAGTTTTATCTCTCCAATCGCTTATTTTGAGCAATGTCCTTTATTGAAAATGATCATTTTAAGTAAGAAATCTATTTATTCTCCTACTTTAACATGGATATCTTCTTTGGACTTTCACAAATATTTTTTCAAAACTTATTTTTATTTTGATCTATAAACTCATTCTAGTTTGCTCCTTCCATTTCCTCGAAGGATTCACTTTGTTTCTAAAAGCTAAATGTTGAAATCTATGTAGGGGTTGGGTTCCTTGTCAACTGTGGAAAGGTTTTAGTTGTTCCATAAATCCTTCTCTAGTGTTGTTTTGAAATGGGCATTCCAGAGACAGTTTCTCTCTGCCTACATACGTCAAGAATCTTATTAGACATGAGGCATGATTATTGGAATCTTAATGTCAACTTATAATTCCCTCAAACAAATTTAGAATTGGAGATAATACTATCTACCACATCCCAACATGTATTGATTCATTCAAATTTAAATGCAATTTTCATTTATATAAGACTTCTTTCTAGTTCTCATTCTCATCAATACTAATCATACCCTTTTGATCTATATTCCTTCAACATTTTCCAGGATCGTAAACATTCATGAGCCAAATATGAAGTTCCATTTGATTGCATACTATAGGAGATATTGCAAGCGATATGGAATTACTAGAAGGCCGTATTTTAGTCTGCCATATCACATTTTTAGTTGACAACAACTCGCCCGTATTTTTTTAAGTCACAACCACGACACTTGTCAAGCTCATAATTCAACTTATTCCTCTAATTGTTGCTACTAGGTGATAATTTGAAGGAGCCATTTACTTAAAGTCTAGAAATCATTATGGATATTGATTATCCTTAAAATATTCAAATTATGGTAATTTGATATAACTTCTAAAATATAGATTATTTTGTGTTAAATGATAGTGAAATCAAAATATTTTTAAAGGATCTACTTTTCTATTGTATAAATTCATCTTCAATCCCAATTGATTAGTAAAGCACCTTTTCCAAGGATAAATCCTTTTTTAAAAGATTATAATCCAATCAAATCTTGCACTACACATTCACCTGCAAATTAGGCTTGGCATTATAAAAATTAGCATATTGATCTCATTCAAAAGATGGTAGTCTCATTCAAAAAATAATTTTTGTTCTCTGCAGACTTCAACATCTACAACACGGTGTTATCATCATCCAAGTTCCCAAAACAAGGATTGAGAACTATGTTCCTAAGATCGCTAGCCAAAGAAATCCATTGTACTTAGAAATATATGTATACAAACTCTTACATCATTTTTGTAAACTCATTCTGCCATGATAATATCTCTAACATTTTGCACCATTGGCTCAAGAAGAACACCTGACCTCATCTACCAATGACAGACTTTTGTCATCTTGGTTCGATCTCCATTGTTGGTCCCATTGTAAATTCCAAAGACAACAACAATTTCCTTGTCGGTCCAAAGAGAATGTAATTTCCAAAAACTTAAATTTCTCATGCGATATTGCTCCTTGTCACCCCACATACCTCTTTCCACAAAAACCAATTTGTGAGGTTAGACCATCACAATTTTGACTATGAGGAAATTTTCTCGAGGGATTTAATCATAATAATATTCACTAACGAGTTACCTACACACGTAATCTTTTACATCGGTGCTATAGGGGGGTTATCCTATAAATACTGACAAAAACACCTCCATGGCTTTCTCATTTATTGATTTTGAAGATGGTTGAATTTTCTTGCTTTACAGCTTGCGAACTTTCTTTTGATTTTCTTTCTTAAATCCTTAGTACTACCAAAAATGAATCTGACTCTAATCATGCATGTCTCCCCCCATCCTCTTCATATTCTCTATACAAGGTTGCTAGAAAATAAAGGTCACCTGCATGAATAACCTTCCCCTGGAGTATAGCATGGAAATGACAGGACTTCCAAATCTAGTTTTGGAAGCAGGGCCAATCAAAAGTGTCAGGCCCTTTACCCTTGCTATGTATCCATATGTAGTGATTACTTCCTATGGGGCATCACTATGAGTATACATACATGCTTTCAAGAGCATGACATCCTTTGATTATGTGGATTTCTCAAGAGCTAGCACCCTCCAATCGACTTGTGCTTTGCAATATAAATCCTATAAGTCCTTCCAAAATAAAATCCTACATAAAGCATAAACCATGATCGCACTCAAAGAAGAGACTTGCTACCTTGCAACCCCCTTGTTTTTATTGTAGTATATGAATCACAATTATGTCTTGATTATTAATCCTTTTGAACTTGTCATATTAAAGTTATTTTTTTTAACTATTATTATTATTTAGAATTAAGATTGGAATGGGGAAATGAAATAAGTTGTCACATTGAAAAGTTTAAATAATTCCATTATCTATTTTCACTTGAATTTAATTAAATAATATGAACTATCCTTAAAATTATATCTGATGATAAACCACTCTATGACACATAATTTCCTGCAAAATTCAATTCTTAATCAATTAATACAAGAAGCTTTACCACAATGATTTTATTAGAATAATAAAATGATGGATAAAGACAAATAAGAGAAAAAAACCATTGTTTTATCCCTCTTTTGGAGAAAATTTATGGTAGAAATTATTACTAGTGTATCTAAGAAAAAGGAAACCTCTAGCCTAGAATATAGTTAATTTTTGATAGCTTTATGTAATCTTTCAATCTCACAAGAGTTTACAATGTTTTATAATTGGCTATTCTATTTTGTATTTAATGAAAAACTTCATTAATATTTAAAAATTTAATGGAAGTACTTATATAATATTACTAAACTTTGTAAACATAGTTGAATAGTATATTTGTTTTAAAATCAATTATAACTGAGTTGCATGTGAACTTATGGAAATCAATCAAGTTTACACTAAATGGATCATTGAAGAGCTTTGTGTTGTTGAGACATACTCTAGTGTAGCGATGAATTCTTGATCGATCTTGTTACATAAATTGATCCAATGAATATAATCAAAAGTCGATTGAGAACACAATAAAATTGTCTCTAGTGAGTGCTAAAGATAGGATGTCATATGTTAAATAAATCCATTCATTAGTTGATGGAGAGATGTTATAAGGCCCTCAAGGGATGTGCACCTAAGTCACCATAGGACGGGGTGAGATAAGTTATGAAGGTGGAATGATATCACAACATTTGTGACGATAAAAGAGATAATTTTGGGTTCAATGAGACATTGTTGGAATATGCGATGAACGAATAGTCAAGTTGAGGTGAGACAAAGTTGCGCACGAGACGAGTCGAGACATGGCCGTAGATGGGGCATAAGAGATGGTGCAAGACGTGGCAACCGACTAAGAATTACCAACCAAGAGCAGGTAACTGAGACAGGTGGTCAAGGTGCATGATTAGTAAACCTAAGTTAGCTTGAGTTGAACAAGTTGGAGTGGGGTTTTCATGTGAAGGTCGGCTAGATGAACGGTCGACTCAATTGAATCAATGCATCGATTGGAGTGACAGACCCCTTCACATGCCCAACAACATGTCTAAATAAAATAAGGGTGAGCCAAGCGGGATCAAAAACATCGCTTATCATCACGAGACATGAAGGAGCAGCACAAGATGTGTGTAAGCCCGCCCCATCCAAGGGATCCAACCGTTGGATGGAGGAAAGTTCAGGAAATGGTTTGTGAAGTTGTTTTTGAGCTACGACAAAGTGTGTATGATCCGCGAGATTGTAATAGCATGCGGGAAAGCCTTGGGGTTGTGGCATGACATTGTTTGTTATGTACAAATTCATAGGTCCATTTATATTGTGCAAGTAAGCATTAGGGTTGTGGCATGACTTGTTTATCATTATATTTGGAAGTAAGTGAAGGTTGAAACTAGAAATTGTATCATATTGTAATATTGCAGAAGTCATATAATTGAAGGATGGAACCATGAGGTTTCCTTTGAGTTTGCAAAATTTGGTGTACATATTGAATTGTTCTACTTCGATGATGAAGTTTAATTAATGGTGTCATACTTTTGATAAATGAATGATTAAGACATTGTGAAGTAAAAACTAGGAGAAGTGTTTGGGAATTGTGCTTGAGTTAAGATTAAATTTTAATTCCACAAACATAATATATCTAACTTATGAGAGAAGTATAAGTGCTAGAGGTGTATTCCGAGTGTAATTAGTTGTAAGTTAGTCAAATAGACATTATGATGAACCACATTGGTGTTGCAAGTTCATATGAGTTGATGCATCTTAACTGAAGGGACGCTTTGAGGGCATGACAATTGGTGTTAGAGAAGAAGTATGTGATGATGAAAGAGTTGATTTCAAAACTAGTTTTGGAAAATCTTGATCCATGTGAGATGGAGTCTCATCCAAAATATGTGGGAGAGAGCAGTTGAATTCAAGACCAAGGATGGGCTAAGTTACTTGCTCAATTACTTGAGAAGTTTTATCATTACTGTGATAAGCTTGAGAGTTTTAAAGATGGTTAAGATTTAGATTGTGTCTATTGGACGAGAAGATTGAAGTTTTAAAGAAAGAAATCAGGCATAGTTTGTCTAGTGCTTTAGTGAAGGTGAAGGTGACAAAGTTAGAATCATATGAAGTTATGAGAAGTATGAAGGTGCTTGGAATTTTTTTTGAGATGGATAGTAGTCCTTGGATTAACTGGGAGAGTACTTAGATGAGGTCAAGGTAAAGGCTTCTAACTCACTATTAAAAGGAAATGTGAAGTTGTGGTGGAGAAAAAGGGCACAATAGGCTGCCTCGAGTTAGATGCAGGATTACCTCACGACATTGTCGAAGTTGAAGAAACCATTGTATGCTCAATTTGGATTGCATGATAAGAATTGGGATGCAAGAAGCAAATGGAAGTTTTTTAGACAGATAGGCAATGTACAAGCTTACATTTGAGATTATTTGATTCTTATGTTGGATATTTTAGATATGGTGGAGAAGGAAGGGTTTTTTTATTTCTTGATAAGTCTACAACCTTGGGCCAATATGGAAGTGAAGAGGGAGAATGTGAAAACTCTTGAGGAAGTTATCACCATAGGATGTAAGATTTTGGATCTACATGTAGTAGGAAAATAGGAAGGGAAGGAGCATGGCGAGAAGAAGAATAAGTCAAATAAGGAGGAAGGGAAATCTTCGAAAGAGGATGGACTGAAGTAGGGTGGTTTAAATAAGGAGGGGAAGTCTCTTCCCTATTGGCATACAAAGAGGATCACATGACGAAGAAAATTTTGTTGAAGTAGAAAGTGGTATCTATATAATAGGCTAATAAGGAAGAGATATTTTGGAAGGGTTCTCACACATTTTTGGGAGTGATGTAGGTTTTGGGTGTATCTTCATTAAAGGAGGCCTTATTGAAACATGATCCGAACCAAACTAAGTTGAACTATGTAAAGATTGATGATATGAATGGAGTCTGTTAGTTTTTTTGTGCTAATTAATCTTTTAGATTATGAATTCAATGTCTTATATGTGCTTAAGGATTCCAGTTCTCTTGCAAATTATCAAGTCTCGTGAGTGTTTTTCATGTCAATTTAATAAACAATTTAACATAAAAATAAAGGCTAAACAACAAAAAATAAAGTATATAACATCACCATACAACACATCAACACAGGTATTTGATGAAGGAGTTCACCCCTCCTGGGCTACATCTCCTTGGTCCAGCTTCCATGGCTTGGGCCTCTATATTATGCTAAAATTGTAAAATTGACTTGTTTACAATGCTCTTGTGCTCCTGTAACCTGCACCAATGAGTTTAGAATGTCCAAAAATGGTCATAGCCTCTTTCTGCACCTAAATTGGTCGAAAACTCCAAAATTTATAACCATTTACATTTTCCCCACTATTTCAGGCCCTAAATTAGCCAACTGGAGCTAAAGTGGCATTCTCCGTTGAATTTGGGGGTCCACCAACTTAATTTGTGTTTAATTTAAATAATAATTTAGCATTAATTCCGCACTTAATCTAATATGGAATTAAATGTGGATTAAGCGTTGAATAATGGCACGGTTAAGGTTAATTAAACATGGTTTAAGTTTTAAACTTCCACATTAGTGTGATAGCCCCATCGGTGGTTATGGGTTGTGGTCTTATGGATCGGGGGTTGGCTCCCTCTTCCCCCACCATACAATATGTTAATATTTAAATATATATGGGATCCTTAGTATGTTAAGATGCATCATGCAGGCATAACGATAAAGAGTGGCGCTCGCTAATGGGAGGTTGCGGGGTCGAACCCCGACGCCCCCACCCAGACTTAACCAAAAACATTTATGCCACCATACAACCTTTAGAGGGGGGGGGACACATGCCCAAGGCCACCACGGTAGCCACCACTTCACTAACCAATAGAAATTCACCACATAACCCAAAATCTGACCAATACCATGCCGCCACTTGGCAGCACCATTTGCCGGAGGAAAATTCCAAAATGAGCCCCAACAAATGATGCCAATACTTGCCAAAAGTATGAATCACAATGGGCATATGTCTCAGTTTTATAAATATTTGTGTGTTTAGAAAAAGCAAATAGAACTTGTTTCGATATACAAAGTCCCTTTTCGTGAAACGAAGTGCACTGACTCACAACGATGAGAACTATGCGGTTGTTTTGGGAAAAATGGAAGCTTTTGGACCCCAAAATATCATATTCAGTTGTTGAACAAGTGAGGGTATAGTTCCCTCACCTTCCCAATTTCAATCTATTTGGCCTTTGAAGGATTTTTTCCTTTAAGCCCCACTTGAATATAGTTGACACCTCCTCTTGTCGATTTCCTTGCCCTCATGTCAAGTATGGTGTCTTGTTGTAGCTCAACAAATAAATCTAGAGAAAATATTCAATAGATGGCACCTGATCATTCTCTCCTTGATCTTCAATCAAAGAAGGCTCATACAATCTCAAATTTTCAGCATTAACAACTGAATAAATTTTCATGTATGAAGGAAAATCAAGCTTGAAGGCATTGTTACCAATATTTTCCAGAATTTTGAAAGGACCATAAAAGATTGGTTTCAGCTTTTTACCTTCTCCTTGAAGCCTTTCCTTGCTAATGTGATTCCAAACTTGATCACCAACTTGAAACTTATGATCCACCTGATGTTTGTCATGCCTTGCTTTGTCCTTTCCTAAATTTTCTTTAGTTGATCTTGCATTTTTTGATGAATCAATTGAATTTTCTCTATTAATTTCTTTATTTTATCTATGTCATTATGTCCATCGATAACTACATCTTTCCCAAAGATTAAATCCAATGGCGACTTGGGAAAATAACTAAGACATGCCTCAAATGGCAATGTTTGAGTAGAGGAATGTTTTGTACAGTTGTAAACATGTTGAATGTAATGCAACTGTTCATCCCACAACTTAGGATGTTTGTTGCAATATCCCTAAGAAGATGAATGATTTTTCCGTTGACCACCTCGGTTTGACCATCTGTTTGCAGATGGAAGGTTGTACTCTTATTCAACTTAGTGTCCATCAAGTCCCACAAACTTGACCAAAAATTCCCAACAAATCGAGAATCTCGATCACTTACAATAGATGTAGGCAACCCAAAATGAACCCAAACATTTTGAAAGAGAAGATGAGCTATTTGTTAAGTTGTAACTTTATTTTTACATGGCATCAAAATACACATTTTGTTGAACCTATCCACAACTACATACAAATATTCATGACCTCTTTTTGACAAAGGAAGAGCTCCTACAAAATCCATAGAGATACTCTCCCATGGATGTGAAGGAACCGACAGTGGTGTGTAAAATCATAACTTCCTATTACTAGGATTACTGATTGCACATAATGAACAAACTTTAATAAAAAGTGACACACTTTCAAGCATATGAGGCCAATACTAACACCTCTGAAGATTTGCCACTATTTTTCTTACACCAAAATGTCTCGCAATAAGAGAAGTGTGTGCTTCCCTTATGACATTCTCTCTCTCACCTTGTGGAATAAAAATCTTGCCCAAATGATACAACAACTTATTATGAACATGATAATATAATTTCTCAAAATTGGCAACCTTGACTTAAGTTTGCATAAACATCTTGAAAGTCATTGTCAAATGCATATTGTTCAATGTAACTTTCATGTAAAATAGAAGTATCCTTGAGTAAATTAATTGCATTAATAATAGGCCTAGAAAGCATATCAACAATCTTGTTGTATATACCTTTCTTATACTTGATGACCAAGTGGAATTGTTGCAAGAATCCCATACATTGAAAGTGTCTTGACTTCTGCAACGTAGTTTACGATTGAAAGTATTGCAATGATTGGTGATTGGTGTGAATTATGGTTTCCTTTCCCATCAAATAATGTTTCCATTTCTTAACACTTTGAACCTACACATATAGTTGCTTTTCATATGTAGGATAATTTATCAATGCTCCATTAAAAATTTCTGAATGGAATGAAATAGGCATACCATGTTGTAAGAGGACATCGCCCATGGCATAGCCACTTGCATCTGTTTGAATCTCAAAGGGCTGTCTCAAGTCCGATAATGCTAATATTGGGGTTGAAATGATCTTCTTCTTCTTCAAATCATTAAATGATTTTTGTTTATTTCCTACCCGTTCAAAGACTTTCTTAACACTCGCCATTGCATGTAATAAATATGCAATAGAGGAAAAATTAGCAATCAACTTCCTCTAATATTGTGTTGCTCCTAAAAAAATTCTTACCTACGTGGCTGACTTAGGTGTAGGCCAATTCAGAATTACCTCAACTTTAGAGGGGTCTATCTTCAACTCACCTCCTCCAACAATATGTCCCAAATACACTAAAGAAGTTTTACCAAATTCACATTTTGACATCTTCAAAAACAATTGTTCTTTTCTCAAGACATCAAGCACCTTGTTCACATGCATGACATGTTCTTCTCGTGATTTTTTGAATATCAAAATATCATCTAAGTATACAATGAAAAACTCATCTAGAAATTCTCTTAATACATCATTCATAACTCTCATGAAAGTAGCTGGAGCATTGTAAAGACCAAAAGGCATAACAAGCCACTCAAAAAATCTTTGTTTAGTTTTAAATGCGGTCTTCCATATGTCCTCTTCAGCTATTATAACTTGATGATAACCACTTCTTAATTCTAACTTAGTTAAATACTTTTCATACCTCAATTAATTACGAAAATCATCAATCCTTGAATCAGATAACAATTCTTTATCATGATTTTGTTGAGTGGACGAAATCCACACACATGTGCCATGTTCCATCCTTCTTCGGCACCAATACAATCGGTGAACCACTTGGCGAGGTAGATGGACGAATGATACCTTTATTTAACAACTCTTGGATTTTCTTCTTGATTTCTGCACTTTCCATTATCGACATGTGATACATGCCAATGTTAGGGAGTGGAACATCATGTTGCAGCTGTATCAAATGTTGGATTCCCCTCTTGGGAGGTAACACCTTTGGCTCTTGAAACATCTTTCCATGCTGACTTACCATATCAAACAAATAAGATTTTAATATATCATCACAACCTTCAAAAGATTCAAAATCCTTATCATTCTTTTGTTTGATCATAAGAAGCACAAAGGTTTTGCTTGAGTTTGTTAGTCTCTTAATTTTCCCAACATTAACCAAATAAAGGTTTAGCTTTTTGTGATGAGCTCTCACAATATATTCCACTCCATCTTTGAACAAGTGGTACTTGCTCTCATGGCGATAGAAGACTTCTTTCTTGTCATAGAGATATGGGCTACCCAAAACAATTCTAGCTATGTCAAGCGGTACAAAATCTAACTCAACTTCATCAAAGAAGTTTGCGGTAATTGCAAACCGGAAAATGCATTTTCTTGTAACTTGTAAATTTGTATCTTTGGTTATCCAACCCAAAGGGTATGGCTTATGATGAGGTAAGGTTTCAAGATTCAACTTCTTGACTAAGTCTTCAGATATTAAGTTCACTTGAGACCCACTATCAAATAGTGTGTCAATTTTTGTATGTTTTGAGATAACTCTTACATGAAACAACTATATTCTTGTTTCTTCACTTGGAGTGTTATTGTGACAATTTGAGGAACTAGTACTTGCTATGGCTTCTTTTGCCTTTGTGACGATGGCTGCATTTTTAGTCTCATCTCCTGAGTCGAATCCAAGATCCTATTGTGTGGTAGTAGTTGTCTTTTGTTTCCCCTTATTGTTGAGTTTCTTAGGCCTCAATTATGGATGAAGTTTCCAACAGTGGTTACCAATGCGTAATAGAAATCACGGTTGACAATTACCAACGCGATAGAAAATTTGATCCACAACGAGGACATCTTCACCTGTGGAGGAAGTTGTATTTTCCACTCCATTCATTGAATTGAAATAAGAATAACAAAATAATGTCCCAGTAGATTGAAAACACACATAAATAACCAAACCTGTCCAAACCTATTACCAACATACATAAATTTTCAATCCTTAGACTTACGAGTATCACCAACCCTAGCAGCAATTGGATTCGTCATCAACAACAACAAGATGATGAAGATTCTTACCCAAAAATTCCATAATGCAAGGTGTTGTGGTGGCCTTCCAAGTCACAAAATGCACTCGAAATTTTTTGTGATGAATAACAGAGAGCCCTTGAGCAAGTTCACGGAAACAGATTCATTATGACCTGTTCTTCTATTGTAAAAATAAACCCTAAAAGAAAGGCCATGACCATAGATTTATTGTGATTCCTTTCGAGTGAATAATTGGAATTGATTTATCAATGAGAGTTCTTTTCCTAACTTTTTTTGGTTTTTTTTTCACATGAGTATAGTACACTTTTTTTTCTAGAATAAGAAGAATCTTAAGTTCATGAATTATTACCCAAACAAAAGGTTGAGATAAATATATTTCCTAAGGCTTAAGTTCATGAATTATTAGCCAAACAAAAGGTTGAGAAAAATATTGCAGCAAACCATAAATGAAAAAATTGGGATGTTATGCAGCTTGTTCTTCCTCTAACAAATGGAAAAAGAAAATAAAAACTATTGTTAATGTAGCCCAGGTGTCTTATGCCATGAAAATTATTGGAATTATTTAGCATGTTGCCTACCACTCTAATTTGTTGTGACAAGTTACCCAAATTTTATACTAAATTTTGTTTTTTTCCAATTTTTTTTAATATCATGATATTTTTTAATTCAAATTGAGTATGAAATTTATTAAGGTAATTTAATTATGGAGTAAATTTCTATTTAATTATAGAAATTATTTAAGGGATTTACATTTATTCAATTAAAATTTTAGTATTATAGACCAATTTAAAATTAAGTAAATTTTTGAGAAACCAGTTTCAAAATTTAAGTTATAATGTAATTTTTATTATATAATTTTTATGATTTTATAAAAAAAATAGCATTATTTTATTTTATATAAAAATCATAAATTGAATTGAATTATGTAAAGAAATAACCCGGTATAAAGAAAACAAATTTTGTAAAAAGTTTCACAATTTTCATGAATGTAGTTTAAAATCCATCCTAGTTCAAATAGACGACACAACTAAAATAATGAAATAGAAAAAAGACCAAGATGCCTAAGATGAAGTAGTGAAATAGAAATAATTTTTTCTCCTCTCGGAGAGTTGCTTAAAATCTGGTTTAAATAAAAAAGAAACCTCCCTTTTCATTTTATACTTCCCATTCACATGAAAAAAAGTGTCTTTTTTTAAGAATTTAAACCTCCTTTTTTAATAGTGATCAATTGTTGTGATTCCTCAGCTGCAATTACCATTGTAACTCATTAACACAACACAAGGGACACAAGGGGCAAGAGGATGACAAAAAGTTATTTATGAAAAAGAGGAATAAGAAAATTTATTGAATTATTTTATAGAAGATAATAAATAAATTTCGATTTTTAATATAATTTTAATTTCATAAATATATGATATACTTCCATATTTAGATAAATTTATTTTATATTTTTATTTAATTTAATTTATAAATAAATTGAAAATAAAAAATATGACTTTCATACAAATAAACTAATATTAGTTTTTTTAATAACTTTTTAAAATTATTATTATATTCCAGTTATATTTATATACATATGCATATTTCAATTTTTTTTTAAATTTTTACTATATTAATTATATAATTTTACTTTTATTAATTATATAATTTTATATATTAATATAAATTTAAATATACTTTTGAGCATTCAAAAAATGATTTTAAATTGATATAAAATATATATTATAATTAAAAAATAATATTTATTAAAATATTGCATGAGAGTAAGTTTAAATAAATTTTGGATATTTGAAAAATAATTTTAAATTTAAAAGATAAATATTAATTAAACAGTTTTTAATATGTGGTATGAGTAATGCTATTTAAATTAAAAAGAAATTTAAACCTTGGGTAGACCTTAGTATATATTTGTGATTTTTGTGGAAAATTTATGCTTAAAATATGAATCACATAAGCTTCCAATATGAGATATCCAAACTTAATTAAATTTAAAATAATTTTAATAATAATATTTATAATTAAAATATATTGTTTTTCATCCAGTATTCAAACTCAGCTTACCCTAACTTAATCTCAATTCAAATAAAATAAAACACTGAAAAAACATATTTTAAAAAATAGTTTACTATTGAATGCATGTACATAAAGTGTGCAATTTACTCTCCAATGATGGGTAATTAAAATGTAATTTTTATATTAATTTTTAAAGATCATATATTGAATAGAATTGAAGCTCACAAGTATAAATATTGTTAAAAGGTCATTATTAGGTCAGATATAGTTATATCATAGGTGGAGCAAGGAAAGAAGCCTAGATAATGGTAGATGGTGCTAATGTTTAGTGAAGGAGTTAATGTGTGAAGTGAACACTTGAAGTGTTTTGGTCCAAATAATTTCCTTAGGAAATTCACTGAGAAATGTTGCATGGAGCATACATGCAGTGCAACTGGAACATGGAGCTATCAAGTTGTGGAATGGACCACTCAGAGAGATACCAGGGTGACTGGTATCCTCGCTTCATAGGGAGAATTTGAGAACTCAGGTGAGAAGGTTGATGAATGGGACTGGGTCAACCTCCTAGAGTAAGGTTTAAGGGGGGATTGTTAGGGTTGTTCCAGTAACCTTGACTCGGTCAAGTTATTGGTGGTGTTCAAACTCCAATTATACAAGCACCCATGGTTTTTTCCCCATAGAATTCATCTAGGATGAAGCTTATTTAAAGGCTTGAAAATCAGTGTTGAATTGTCTTGGTGGCCACTAAGAACTAAGCCAAAGACACCACCATTTCTCTACGTGATTTTTTATCCTCCTTTCTGATCCTAAGTATACTTTCCTTCATAGACTATAGTAAACAGATTTTTGTATGGAGGTGTGTCAATTTCGTGTCTAGATTGGCCATGACCTTATCGTTGCATTATTATTATTATCATCATTGGTATAATTCGCTCTATTTAAAGGTAAGAATGACGTTGTTGGATTATAACAATAATGATTAAGGAACCAAACCTCATTATGCTATTAATGGAGTTTTGATCATAGATAAAGAAAATTATAATACATCCCTCAACTAGCCTAAATAATTTCAATTGATGTTAGAATTCAAAGCAAGGTTGTGTATAGGTATACACTAAGTTATTTGGTAATCCAAAATTACAATAACACATTAAGAAAATAATATAATTAGTGACAGTAAAAGTAATAATGTTATTAATGATGATAATGGAAAAGGTGGTTTTATTTTTAGAAAGACATTAAAAATATATTATAATTAGTAATTGAGGATAGATTTTAATGAGTAAATAAATTATCATGAAAGAATTCACCATATACACCCTCATTTTGATTGTCAACAAATTTCAATAATAATATATAGAATACATGTAAATTTATGATCTAACTATTAATTTGATGAATGCTAATGATTTGAAACTATTATATTTTCAACAGTGATGATAGAGAAGATAATTTTACTTTCCTTAAAGATAAATTATGATTTATAAAATTTTAATAAAGAAAAAAAATAAAATTTAATACATTAAACATAAAATAATTGAAAATGTGTATGTGTGTTTTTTTAAGGCACTTTTCATTATGACACTAAAAGTTTATATAGTCCAAAATATCTTGTTGTTCTTTTGCATGAAGAGAAACTAGGCTAGTAGCAGAGATTCACAATTTTGAGGTTGTTGAGACATATTGTGATTAGTTTATCACATAACCAAATAAAACATAAGATGCAATTAAAAAAACATTAGATGCAATTGATTTTTCTAGGCTGCTACATATGGCATATTTACATGATGACAAACATAAAAGATAAAGACAAGGAAAAAATAACTATGGATCATATTTCCCATTTGGTACATGTTCCATTTGTTCTACAATGTAGGGCCCGAGTTGAATTCGGGTTGATATACTAAGTTGTGAGCCTCTAGTTTCACTACATATTTGAATGAGGCAAAACCACTGGGATTTCTAGAACTTGAAGCTCCATCATGTAGCCTAAAAACTACTGGGATTTGTGAAACTCGAAGCTCCATCATGTAGCCTCAGGCTTAGAATAATGGTAGGGTTCCATGAGATGTATTAATATTTCATCTTAAATGAGTCTTGTAGAATCTTCTCTTTGAATAACATGCATTGAGAATTTGTAGAGATGCCCAACCTATTTTCAAGGCAGTGGTTCAAATTTTCCACTAAGTCAAATCCTTCAATCTAGAAAAGGGTGGACTTTCCATTTATATTTTTTATGAAGATATGAAATGTTTTCTTTTCCAGGTTAGCTCATATTTTGAACATAACAAAAGGTGGGAAAATGATAGGGGATGCTCCAATTTTTATAAAATAATATCAAATAAAAGGACTTGACTAGTGATTTTATAGTTGTCTTCCACATTCTCTGCTCCTCCTTCCCTTTGCACCTCTTTGTGCAATTTCTAGTTAAATAACTCATTTAAATTTTGACTTTTTATATTTATATTACAGTTATTAACATAATTATTTTATTAATTTTTTTCATGTAATCAAATAAATCATTTAAATTTTGAATTTTTATATTTATATATTTATATTACTGTTATTTTTATTTAATTTGAGATTTTTAGAATATTTTGATTTCTATATTATTTATCAAATTTTAAAATATTTCTAAAATTTACAATTAATTTAAGTTTTAATTATAATAATAAAATAAATTGCAGATAAGTTTTCATTATAATAAGAAAAAATATTTGAAATATGTAATTATTACTAAACTATTCATTATATTTGATCATTGTTTTTTTGTAATTGTTAAGAAAATGATTATTAAACACTTTTTAAGCACATTCATATAAATTAAATGACTAATAAATTCTAATGGAAATACAAATATTTATGTGTTAAATTTTAAAATATTCTCAAAGTTTATAATTAAGTTCTCAATTGTCAAAAGAGGTTAGCTAGAGTGGTTTGGTGAACACTTTGTTTTTCCAACTAAGTGGGGAACATTTTCAGTACTTCTTTACTGGATTGGCTAGAATGTATGGATCCTATAAAGATAAGAGAGAAGAACCCGTGAGGGAGGCGCAGGAGACCTCTGATTACACTGCATGCACGCTACGACAAGACACCACAGGAGACACAACAGGGTAAATGTGGTTGTGGAGCTGTTTTATGTATTAACTGGAATACAATATACATGCTGCATTGGTTATTGGTTTGGCGGTCTGGTTCAAACACAAGAGTTGAATTGGTGGCCCTCTGGGTCCTTCTTTGCAGATACAACATATACATATATAGAATAAGGGAATTTCAAGTAAAACAAATTTTGATACCCAGAACTCAGGACTCCTATAAACTTTCCAGAGCTTCCACATACAACATATATTCCTTGAATCTAATATGGTGGGGGACTCCTTGTCAAAAAATGGTTTGCTAGATGCCTAGGCTTATATGTTTTACACTTATGCTTCTCATGGGACTACACCGGAGGATGGAAGAATTGCTCTCCCTTAATCGGTTGCATTCGTTTTTTTTAAGCTATATGCTGCTACTATGTTTGTTTTTTTTGTAATCTATGTGCTGTTACTATGTTTTTTCTTAGTACTTCATTTTTGATATTATGAATGACATTACCTTCTCATAGTTGATGTGCTGTTACTATGTTTTTTCTTAATACTTCATTTTTGACACTATGAATGACACTACCTTCTCATAGTTGATATATAGATCATTTTTTGAATATATTACAGGATATTTTTGAATTTTTGTTGAATACTCTTTACTGTGAAAGATTGGTATATAGATATAAATTGAAACAGGTAAACTGAATTTTTACATTATAGTAAAATTCAGTTTAATAAATGGATAACATGGTATTGTGACTAATAAATTCATAAATTAAATGTTTGATAAAAATAAAATTGAATAACAATCAATATACTTATATATACAACCCTTGCTTTCATCACTTTGAATTGTGTAAAGAACCACCATTCATAATTTTTTGTTTTTAAAAAATGAAAATTCTGGAAACCACAATTATGTGTATGATTTTTAAATTTTTGTAAAATTTTTGATTTCAAAACTTAAATTAAGTATACAACTAAAAATATTCACATATTAATTAATTAATCCATAAAAGTATACCACTAAAAAAACTCTAAAAACTGATAGACTACATCTGTCCATCAAAATATAAATTTGACAATCTACTCATGTCACATTCATATTCATTCCCCGCTTTTAATGTTCAACGGCTTGAACGGATTAAAGTGAAAGGAAAAAAACTCTAAAACCTGATAGACTACATCTATCCATATTCAAAATATAAATTTAACAATCTCTTCATGTCACATTCATATTCATTCCCCGCCTTTAATGTTCAACAGCTTCAACGGATTAAAGTGAAAGGAAGATTATGTCTGCCATGTTATTCCCACCGATACTCAATCGAACACCGGGCCAAGTGATAGTGAACTAATTAAACAAGCAATCCCTTTGTCTTCACGTATTCAGCACTATCATCGATGATCTCGTCGATCCCAAATTTGAAGGAGAAACCGCTGTCCACCAGCTTCTTCGACGAAGGGTTGAGTGTTGGGATCAGTGGCACATCGTCAAACCTGTACAAACATTTCATTACTAGTGATATTTCATTAAAAAATGCTATACCCTAGTGACAGTGATGGAGACGAGTGATACTCACAGGGTAGTCACATTGTAGTGCGGATAGCGGTTGGATATGTAGTCTGCCAGCTGTGGGACAGATATACTGATGGCACTGCAAATGTAGCGGCCCTCTGTAGAGGGGTTCTCCATCAAGAAAATATGGGCGCTGCATACGTCATCGACGTGAACTAATGAAATAGAGCCGTATATCTTCTGTATGCCCTTCAAAGCTTCTATGTTTTCGTTGTTGCCCGTGAGAAGGGAAACAGTCAACTTAACGGTATGGGGGACGATGGGGGTAATGGCAGATCCCGTCACCAACACAGGGTTGACGGTCACCACATCCAGCCCTGGATCTTCTTTTCCGTATTGTAGCGCTGCTTCTTCTGCAAGCGTCTTGGCTACCGTATATGCCTACACAATCCAGCAATAAACAATGGTCACATATTTTATTTTGTGAGCAACACATGCGCAACAATGGCTATCAATATATCGTCTGCTATTTTGTGTTATCCATTCATTAATTCACGGTGTAGTATGTATCACTCAGTAGACACAATTTAACTTGTGATATATACTGTCCCGCGCGCATTAATAGATGAATAGCACAACACAAGATATATTGGTTGCCGAGCAACAAGTGCTAAAATCTTGTAAACCATTGTACCCAGCCGGGGGGCTTTTTAGTTCGGAAGAAATCCACGTCTGTCCAGCTTGTTTCGTCAATATACTGACTCTGACTCTGCTCCTCGGACTCGTTTACGCTGGCGATGGCCGTGACCGTAGACGATGTGATCACCACGCGCTTAACGGTTTTTGCCTTCGTGCACGCCCTCAGAACATTCAGCGTTCCGTCAATTGCCGGCTTGATCACATCATTCTGCGCAGCCGCAATTTCATTTTCTAAATTTAAATACCTCGGCCATAAATAACTGTTTTGCAGTTACTGCTCTGGGTTTGTTATATATGTTCATTATTAGATAATAAATTTGCTTAAATCCAAGAATAAAAATATACAGCCCGCGCATTTGCTGCCCAAATTTTTCCGACGAAATTTCTTACCTCGGGATCTTTGGGGTCATAGTCGATGGGAATGGCGACATGGAAAACCCCGTCACAGCCTTTGATGGCAGCGTCGAAACTGCCTTCTTCGATTAGATCAGCTCTGAAGAGTTTGAGCTTCTCCCCACCTTCTGAAATGTCCAGGAGATGCTTCACCTTTGCCTTGTTCTCTGAGATAAAGATTTTGGGGTCAGAAATATAAAGATTTTCCCCAGTTTTGCCTAATTTTAAATAAAGATGGGAAATAAATAAAAATGCTGACATTACCTAGATCGCGCACTGTTGCATGCACAGTATACCCTTTGTCCAGTAAACGAGATCAAGCAGGAGGCTATGAAACCCGTTGCTCCCGCCACGCAGACAGTTGTTGCAGGGCAGTCTTTACCATTGATTGTTGCAGCGGCCATGCTGAGGAGATTCTTGCTTCAAAGAATTAAATTAGAGAGGATGAGAAATAGAGGTAATGTGTTTATTTATAATGCGAGAAGATTAAGTTCGTGGACGTAAAATCTTGGTTTGGAAGAGGTCTGATTCATATCGAACCCCTTGTCTAGTGATAGTTTGACCAACCTAAAGAGCTCCACAATTGAAAATTTAGTTCGGAAGAGTTTTAGTACTATTAATTAAATCTTTTAATGTACCTATCTCAGTAGGTACCTGACAATGATATTAAATTTATTTTTTTCTGGAATTGGGGATTGTCTAATGTTGTGCAGGGACCAGTAATTGTTATAGTACTGGTCCCATCAACCCACCAAAAATAGATATATATGCATCCAATAATTAAACATAAAGAAATAATTTGAAGTGCAAATATATATTAAATTAAGTCCAAAATTTCCCAAGTCATTGGCTGGGCCCACAATTGTCCATAAATAGTTTAATAAGTATCAAGATTACAAATCCTATCATATCAACTCAAAAACTCATAAAACCATTTTTCCTTCCAAAATGGTCAAGTCAATAAGTACAAAAGACAGTCACTTCAGCCCATCTGATCAACCCTGATGCTGTGTTAGAGAAGTAAATATCAATACCTGCACATAATAAAAAGAAATGTTTGTCAGCCATAACTGTTGTGTTATTCAACATTTAAACACATTGTGTTCAATAAATGGCACCCACCCAAAACAACATTTAAAACCACTGTGTACAATAAATGACACCCACCCAATAAATTCAATAAATGATTTTCCATTAAAACAGATCAAAATAGATCAAAGCACATGGATCAACAAAAACAAATTCCTAGCCATTGGATCACATCAAATTCAATCTTGATCACACATGCAAAATGAAGCCATTGCAATCCATGGCTATCATTGTCACCAATTAAATTCAACTGCAAAAAACTATAAAAGGAATTCAACCACTGCTGAACATTCAAACTATTCACCAGTTCTGGAGACAAACCAACACAGAACATTTCAAAGTATAATCAGGTTAGTTTTCTCAACAATTTTCTTACAATTTTATTTTAATTTCTGATTCTTACACTATTATTTTCATTTTTGACCCTTTATTTCAGTGGTCTTACAAGTCTTTATATCAATTTTATTTCAGTTGTCTTACAAGTCTTTATATCAGTTTAATTTTCTGAACCCAATGACAAGTCTTTATATCAGTGTAATTTTTTGAACCAAATGACAGATTGAATCAGGCTTACATCTCACAAAGTACATACATACATGAATTGTTCAAGCATGGTCGTAAACAACTACAAGATGCGTGTTTGAATATCGCTGCAATAATGGAATTCAAAGATTCTTAATAAAGCAGTGAATGTATAAGTACTAGCTTTCTAACTCATGTCTGCATATTTATCAAAAAAATTCAAAAAACTTCTATCCCCGTCTTACTAAGAGTTTTGCAATATTTATAGATTAAGTTAGTAATTTCCTCTTATGGCTACTAAATTTCTTTGAGGTTAATCACAACTATTCATCTTACCATAATTTACAAATACGATAAAGGGAAATATTTTAAACTCAAAGAAATTAGCAAGATAATTGTCCCAATTTGATTGGGTCCTTAATTAAGAGTTCATGATGCCCTAAATACACACCACCCAGACTTCATAATATCATGTAATCATCATTAAATTTCTGCATAGTAGGTTCTATGTGATGCCATGATATTTAGATGTGGGATGGGGGATGACTAGGAAATTTCTCTTTAACAAGAGCTATAATGGATTTAAACAATTTTTTTCTGATTAGACAGGTCTTCAAGACGCTGCTTCAAATTATCCTCAATGAGCTTATCAATGAAAACATTAAAATATGAATCTTTCATATGCAACAACACTAGTTCCATCCTTATGCTTTCTTGGCCTATATTTCCTTATATTTTTTAACTTATTCAAGGTTTTCTATTAGAAAAAATGTAAGAGGCTCACCCAACTAAAGTTTCTTCTGACTTATAATTTTTATCAGCCTTGTATATATCCGAGTATGGTTCATATGCGGGAGGATCCTTTCTTTGAACCAACTAATATGTTTTTTAATAAGCAGACACGGGAAAGGGGTTAGGACAGTAGATTTTTTAACTGTAAAAGTAATGCAAACTCACCCACCACTCAACCTCAGAGACCTGACAGCTTCTGTTATAAGTTTATTATTATGTTTACAAATTGATCATGCATGTTTCTATTAAATGATCAAAATAACAAAACATAACAAAAAACAAAACATGACTAGCTGAGCATATAAGCCTGTGGAAAATATTTGAGCATGAGTAGATGAGCATTAGCTGATCATAGGAATTAAAGATGACAAGACAGAAAATAAGAAAACTGTAACAGAAGGAAAGGCATTCAGAAAACTCGGGCATGAACACACACACTAATTGTAAACTGTTATAAATTGTTATAAATGGGAAGAGATGATGTTACCAGATGATGTTTGGCTTGTATGAAAGAATTCTGTTCAATTATTCTTAACTAAATGCATGCAAAAATTCTGCAGGTAGTTGCATCCATGGCAAGAGTGACTTATGTCGCTCGCACAAGGAGAAGTGGCAGAAGAGTGACCAGGGGTGCCCAACTGTGATGCACCTCATCAGATGAAGAAAGAACAAGTGATGTCAATGTCACCAATGCTCCAAGAAATGTTGTTGACGATGACCATGTGGCTGAAGCTGATGTTGTGGCACCATCAGCCACAGAGCCACCGTCAACCACAGTCCAAGGTGCAATTTCAACTAAAAAGATCAGCGCCATAAGAGGTTGGACAAAAGAAGAAATGTTAGCTGCAATTGACGACATAGAGTTCAATGGATATTATGTTCGGGCATCTGCAAAGAAGCATACTATTCCCCCTTCATCAATACATTATTGGATAAATGGGTTGACTCACACCAAACGTAGAGGGCCTGTTACAGTTATGACTGAAGAGGAGGAGGCCGAGGTGGTTGAGTGGTGTAAAGAAATGGCCCAAGTGGGACATGGGCTAGAGTTGATACAACTCAAATCTACAGTTGCTCAAATCTGTCAAGGGAGGCCAAACCCATTCAAAGATGGGTTTCCTGGTAAATCATGGTGGTTTGGGTTTAAAAAAAAGCATCCAGACCTTGTATTGCGTACAGCTGAGGGCCTTGACAGAGACAGAGCATTAAATTTGCGCCCTACGGTTGTATGTAAGTTCTATGACACTCTTTCTAGTGCATATGATAAACATTCTTATGCTGCAGACCATATATGGAACTGTGATGAAATAGGTTTACAAGCGGGAAGGAATTGTGGCATGAGGGTAATTGCGAAAAGAGGTAGCCGAAACGTGCCAAAGATTTTGCCTAAGAGCAGGGAATGGATAACCATTTTATGTTGTGTCAATGCAATTGGTGCTTCAATCCCAGGATTTTATCTTTTCAAAGGTAAAAATCAGTTGAAAAATTATATACAAAACTGTGAACCTGGAGCATGCATGGCTGCACATCCCCATGCATGGATGACTAAAGAGATTTTTTTAAATTGGCTTTGCCACTTTTCTGCATCTATGCCAGGGGGTGTCTCACCTAATAACAGACACCTGTTGATATTAGATGGCCACGGAAGCCACATGGCTCTACAAACAATTGAAGAAGCATACAATTTGGGCATTGACCTTTTAACATTTCCCGCTCATACCACTCACAGATTGCAGCCACTTGATGTTAGTGTGTTTGGCCCTTTCAAGAACTATTTCAGGTCAGAACGTGCTGCATGGATGGCAAAGAATCCAGGGGTTGAGGTCAAAAGGTTCGAGTTAGCAGAGCTTGCAAGTAAGGCTTTTAAAAGGGCTCTGACACCATCAAATATCAAGGCTGGCTTTAGAAGGACAAGAATATGGCCACTAAATTATGATGCTCTTATGCATGATACTGCTTGTAGCCAAGCTTTCCATGTGGATGGTCAGGAAGAAAGACATGAAGTGGAAGAAGAAGTAAATGAACATGATGATGTGGTTGCAGCTGATAATATAATTTCCCTCTCTCAAGGACAGTTATATGCTGATGATGATGAGCAGGTATGTGAAACACAGTATACTTGTCAACAAATTGATGGCAACACTATTGAACATGCAGTTGAGAATGCAAACTTTGTTGAAACGGAAATTGTTGATATTGTTAATGCAGATTTAGTTCAAAATGAAAATGTTGATATTGTTAATGCAGAAAATGAAATTGCTGATATTGGGCATGAAATTTAAAATGACCAATTGACATTGCCTAGCCAAGTAAACCCACCATCATGGCTGGCAGAAAACATGATTAATTTGAATGCCCATAGTGTCTCAAGAACCAATGAACAAAGCATGAACATGCCTTCACAAGTGGCTGAATTGAATAGTGAAATTGTTCATTTTTTTGTGGACAATAGATCAATGGAAGAAGATGGAGGACATAATGAGGCAGCAGATGAAGAGAACAATATAGTTCAATCAAGTGCCACAGATACTGAAGTGCCAAGCAATGACATGCAGGTGGGAGGGAGGGAGAAGTTACTTGGGCGGTTCTTAAAGCTACCGGTAGAAAGAGTGTCAATGAAAAAGAAGCAAGGAACAGCCAATAGTCTTCGTTTGGGGCGAAGTTCACAGTTACTCACCTCTAAAGACTATATAAAGCTCCTTGTTGAGTCTGAAAATAAGAAAATGGAAATTCAGGAATTAAAACAGAAAAAAAAAAAGATCAAGCCAAGGAGAAGAAGGCAGCAAGGGCTATTGCAGCACAACATCGAGCAGATGAAAGGCTTGAAAGAGAGAGAGCAAGGCAAGAGAAGGAGCAACAAAAACAAATCTCAAGACAGGAAAAGGAAGCAAGGAAGGCTCAACAAATGCTTGAAAGGGAACAGGGGTTGACTCATATGGTTGACATAAATGCAAGCATAGTTGATGAGAATGAATCCAGGAACATGTCCAACACATTGGACAACATTGGAAATAATACAACATTATTCCAAGACCTCATAAACATTCAAGTGCCTCACTATCAAAATCGGGGTTTACCCACTTGCCTTATTCCTACCACAGGAGGTCTGAATTCAATGTATGCTCAGCACACACCTCCACTTAACGCAAGTGTGAGGTACAGGTACTCAATTCCTCCATGGTTGGAAGGGACAAATTGGTCTCAATTATATGGCAAAAATCAACCACCACCTAATCAAACCTTCTTAGGAAGGCCAACCTACTTGGTTCAATCAGGCAACTCAGGGTTTGGCACTGAAGATTCTCAAGGCCATAAAGAATAGGAGTGTTAGATGTTTTTGGATGTAACCACATTATGATGTGGATTTCTGGATGGACTATATGTTTGGTTTCAAATCGGTGATATGTTAGAATGATTGTGATAGGGCTGTCATATTGACATTTTTGAAGACTGTTTATGAAGCAAGATATCTTCCCAGCCATACTTTTATCACTTCCTATGCTTAAGGATATATCTGAAATTTAGAAAAACACATAGTGAATGTAATTTTGTTTTTCATAATTAAATCATTTTTTTGTTTTTCATAATTAAATCATTACCCAACTTCTATTTGTTGGGATCATCTCAAACAAGACTCCCAAAGTATGAATTTTGACGCCCTACTCTCCATAACTGTTGACGCCCTACTCTCCATATCTTGCAGCGTTTGACAAAGTAAATACTTTTTATCGTTCCATTTCGGGAATCCATGGCGCCATGGCGGCTTGTACCAGGGATTTCTGAGATCCAAGTAAGACACTTAAAGTGTTTCTGGTAACACTGAATTATTCTACCAGAAACACTTTAAGTGTCTTACTTGGATCTCAGAAATCCCTGGTACAAGCTGCCATGGCGCCATGGATTCCCGAAATGGAACGATAAAACGTATTTACTTTGTCAAACGTTGCAAGATATGGAGAGTAGGGCGTCAACAGTTATGGAGTGTTAGATGTTTTTGGATGTAACCACATTATGATGTGGATTTTTGGATGGACTATATGTTTGGACTTTTATATCTTAATAGATCTCAGATTTCCTTTCTACTACACTAAGTATAATCATGGGATTGTTTAAATGTGAATATCTATATGTATATTTTTTTAAGGGACTGTTTATGAACATACCTAGGAGCTAATTTTTTATGAGACAAAACTAGTTTCAAATCGGTGATATGTTAGAATGACTGTGATAGGGCTGTCATATTTTTTGAAGACTGTTTATGAAGCAAGATATCTTCCCAGCCATATTTTTATCACTTCTTATGCTTAAGGATATATCTGTAATGCAGAAACACACATAGTGAATGTAATTTTGTTATTCATAATTAGATGATTATTTTTGAGGAAAAGAAGGTAGCCTAACAACATAATCAGAACCAATCTGGTTATATCTACCTAACATGAGATGTTAATCTAAGGGTTCAATTGACATAATCTCTTCATACTTCACTATAGGCATCTAGTTGGATCCCTTACCCAACTTCTATTTGTTGGGATCATCTCAAACAAGACTCCTAGTCTAACCTAACATCTAACTTTAATGTGGTCAAGTGCTTCTCATTGTACCTTAAGGTTAAGATATACTTTACCAACATAAGATACTACAAATCATTAGAATCGAGAGTAATTTCTTAATTAATTATATGAAGTGCTCTGAAACTGTAAAGTTGAAACACATGCTACATCAAGCTGTTTGCAGTATTGATTGCATTTAACATCATCGCAATGCATCCACTTTGTCATGGATGAGAAATGCACAAAAAGGTTATACGGCATGCACTCTTGTTAACTACAGGGCTTAGCTGGAGTATGCTACAAATATGTATTTTGAAATAGCAGAATAATGTTGATAAGTCATTTGGATGCACTGAAAGAAGAAAGAAATGTCTCTAAAGAAAAGTTCAGTAAAAGAAAAATGTCTCTAAATGTCTCAAAGTGCAAATGTTATATTCACTAGATAAATTCTAGATTTCCCTTCACTAGATTTCGGTGTGAAATGTCTCATCTTATATTCACTAGATTTCCCATGCATGGGCTGGAAGTGACACTTAACAACATGAATAAACAATGGCAGCCATTTTTGGAAACAATGTCATCACCAGATGATACAACTAAGGAAAATGAATAACAGTTAGTAGCAACAAAAAATGCAACAGAGCAAAAGAACTAATAGTAGCCAAGGACTAATTGTAAAACCCATATAAATTTAAACAAGTAAGATTAAGTTGAATGGATAATTAATCCCATTCAAACAGGTAAGATTAAGTTGAATGGAAAATTAATCCCATTCAAACAGGTAAGATTAAGTTGAATGGATAATTAATCCCATGGGGAGTGTTGTTACATTTTTATCTATCACTAAGAGTGTGTTCTCCTTCAGTGTAGGTGTACACAACAAATTCTAGTTCAATAGTACATGTAGTCTTGTTCATTGCACAACATGGAAGATTTGTGGATGACGGAGCAGTGGCAATATTAATAGTGCTCAATTTGTGTGCAGAAGATTGCAGTAATAATGAGGGTTCATCAAAGAGGTATCTCAGTTGGCGCAATAGTTATAAACAGTGGTAGAGGAACATGCAGCTTTAGACTTCCTTTATTTAGAGGTAGTATTCATATTTAGTAGTTGTCATTTCAAAAGGCATATATTCAACTTTAGAATGTATCTCTTCAGCTTAGAGAGAGCGTTAGCTTTTCTATTCTTAGAAGTTTTTTTTTTTCACTAAGCACGGTATCTAAATTTAGAAATAGAACATAGCTGTTAGTAGTTTCTAGATTTAGTCGGAGAACATATTTCAAACAAGAAAATTTCTCTAATCCAAAGCCCTCCCAGGCAAATTTGGGTGTTTTGTCATAAGCAGATTTAGGGTTAGGCTTATCTATTCCAAGCTGGGCATCATGCATGGGGTGTCTTTATCTTTGTAATCCCTAGCTATTTCTTCTATAAAAACCTAGCAGGGTGCACCATTGGGATGGTGAGATAATAGAATAGACAGTGGTAGATTTGACATAATTTTGCTTTGTATTCATTGTTTTATGAGTAATAGAGATGTGAGTGATTGAGTACCAGTAACTCTGCCTGCTGTCATAATTTTCAGAAAATCGGTTTATGCATATTCTAATAGATATTGTTTGTTGTTTTGAATTCCTTCTATAGACTGACTGCACTTATGGATATACACTCCAGAATTTGAGTTTGCACAATCCTACAGTTTTGAAAAACATGTTTTAGTTTTCAGACTCATAGGTCTAGGTTTTAGATTCATAGAAGTGCAGATCTGCTTATCATGATTTTATAATTTCAACAAGGTTGTTATTTTTCTTGATGAATGGATCTTATTTGCTAACAGATGAAATGAGCTAGTTGCATGATTATCATGTCTAAAGGGGACCTAGGCTAACAATGTGACTAAATACGCAATGGAAAGACAAACCGTAGAAAGTTCAAATGTGTGACTTTAATTGTAAATTCATAAATTTCACCTGAACCTTGAGGGTTCCCGGATTTATTTCCTGTGAAATTTCAGCCTTGGGGCTGAATCTAAAATATAAATTACAACTGTATATATTTCACTTTTATCCGACCCAATTCAACAAGTAGCCAAAGAAACTAAATAATGAACAAGTACTTTGATGCAACAATGTTTCAGCACTTAAGGCACACTTCTCAAGCATATAACAGATCTGAAAATACTTTATTACAGCAGTAAATATTCCCCTTAGCTTCTATATAATAGTTACATCCCTTCACAAAATAAGCTGGCTGTTCATCATAAATCTGCATACCAAACAGCCTTAGAAGTTCATACAACCAGTATCTCGGCAAATATACATACAACCAAGTATTGCAGCAAACATAGAGGTATACAGATGCATATCACAGAATCGAGAAAGGCACATGTGCACAAAAACCCTAGACCCTAAACTACATAGGAAGAAGAAATCACATTGACAAAACCAGTGCCATGAACAAACAGGCCGAAGAAGAGCTAAATTGAACCGAAGTAGATTGATAGTGTTCATAAACACATGTTTTCAAGTGTTGAAAAACACAACAGTGAGCTGGTAGGAATTATTTTCCTACCAGGAGGTGAAGACGCCACGCCAAATGCAGAGGAAAACGTCGATGTAGGAGCGAACTGACAGCCAGAGCCTGCCACAGTTTGGAAATCCCTGCAAAACCCTCGAAAATAGCATAAATTAGCCAAAATCTTTGTAAAAACCCTTGAAAATGCAAGAAACACAACTTCTGCAAAAATTGCACTCGAAAAAACCTTCGAAAACGATAAATTACCTTAAAATCATGGTACTTCTGCAAACTAGTAGAGGGGACGAAGCCGTCAACATCTCCCCATAGCATTGAACAGTCGAGGAGGGCAATTTCACAGTGGAGGAGCAAGCTATGGCGGTTGCAGGAGCCAAAGGCGTCCATCGCAGGGCGCAGGAGCAACATCAATGAAAAAGCCCTAAACCAACAAAGCATCTGAAGACCAACAGAATCCGACCACATCTGTTCAACAATGGACGCAGGCATGCACCAGCACTGGCGACACAGCGCGCAGCCACCGGCGGAGCTCTCTGAGAAACTACCTGCCCCGAACAGAAATGCAAAGGGTGAGGAACCCATGTTGCAAAACAGGTAAAGTGAAACCCTAGAAGTACATCGGTAAAGCAAATTTAAGTCTCTCACCCACCAAGACACGTCAACGAACAGAGCTGGCAAGTGTTGTACAAGGTCTATGGTGTTGGCCACGTGGTTTGGAGTGGAGCGCCCAGCTGCAGTCGCGTCCCTCCCTAGTTGTTTATCTACTTCCACGGTGTTGGGATGATCGTTGACCCAGTTTAAAGATACTAAATTCTTTTTTTTCGACGTAAGTGGGATTATTTTCGATCGTTGACAAGATTTAAAGATACTAAATTTGTAATGTAATGAGTTTTGATGTCTTTATTATAACTTGACATTGATTTACTATTTAATTTATGACATTGATTTACCATTTAATTTATTTGGTTTCATATTGGTGGACAAGATTTAAAGATACTAAATTTATAATTTGATATTGATTTACATTTAATTTATTTGGTTTCATATTCGTTGACCAAATTTAAAGATACTAAATTTGTAATGTAATGAGTTTTGATGTTTATTATAACTTGACATTGATTTACCTTTTAATTTATTTGGTTTTATATTTGTTGACAAGATTTAAAGAAATTAAATTTGTAATGTAATGAATTTCATCTTTATTATAACGACATTGATTTACCATTTAATTTATTTGGTTTCATATTTGTTGACAAGATTTAAAGAAACTAAATTTGTAATGTAATGAGTTTTGATATCTATTTAATTTATTTGGTTATATTAATATATATTGAATTTTTTCAATGAGATATTAGTTGTCTTTATATATAATTTAACAATGTGAGATGTGTTAATGGCGCAAGTGTCTTGATGTTTATTATAACTTGATGTCGATTGGCATTGACCAGCTATTTAATTTATTTGGCTAATAGATACTAAAATTTTCTATTGTGATAATAGTTAACAAGATTTATAGATTTTAAATTTTAAAGTATTATGAGTTACATAAATATTTTGACTTTATCAAATTACATAAAAATATAATGGAATTTTCTTTAGTGCGACTTTTTGGAGATTACTAGGGGGAAATTTTGAGGTGCTACTTTTTGGAGATTGGTGGGGGAAAATTTTGAGGTGAAATCTTGATTTGTGTTATTTGAACTCGTTTTTTTACAGTATATATGGATTCAACACCCTGAAAAACCCTTAGGGCACTTTGATTGTGCAAGGGTACCACTAGAAAAGCTTCCAAAAAATAGCACTAAATACAACTAGAAATATAATTAAAATTAAAATAAAATAATAATTATTATTAATTAAAATGTTTAAACCCATACAAATTACATTAAAAATAAATAAATAAATAATTTTAATTAATAATGAAACCGACACATATCCATCAAATCTCTTGAGACTTTAAAGGAGTTTTGCACCTCAACAAATTAGATCCCACTTGTGCTTGGTACAACTTGGTAAGGAATCTAGGATGATATAATTAATAATAGCAATGATTTAAAATAAAATTTTCTTTTAATTATTTTCTTTTAATGAGACAATTTGAGATGTTATGAAGAAATATTTCGGTAATAATCATATTACAATGAGCAATCAGTGTATTTCATCATCGAGGACCGGTGATCCACGGATCTCGTCGTTGAGTTTAAATAGATGTAGAAATGGCAAAGCAAACCGCTAGAATAACAACTAATTTGACTTTGAAATTTAATAACGTTAGTTCTATTAATTTAACTATTTAATAAAATCCTAACGGCTAGTTCTATTTAATAGTTTAATTTATATATAAAAATATTTTTATTTTATTAATAAAGTTAATTAATTATTAATGTTATAAATATTATTTTATTATAATTATTTATTTATTTTATTATAATTCTTTATTTATCTATCTTAAAAAAATAAAATAAATAAAAATAAAAATAAAAATAAATAAATAAATATAAATAAAAATAAATAAAATAGTAAATAAAATAAAATAAAAAATACAATTAAGAATATAAGGCAGGGATCCAACACCTGCTTATATTCCAACCGTCATCTCTATTGAGATTTACGGGTCTTTTTTCAATTTCAAGGGCCTCTCTTAAGTTACGATGATGAAAATGATCAATCCTAGCTAAGACCTTAGCCTCTTCAATGAAAATATGATGGTTAGTCTTTTCCACATGCTCAGGTAGGGCAGAGGTGCGGGACCTTCCATGCCTAATGTCATCTACATGTTCACAGATCCTTTGGCTAATAGACCTACCCGTTTCACCAATGTAAGGTGTCCCACAAGAACAAGGAATAATGTAGACACCTTGTCCATCCCTAGGGTTCACCGGATCTTTAATCGATTTAAGAGAGCTGTGAATCGTGTTAAGGGGCTTGAAGGAAGAGGAAACCCTATGCTTCTTAAGGATCCTAGCAATCCTATCAGTGGTACCCTGAATGAAAGGAAGCCTTACATTACAGGACCACTGATTAGGCTCATTTTTATTTTTAACTTAGGGACCTCTTTTTGCTTTAAGAAAAGCCTTAAGTTCTTGTGACTTACTATAACCATTTTTAAAAAATACACTAAGGAGATGGGTCTTTTATCCCTCAAGGTGAGACTCATCAGAGATTCTCAACGCCCTAGTGGCTAAGGTGTTAAGGACACCTAATTTTTGAGCAGAGAAAGATGCGAACCCGCGTGAAGATATTGCTCAGTATGGGTTTTCTTACAAAAAACCTGATGGGAGAAAGAACCATCTTCCTTTCTAGAGATAAGACCGTCAAGGAAAGGAAGGCTACCATCCACCTCATAATCCATGGTAAATTTTATGGAGCAAGGTTGACTATTAAGATGAACGAAGAAACGATCCAGCTCTTCCTTACCATGAGGCTAGACGACACAAGTATCATCTACAAACCTTTTCCAAAGCTTTGGTTGGTGCAGAGCAAAGGAAAGCGCCTTGGATTCAAATTCCTCCATAAATATATTAGCAACAATCAGGGAAAGGGGAGAACCCATAGCAACACCACAAGTTTCCTCATAAAACTCACCTTCAAAACTAAAGAAAGTAGAAGTTAAGAAAATCCCAACTAAAAAGGTTGTGTCTAAATCAATGATGTGATTAATGACTTCAATGGCCTCATTAATGGGAATATTGGTGAAAAGAGAGACAACATCAAAACTAACAAACCTATCTTCAGGACCCATTCTAACGCCCTTTAACTCATTAACAAAAGAGGCAAAATCTTTAACAAAGGATTCGGTATGACCTACTAGAGGTTTAAGCTTAAAGGCCAAATACTTGGCAAGAAGATAAGTCAGACCACCAATGGTGTTAACAATGGGCCGAAGGGGAGCACCATCCTTATGGATTTTGGGGAGACCATAGATTCTTGGAGTAAGGGGGATGCTTTCAATGAAATTCTTACTAAGAAAACTCACGGAGCTACTTGATTTGATAGCCTCAGCAACTGCTCTTGAGACATTTTTCAAGGGATTTTATTGTAGCTCCCACTATTCTCTAAATGGTCTAACATTTTCTTCCTGTAATCCTCTTTATTAAGAATTACAGCTGCACCTCCTTTGTCGGCTTTAAGAACAACAATATCCTTATTATTATTTAAGGATTTTAAGGCCTCAAACTCAGGCTTACTGAGGTTTCTCTTGGGGGGCTTGGCTTTCCTTAATATGACCACACAATCCTACCTAATAATGTCCTTAGAGGAATCCAGTAAGTCTCTGATGCCAAATTCAATGTCGCAAATGATATCTTGAACCGGGATTTTCCTAGGAGCTAGGGAAAAATTAAAGCCTTTTTATAGAAGCCTATAAACCAATGAGTCAAAAGAGAAGCTCGAGAGATTAACTACTTTATTACTAGAGACAATTTTCTTAATATTAGTCTTATTATTAGAGTTGGTATTATTATTACTCAAATTACTTCTATTCTCATTAATATTCTTAATCTTATCATTATTAATATTATTATCTATAGTAGAGTCATTCTTAATCTTGTCATAATTAATATCATTATCTATAGTAGAGTCATTATTAATATTCTTAATATTGTCATTTTTAATATTCTTAATCTTGTCATTATTAAAATTATTATTTATAATAGAGTCATTTTCATATTTACTATTTAGTTCGTTAAATCTCTTTTTCTTATTTTTTGACCATTTTTCATTTTTAATGTTGATATAATCTTTATTCATAATTAAATGTTTATTATTAGTATTACCCACATTTAGATTTTTTAAGTTAGTTTCATTACTTTTAGAGTTAATTTCTATTTTGCTAATAGAAATATTAGTATAATAGATACCTAATTTGCTAGGGCTGAGATGGTTAATAGATAAATTACCATTGTTAGAATTTATAACCACGACAACCTCAAAACCTACAAGAAAGGAGTTACCTAAATTGGAAACGCTGGAAGTGAAGACAGCGTATCCATTGGATTCACCAGAAGCCGGGCAGTCATCACCGAAGTTTGAACCCAATGAACAGATAGAAGGACAGGGAGACCTGCCGGAACCACGTACAACGTTGAAACCTGTGTTCTCATCCACTTGGGCAACACCATATGACCTTCTCGACCTTGAAAGGGGAGATCCCAAATTGGCACGTTGTCCATTAATCTGCCCGTCAATCTCAGCAACACTGAATGAGGTTTCCGCAATCCCAAAGGAAGGCCATCTTGTCCTCACAATTTCATCTGAAACCATTAAATCTCTGGTCATTAATGAAGGCGGAGAGCAATCCATGCTGCTGGAAGAAGACTGCAGATCACTGGCGAGCGCACGAGCCATAGAAAACACCGAATCGGAAGAAGCAGGAGGAACATAGATATTTGAAATAGCTGGCGAGGAGACACCCGAAATCCAAGACCGAAGCGTTGAAATTTGACCAGCATTCACCCTGCTCACTGACGGAACCGAATCCTGATTTGTGAGAGAAGACCTTTTGTACAGCTTCAGAAATTTTAAAGAAAGTTTCTCCTTCCACAGAGCCTCCCAACGAATGAAGCCTCCCAACGACTGGATTTAAGAGCGGATCTGGCATCAATTCTGGTCCATAAGTTCGATGGAATCGAATTGGACAGACGAATGCCAAGACAACAACTTTTCGATAGAAGATCAAGGGTATCTTCTAACCTTAGAGATCTCACAAAGAATGAGCGTATATTACCAAAAAACACATGATGGTTTTTTCTAAATATTGAGCGAATGTTTTATCAAAGGAAAAAAGGAATAATGGAAGCATCTCTTGCATCTTTTTAGAAAGGTAACATCTGATCTCAACTTAGATATTCGCAAGCCGCGTCTTTGCTCAAAATGACAATATTAAGAATATTAATAATGACTCTACTATAGATAATAATATTAATAATGACAAGATTAAGAATGACTCTACTATAGATAATAATTTTAATAATGAAAAGATTAAGAATATTAAACATGACAATATTAAGAATATTAATAATGACTCTATTATAGATAATAATATTAATAATGACAAGATTAAGAATATTAATGAGAATAGAAGTAATTTTAGTAATAATAATGCCAACTCTAATAATAAGACTAATATCAATAAAATTGTCTCTAGTAATAAAGTAGTTAATCTCTCGAGCTTCTCCTTTGACTCGCCGGTTTATAGGCTTCTATAAAAAGGCTTTAATTTTGCCCTAGCTCCTAGGAAAATCTCGGTTGAAGATATCATTTGCGACATTGAATTTGGCATCAGAGACTTATCTGATTCCTCTAAGGACATTATTAGGCAGGATTGTGCGGTCATATTGAGGAAAGCCAAGCCCCCAAAGAGCAACCTCAGTAAGCCTGAGTTTGAGGCCTTAAAATCCTTAAATAATAATAAGGATATTGTTGTTCTTAAAGTTGACAAAGGAGGTGCAGCTGTAATTCTTAATAAAGAGGATTATAGGAAGAAAATGTTAGACCACTTGGAGAATAGTGGGAGCTACAAGAAACTTTCTAAAAGTCCCTTGAAAAAGGTCTCAAGAGCAGTAGCTGAGGCTATCAAATCAGGTAGCTTCGTGAGTTCTCTTAGTAAGAAGTTGGTGAAAGCAACCCCCTTACTCCAAGAATCTATGGTCTCCCCAAAATCCATAAGGATGGTGCTCCCCTTCGGCCCATTGTTAACACCATCGGTGGTCCGACTTATCTTCTTGCCAAGTATTTGGCCTTTAAGCTTAAACCTCTCGTAGGTCATACTGAATCCTTTGTTAAAGATTCTGCCTCTTTTGTTAATGAGTTAAAGGGCGTTAGAATGGGCCCTGAAGATAGGTTTGTTAGTTTTGATGTTGTCTCTCTTTTCACCAATATCCCCATTAATGAGGCCATTGAAGTCATTAATCGCATCACTTATCCAGACACAGCCTTTTTAGTTGGGATTTGCTTAACTTCTACTTTCTTTAGTTTTGAAGGTGAGTTTTATGAGCAAACTTGTGGTGTTGCTATGGGTTCTCCCCTTTCCCCGATTGTTGCTAATCTCTTTATGGAGGAAATTTGAATCCAAGGCGCTTTCCTCTTCTCTGCACCAACCAAAGCTTTGGAAAAGGTTTGTAGATGATACTTGTGTCATCTGGCCTCATGGTAAGGAAGAGTTGGATCGTTTCTTTGTTCATCTTAATAGTCAATCTTGCTTCATAAAATTTACCATGGATTATGAGGTGGATGGTAGGCTTACTTTCCTTGACATTCTTATCTCTAGAAAGGAAGATGGTTCTTTCTCCCATCAGGTTTTTCGTAAGAAAACTCATACTGAGCAATATCTTCATGCAGGTTCGCATCATTTCCCTGCTCAAAAATTAGGTGTCCTCAACACCTTAGCCATTAGGGCATTGAGAATCTCTGATGAGTCTCACCTTGAGGGAGAAAAGACCCATCTCCTTAGTGTCTTTTGTAAAAATGGTTATAGTAAGTCATAAGGACTTAAGGCTTTTCTTAAAGCAGAAAGAGTTCCCTTAGTTAAAAATAAAAGTGAGCCTAATCAGTGGTCTTGCAATGTAAGGCTTCCTTTCATTTAGGGTACCACTGATAGGATTGCTAGGATCCTTAAGAAGCATTGAGTTTCCTCTTCCTTCAAGCCCCTTAACATGATTCACAGCTCTCTTAAATCGGTTAAAGATCTGGTGAACCCTAGGGATGGAGAAGGTGTCTACATTATTCCTTGTTCCAGTGGGACGCCTTACATTGGTGAAATGGGTAGGTCTATTACCCAAAGGATCTGTGAACATGCAGCTGACATTAGGCATATAAGGTCCCGCACCTCTACCCTAGCTGAGCATGTGGAAAAGACTAACCATCATATCTGCATTGAAAAGGCTAAGGTTTTAGCCAGGATTGATCATTTTCATCATCATAAGTTAAGAGAGGCCCTTGAAATTGAAAAAAGACTCGTAAATCTCAATAGAGATGACGGTTGGAATATAAGCAGGTGTTGGATCCCTGCCTTATATTCTTAATTATCTTTTTTTTTTAAATTTATTATTTATTATTTATTATTTTTATTATTTATCTATTTATTTAGTTTTGTTTAAATTTATTTATTTATTTTTTCTTTTTTTTCTTTTATTTATTTATTTATTATTTATTATTAATTATTATTATTATTATTTTTTATTTTTTTGGGTTATTATTATTATTATTTTTTAAATTAAGAATTATAATAAAATAAATAAATAATTATAATAAAATAATAATTAATTAACTTTATTAATAAAGTAAAAAGATTTTTATATATAAATTAAACTATTAAATAGAACTAGTCCACGATGATTGTCCACCTTTGGTTGGTTCGAAACGCGTCGACAATGTTCATTGTAATGTGATTATTATCGAAAGATTTCTTCATAATTTAACAATGGATCACAGAAGCCAAAAATCTATAAAAAATTGAGATGTGTCAATGAGGTGAGTGCCTTGATGTTGATGTCTATTGACATTGACCAACCATTTTTATTTTTATTTTTTATTGTTTTCTAGGTAATGTTTTGAGATGCCTAACAAGCTTAATTTGTGGATTTAGTAGCCACTATCTTGGGCCACACCAACCCTTAGAATGGTTGGTTACACCACCAAGTGACTACATACAACACGTTAACAACACCCTAATGTATGCTTTACCTCGTAGACTAACCAACCATTTAATTTATTTAGCTGCACTAATAAATAATAAACTTTCTCATTGAAATATTAGTTAAATAGATTTATAGATATTAACTTTCAAATTATTATCAACTCATAAGTGATATTTTTATAATTAATAACAATAATAATAATAATTTAAAATAAAAATATAATTTAATTATTTTTTATGTTTTATTATTATTATTATTATTTATTAATTTGAAATGTGTCATGCTGGGAGTATTTTGATATCTATTGGCATTGATGAATCATTTAATTATTTTGATTGCACTAATAAGTATTAAATTTCCCCATTGAAATATTGATTAATAATATTTATAGTTATTAAATTTTAAAATATTATATATATTATATATTTTTAGATTTTTTTTAAAGAAAGTAATAAAATTTTTATATTAATAATAAGTCGATTATGGACCAAAACCTTATAAGATTTGATCATTGGTATATTCGGTAATCCACACATCCAAAAATCCATCACTCTCATTGCCATTCATTCTTAAAAAAAAAACATCTCTCATTGCCATTCATTCTTATTAAAAAAAATAAAGGCACATTATAGTTATAGACCCGACATAAAGACCTGAGGATTAAACAAAATTTGCAGGGAACACGAGGATTTGTGATTTGTGAGAAGCATCATAAAAAACCTCCAATACGACCATCACATATGTCCATTGCTAGCTAGATCAACTTCATGAAGGCGATGAGTTTTCTTTTTTTAACAAAAGCAGCTCTAGGACCATTGCCATCCGAACCAAGTTGAAAGCTTTTTGAGATGATATTTACCTAATCGAGGAAAATATTTCCTCATATAACCGATTCAGAGAAAGCTCCATGTTACTAAGGTGGGAGATGTCATCTTGCATCTTCTAGCTTCCAGCAAGGCTTTGGCCACGTCTAGGATTGTATCGAGCATTAAGGCATCGTTATATAGCTCCAAAATCGTCGAAGGCTCAACCATGTCCAAAAAGGTCCACATAGATAAATTGGAAGATACCCCAACCAAATTGAACCAATCTCGAGAAAGGTATAACATTCCATAAAAGTACATGATAGTTCGAGGAGCCATTATATAATTCATACATGATTAATTCGACGAGATAGACATGAGAAAATAATCCATAGCCGAATCGAAATATTCAGAAGGATGGTGAGAAGATTGTTGATCGAATATATCGGGAAACGATAATAACATCATCCCTTTTCATGTTGAGAATATCTTCTTTTCCACATTAGAACCTGCCAACTCCTACCAAAGGCAAATTAAATACAAGTTTCATCTTAGACAAAATAAATTTTTGAGAGACATCCACTTATTGCAAGGGATGTATCATCGGGCCCATTAATCTCACTCATCGGGAATTTTAGCCAACATGTTCCCTTCCGCAAGGGTTCGCAGGGTTTGCATCTGCCACAGGTTCTTCCGCAAGTTCACATTTGCCTATCTCTTCCATAGGTTCGCATCTGCCTTCTTCCGTGGGTTCGCACTTGCCGCAGGTTCGCATCTATCCATCTCTTCTGCAGGTCTCTTCCACAGTATGAACCCAGCTTCGCTAAGATAATTTTCGGCCCAGTTCCATCCGCCTCTAAGAGTCAAGCTCCTGCCCATATTGTCAGTGAAGCCCAAGCTCTCACTGTGCAGGTGGTCAAGGCCTCACTGGATGAGGCCTTGAAGTTTTCTGAAAGTGCCTTAATCTGTCGGTTTAATGGCTTTTGGCCATGGCTAACAACTCTCTACAGTTGGATATCGGAGGTATGGAAGCCTGTCATTTCTGATGAAATTAATTTCTACCCCTGTACTAAGGGTTTTCTTATAGTAGATTTTGAAAACTTTGAAAGTAGACACTGCATTTTAGATTTCAGCCCTTGGTTTTGGGAAAACTCGGGCCTATTCATGAAGCCATGGAACCCATCATTCGATACCTCAACAACAATCATAACCTCAGCACCATTTTGGGTCAAATTTCCAAATCTACCTTTGCATCTCTAGAATCTCTCCTCGCTAAAAGCCATTGGAAATATAATTGGGAAATTTTACTAAAGGTGCCTAGGAATAGAGGAATATGTTAAAACCACCTACGCGTGCATCTGTGTAGAAATGAACTTCAGCGCCAGATTCCCAGTTGAAATAATCCTAACAAGCAAAGACTATGTATGGAACCAGAAACTCAACTATGAAAGTGTCCTCTTCAGATGTCGATCCTGCTTTGAGATAGGCCATCTAGCCAAAAATTGCCCAAAATTTTCCCAAGAAAAATTTGCTAGAAAGAATCACCATAGATCTACATGGTGGGAAGGAGCACAAAAGGAACATTACACTGTCATCAAGGAAGAATATTATGAATTGCAAGAAATTAGGCAAGAAAGAAACAACCCTCAAGAAAAGCAAGGGGAAAGCCCTGTCCAACAACAATATAATGAACTCGACAACCCCTCAAGCATCAACAATTATGAGGATTTGAATACCACGCAAAAGAAATCTTAATTTAGCAGCAAAGCATATCTCCCAGATTCTAAAGATAAGACACGATTGTCCCAAGAATCAGAAGAGATGAAGGAGGTGCAAGATAAAGGAAGTTGGAAGACGTAGAGCAGAAATAGAAAGCTACAACACCAATCTCGCCAAGAAAGATGTGAAGCCATACAATTAAGAACTAAGAAAAGTATAGGTCCGATAGACCAAAGTTTGGTCTCAGTGGACGTTAACCATCATCATCATTATCATCATCATTGAGTTTAAATGTTTGTCATGATCATCATTGAGTTTAAATGTTTGTACACATGAATAAAATCCAAATGCTAGAATAAGAGGATTATTAATGAATTTTTTTGAAGAATGGGAGAGTTATTGGAGGACATATTTTTTGTTTTGTTTTGAGAATATATATATTTTTTTGTTTTAATAACTTGTTTGATAACAAGCAATCAATTTCCATATTCTATAAAGCAGGGAATTAGCTTGATTTTGGTCGCAGTACTAAGACAATTTCTTCATGAAAGCTAAACAAAGCCCTTCTCTTGCCTACCTCAAATCATTTTTAATTATTATTAAAATGAAGTTATATATTTGTTTATAAAAATTTAATTTAGATTTTTGGATAATTGTGTAAGAGGCTCTCTCCAACCCAATATGGTAGAGATGTTGTAATGTAATGTTTCACGTTTTGATAAGTCAAATTAGATATTTAAAAAAAAAATCAAGTTAAAAAAGAATCAAATTAAATCAAAATATTAATGTAATGTAAACATTTTAACTATCAAAATAAAAATAAAAATAAGAAAATCAAAATCAAAATGGCACATGTATTGAGCCATGGTATTGAGAACCCATGGTATTGACTCATGGTATTCATGTGGAATATAGACTAGTTAAAGCGGAAATTAAACCAGCCTATTAAAGCGGAAATTATACCAACTTAGATCCATCTGAACGACTACTGACCTAAAAGTCCCAAGAGGGATCGAATATATTTTACTCTAAAAGAGGTTTGCATATCAAGAGATTTGATCCCTCTCTGGCACTTCACATGAATCTAGTATTATTAAAATTTAGATATATAATTAGTAGTAATAATTTAATTTCTGGTTATTTAAATTGTGTTTTAATTGCGCCGCGAGAGGCGCCTGCTAAATTTCAAAGATAGGGATGTGTAGATGTAATGTGTGTAATGTCAATGTCGGCCCAATATATAGAGATGTGTAGATGTAATGTGTGTAATGTAAACTTTTGATATGTCGGGCCCAATATATAGAGATGTGTAGATGTAATGTGTGTAATGTAAACTTTTGATATGTCGGAGTGTATATAGATGTGTAGATGTCATGTGAGTAATGTAAACTTTTGATATATTTACCACTTTAATACCATGGGCTGAATACCATGGGCCAAATACCATATTTATAAAAGAGGTATGGTAAATAAATAAAATATAAATAAACCATATATATGGTAAATAAATAAAAAGGCTTTTTATATTTACTCCATAATCCTATTTATATTTATGAACATCAAAAAGTGGTTTTATTTAGGTGAATCCTGAGCTAAATACCATGGGCCAAATTATTATTAATACATGCCAAAAAAACATTATTAACCCTAATATTAATATTAATATTAATATTAATTCTAATATTCACATTATTATATTATAATATTAATATTATTAAATTTAATTAATGTAAACTTTTGATATGTCCGAGTGCATTTCCTATCTCAGGTAACAATAAACATGTAAACATAAATGTAAAAATAATGTTTAATATTTAACATTTAAAATTTAATCTAATTAATCTAATGTCAGCCCTAATGAAAAATCATTTCTCTCCCTACATATATAAATTTAACACAGTGGGCCAAATACCATATTTTTCTATTTCTCTTCCATTTTATATTGGAGGGAAAAGAGAGAGAGGGAGAGAGAAGAGAGATGGGGGAAGAGAGAGGGAGGTAGGAGAGGAAGGGAAAGAGAGGAAGGAAGAGAGAGAGGAGGAGAGAGGGAGGGAGATAGGAGGAGAGAGGGAGGAATATAGAGATGGAGTTGGAGGGTGAGAGAGGGAGGGAAGAAGAAATACATAGAGAGAGCGAGAAGTGGAGAGAGAGAGGGAGTGACAAGGGAGAAATAGAGAGAGTATGTGTATGTTTGGGGGTGAGATAAATAGAAAAATAAGGAGATATGGAGGGAATGGGGGGAGAAGGAGAGAGGCATGGATATAGTAACATAGTTGGAAGGTGAAGAGAGGGAGATAGAGAGAGAGATGGATGTGGAAGAGAAAGGGATAGAGGGGAAGTAAGAGAGAGAGAATGTGAGAGTGGAGAGGGAGGGAAAGAGAGATGGAGTTGGAGGGGGGAGAGAGGGGAGAAGATTTCTTGCACTTGATGCATTGATTTCAGTGTGGATAGTGATTTCTAATGTAAAGTTTGATATATCAAGAGTAATGTGAACTTTTGATATGGTGATTTTTAATCCTATTTGATTGCTTGCACTAGATGCATTGATATCAGTGTAGATGTTGGTTTCTAATCTTATTTTCTTACTTGCACTAGATGCATTGATTTCAGTGTAAATACAGATAATATCAAACTTTGGATCCAGAGTAATGTATTTACATAGGGAGTGAGAAGTGGAGAGAGAGAGGGAGTGACAAGGGAGAAATAGAGGAGTATGTGTATGTTTGGGGGTGAGATAAAGAGAAAAATAAGGAGAGATGGAGGGAATGGGGGGAGAATGAGAGAGGGAGGGATATAGTAACATAGTTGGAGGGTGAAGAGAGGGAGAGAGAGGGAGATATAGAGAGAGATAGATGTGGCAGAGAAAGGGATAGAGAGGAAGGAAGAGAGAGAGGATGTGAGAGAGTGAAGAGAGGGAGGGAAAGAGAGATGTATTTGGAGGGGGGAGAGAGAGAATATATTTCTTACACTCGATGCATTGATTTCAGTGTGGATGGTGATTTCTAATCCTATTTTTCTTGAACTATATGCATTGATTTTATTGTAGATGTTGAGAGAGTGTGTGTTTGTTGGGGGAGGAAAGAGTATTGGAAGGCAGAGAGAGAGAGAGAGAGAGAGAGAGAGATAATTGGATTGCAAAGAGAGAGAGAGAGGAAAAGATAGAGGAAGGTAGGAGAGGAAGGACAAGAGAGAGGACATGAGAGAGAGGAAGAGAGTTATGGGGGAAGAGAGAAAATTGGAGGGCAAAGAAAGAGAGAGAGAGAGAGAGGGGAGAGAGAGGAAGGATGAGAGATAGAAGGAGAGATGGAAGGATGGAGAGATGGAGTTGGAGGGGGAGAGAGGGAGGGAAGAAGGAATACATAGAGAGTGAGAAGTGGAGAGAGAGATGAAGTGACAAGGGAGATATGGAGAGAGTGTATATATGTTTTTGGGTGAGATAAACAGATAAATAAGGAGATATGGAGAGAAGGAGAGAGGGAGAGATATAGTAACATAGTTGGAGGGTGAAGAGAGAGGGAGATATATATGTGGGAAAGAAATGGAGAGAGAAGAAGGAAGAGGGAGGATGTGAGAGAGTGGAGAGATGGAGGGAAAGAGAGATGTAGTTCGAGGGGGGAGATAGGGAAGTAGATGGTGATTTATAATCCTATTTGATTGCTTGCACTAGATGCATTGATTTTAGTGTAGATGTTGATTTCAGTGTATAGGAGGAGAGATGGAGGGAAAGAGAGATGTAGTTCAAGGGGTGAGATAGGGAAGTAGATGGTGATTTATAATCCTATTTGATTGCTTGCACTAGATACATTGATATCAATGTAGATGTTGGTTTCTAATCCTATTTTAATACTTGCAATAGATCCATTGATTTCAATATCGATTTTCATTTCTAATCTTATTTGATTACCTGCATTAGATGCATTGATCTTAGTGTAGATGTTGTTTTGTAATCTTATTTGATTGTTTGCATTAGGTGCATTGATTTCAGTGTAGACGTTGATTTCTGATTTGATGTACATTGATGGTACATTAATTTTAAAGTGATTGGATTAAGATTGTGCATTGATTTCAGTGTAAGCACACAAAATTATTAACAATGTACATTAATATTATGTTATAGTAAATCAACCTATTAATATTGAAGAGCAAGAGAGACAATGTATGATGTTTAGTACAATAGTTCAAGCTAAATATTTAAATGGTTTATTATTTCAATTGTCCTTTTCATATAATCTATATGAAAAGATGACAAAACTAACAAGGGTGACAATAAGAATAGAAAAAGAAAATAATTTGAGATTGATCACAATGAAGACTATTTGTAATTGACTACATTCTTATTATTTTCATTTTCTATCATTCAACACTATTACATTGTCACTTTGCATTCAAAAAAATTATTTCATCATTAAATTTATTAACAATATTTATCATCTCAAAAAACTGAGGTAACTAAGAAAATTTTAAAATTAAAATGACCAAATAAATATCAGACATATTTAGCATATATAAAATTATTATATTTATATTATCTGTATTTACATATTATTGATAAAATTAATCATATTTTCGATAGATTTTCCTTAGCCACACACGACTTAAACCAACCTAGATTCATCTTAACTCTGGATCTATCAAGCGCCAAGAGGGATCAAATCTCTCGAGGTGCAAACGTTTCTTCAAGTTTTACACCCAAAAAAGTGGTTTGCACCTCGAGAGATTTGATCCCTCTCGGCGCTTGATAGATCTAGAGTTAAGATGGATCTAGGCCGTATATAAATAAATTCGATTTTTGAAAAAATCCATAAACAATTGATATTATATAAAATTAACCATTTAATTTTATAATTAAATTTGAGAAAGAATAAACTTTTAAATATCTAAAAAATCCAAAATTTAAATCTTTGCACTGCATTAAATTTTTAGATGGTAGTTATGAATATTAATATACTATTTCCATTTATTGAGAGTTATGAGTATTAATTTACTATTTACTATTTCTATTTATCAGTCTATGCCATCTCACATGGGACTATAGTAATCGAAATTAGTTGTTTAGCATTACTTTGTGTCATAATTAAGCAAAAAAAATTAACTCGACAATGTGTGTATTTGACCATATTAAAATTCTCTATTTCATCGTCTTTATTTTGGTCTCTTCAAATCAAAACCATATGTTAGGATCCGTTTGGTTTATATTTTGGAAGTGTAAACTATTTCTAACATTATTTTATAGGTATTAAATGTTATGTTATTTAGTGAGCCATCCCCATTAGTAAATTTAATCCTTATTTATACTATGTTATGATACATTTCCAAGTAGTAAGTGCATGTACAACCACACTCTCTCATCTCTAGAAACACACATTGGTTGTGTGCATGTCACCCAATGGCACCTCATGAAAGCAATCTCAGTGAGGATGCTTCCCTCGCCGAAATGCATATGCCCAAATTCATTCTACCACAATTCTCTCGTGCGTTTCATGGTGATCAAGTTGAGGAGTGGTTTAGAGCCTTATCCTCCTATTTTTAGGATCTTGTATATATATCAAGTTATGATAAGATTACACTGGTTTCCCAATGTTGGAGCACATGTAAAAAGAATGAAAATATCATTGGTGTGGAGCTAAACGATGAGGTGGTGCACTCACCTCCCAATGCTATCAATAGCTAGAAATTATCTTGTGAAGCACTTTAGTCTTGTTTTTCTCCTGCATGGTATATTGAGAATTTATGGGCACCCGTTTTTCTCCTACATGTTATGTCAATAATTTATGGGTGCATTAGCTTCAGCTCAAACAAATTTCTAGTCAAATAGGTCAGAAATAGATTTCAGTATTCTAAAAACTCTAGGTGCAACTCACCATCTCTGATCTGGACCATATTGCAGCCTATTTCATTGTCTTATTTGGCCTCTTCAGGAAAAAACCATATGTTGGATCTGTTTTGTTTTTATTTTGGAAGTGTAAACTAATAATAGCATTAGTCTAGAGGTATTAAATGTTATGTTATTTAGTGAGCCATCCCTATTAGCAAATTTAACGTTAATGATGCTATGCTATGATAGAATTCCAATTAGCATGTGCATGCACAACCACACTCTCTCATCTTTAGAAACACATTGGTTGTGTGAATGTCACCCAATGGCATCTCACAAAAGCCATGTCACTAAGGATACTTCCCTCACCGAAACACATATGCCCAAATTCACTCTTCCACAATTCTCTGTTGTGTTTGATGGCGATCAAGTTGAGGCCTGGATTAGAGCCTTATCCTCCTACTTTTAGGATCTTGTAGCTATATCAGACTGTGATAAGATTACACTGGTTTCCCAATGTTGGTGCGAAAGAAGATAATGAAAATATCATTGGCGTGGAGCGAAATGATGAGGTGGTGCACTCACCTCCCAATGCTATCAATAGCTAGAAATTCTCTTACGAAGCACCTGAGTCTCGTTTTTCTCCTCTAGTGTATGTCAAGAATTTATGGGCGCCAATTTTTCTCCTATAGGGTATGCCAAGAATTTATGGGTTCATTAGCTTCATCTCAAACAAATTTCTACTCAAATAGGTCAGTAGTATATTTCAGTATTCTGCAAACTCCAGGTGCAACTCTCCATCTTTGATTTGGATCAGGTACTTATAAGACAATTTCATTCTGGTTTAAGTCTTTCTATTTACTACGAGGTTGCTTTTCTACATACTCGCAATGAGTCTCTTTCTTTAGCCTTTCAGCATGCTCTAGAAGTAGAAAAGAAGTTGGGTAAACACAAAATGTTTCTTCGTTATTCCTCTCGACATCTCTCCTATGCATATTTTAACAAAACCCTTTGAGAATAAAATTCCACTAGTGTCATGTACCTTCATCATCCTTACCTACGTCTTCCTAACCTACCCATCTTACTTACTCTTTCCTGAGCACAAATAAGAGCCTAGATTATTATTACTAACCATCAAGTGAAATTAAGGAATATAACATATGTTTTACAAAATGGTCTCTACAATGGGAAAGACATAATAATCTTTACATCAAACCGAAGTCCTACAAAAATAAAGTCCAAGAAATTTCCCAAGCTTACTCAACTCTAATTGTTGTATAATTCCAATACTCGTCTCATTCTAAAGAGTTGTATCATAGATTGCCTTGGCATCTGCACATTTTATCTTTACTATATCAAAGAAGGGAACGTCCTCAACATTCATATTGCCAAATTTCTCCAATCCAACTGCAAGAGCTCCTGCCAGTAGCCCATGTACACCCTTTGCAATCCTTTTCAACCATTCTGTACCATGATAGACTTCCTACATAATAGACATGTTTTCTAGCAAGGTCTCGATACAGATGGATCTTAATGATTAATCAAACATATTGTGCTTGTGCTTGTGCTTCTGGGACGTTGTACAATAAATATGGACCAAGTGAGATACAAACTTTTAGTTTGGACAACTTCTATGTGGTTTGCATGCAAGCCCTAAGAGGGAACTCTTTATTTTTTTTTATTAGACTTTAGTATATTCTTATGTTAGTTTGAATATATTTATTTAAAAAATTCTTTATAATAAAATTAAAATTAGTTTACACCTATAGTAAAATATTGCATGTTTATTTTAGGTGATATCACCTCACCCAAAAATTGTTTTCCATCGACAACACTATCGCGCCTTTCGAATTCGGTAGATAAAAAAATTTAATACCCAATGAAGATTGAAAATGCGAGTTCCAAGTTGATAATTTCAATGTCTGAAACTCCTGGAAATTCCTGCAGAACACTTAGATGTTAAAAATACAAATCTTGGCCTTTGTTTATAAAAATGTAAAGTGTGCTCATTCAATTACATATGGGATTTGTCAGGGGAGAGTCTAGTGAATTCTTTTTGTGAGCGTGTGGTTATTGCCAGGGGGTTTGACATTAGGAATCTGTTGGTGTACATGCACCTATATTAGCTTTAGTTCAACTATAGAGATTTCATGCAATGTGCACTTGTCTTTAGCTAGTTAACTTGAGTGCTTTACATGCACATAGTTAACCTTAATTAGGTTTAGTTCAACTCTAGATATTGCATGCGATGTGCACTTGTTTTTAGCTAGGTAAATCGAGTGCTGACATGTGATGTGCACTTTGATTAGTTAGTTAACTCTAGTGCTTACATGTGGTGCATGTGCACATTAGTAGAACATAAAACACACTTAGCTTCAGTTAGCTTTAACTATCCATAGTTTCCAATGCAAAATGGAGTGCAAACATGGATGTTTATCATAGTGCTAGACTTTTCATCAAAAATTGCGTCGGAAATAATGCTGAAAATAGTGTCGAAAAAATAGTGCCAGAAATAGCGTCGGGAATTGCACCAGAAATTGCTCTAGAAATATATCCAGGCATAGCGATGGAAATAGAAGCCAAATTAGTGTTGGAAAGTGCATGAGGATTAGAGTCAGGAGTAGCACCATTTTATTTCCAGAATTAGTGCCAAGATTTGGTTCCAATTTGGCTTCTAGTTTGGCTTCTAGTTTTCTGTCTAGTCACTACTTATCGTTTTGCTTCTAGTGTGGCTTCCATTGTTGTTTCTTTTTTTCTTCCAAAAATTATTATTGTTTTGCATATAGTTAAATTAATATGTTTTATTTCAATTTAATTATTTAAATATATCATGTCACTTAAATAAGTTATATGATTATACAGTAAGTCATATGAATGCATTTGAAATATTTTATAGGATAACATTTATAAATAATTTTTAGGGAAACAAACATCCATACAAATTAAAAACATCATTATACTTATTAAATCTCCATCCAATATATATAAAATAACATCCAATATATATAAAATAACAAGAAAATTATTGTAACATCATCATCTATAATTAAAACAAGGGAGACAAATATCTATAATTGAAGTGAATTTGATAACATCCATCAAGAGAAGTAAATAAAAACCATTATACGTAATAAATATGCATCCAAATCATCAACCACTTTCAATATATAAAAATTTACGAGTCAATACTAATAATATCATTATCATATATAACTAAAACAAGTGAAATTCACATATATTAGTAGATCAATAACATGTGAAAATAATACATGTCCAACAGTCAACACAAGTAAAAATGATACATAATGTACAAATGATATAAATAAAAATTATAAATTATATAAGAAAAAATAATACCAAGTCAATATGATATGTCATGTCCAAATGATATCAGTCAAAATGATACATGGGAAAATAATCCGGATATTTTCACTTCAAAGATGCATATAGAATTGCATATAAAAGAGCATGTAACCATGAAATCATATCACATAAAATGATAGGAAATAAAATGCAACCATGAGATGCAAGGATACAAACAAGTTGATAACGGAGTTCACCTAGTGTGGGTTACATCTCCGGGACCGATGTCAAGTGTGGGGAGGTCTCTTTCATTAATCTTTATCAAAATCAAACTGCATGCATGTACAAAATACACCTTATACCTCCACTTTTGGGGATGGCCTAAAAATGAACACATCTTTTGAAGAAATACATTGCATGGTTGAATTCCTAGCGAAAAATCGTAAATAATGACTATAAACTCGACCCTTTTCTGCTTCGGTTAAAATATAGACCCTTGGGAATCTCAAATATTCCCCAAATATTCCTTCTCACAGGTTTACTGCAATTCGGCTTCTCAGAAGAAGAATATGATCACACCATCATGCTCCTAATAGAAAACTGAGAAAAATGAGTATAAAGTTAGTCTGGTTCTGAAACTGACATTTTCTAGCCTCTGAGGAATCTCAAAGATTCCTCAAGATTCCTTGATGCATGACTGAAATTATACTACTCAGATGAAGAATTTGATTACACCATCACATTTCCTGTAAAAAAATGAGAATAATGAGTATAAACGCGACATAATTTTGTAACTGTGAAATTTTGGCCCCAAGAGAATCTTTTAGATTCCTTGCATATTCTCATGCGTTAAGGTTCTGCTCCTCGGTATATGTGCCAGTTGAAGGTTCCTCCATCTGTCGGGTTTTGTCGTAGGCCTCCTCTTCATTCTCCATTTTTCAAATAATGAAATTGTGGCTCTACATAAAAGAATCCTAGGTGGATTATACAAAGTGCTCCATTGGAAACTCGGTTGGTGAAGGGTTAATAAGGTTTAGGTATTGGCGGAGATCCTAGGGTTAAATCTCGCGTGACCCTCGAATTGGAGTGGATGTTATATAATATTTTGGTGTGTTGTAATTTTCATTGGTGACATGTTTTTACCTGGGGTCGGCCAAACTGGTCGAGCAGGTTCTATTCCCACTGGCCCCTCTCCATATGTGACATAACCGTTGTAACGATTGGGTGGTGGGTCCACCCACGGTGGCCCACCCCCATTTTAGTATCTATATATATATATAATATGACTAATGGGGTGGGGAGGTCTACAGTCCTGACCCGTCCCTTGTTTTAATTTCGTTTGTACTTTATAAATAATAGGTCAAAAATAATTTAACTGGATTTTTGGGGTTACCATTTTTTTTAAGTATGCGGAAATTTCTCCATTTCCGGCCACCAAAAACCATCTCTGCAAAGTGCCAATTTGTCACCTCGTTAATTTTCGCTAAATATAGTGGCTCCACCAGATTTATTCGGGCTCCAAATTTAGTTGGTACTCTGCTAACTTTAGTGAGAGGGCCTAGTCAACTAAAAATTTGATTGGCCTTAAATTTACCATAAGATGTCATATTAATGTGTCATTTACGTAGTTGGAAATATTGTGACGAGGTCTTCAATATGATCTTAGTTTCACTGCAATCCAACAAATTTGATTTTTGAGCTTTTCCTTAGCCCTCTTTGATTTTTGAGCCTCTCTGGAACCACCTCGATCATTCCTCCACACTGAGTAGATTTTTGTACTCCAAAAGCATGAACATAATATGACATCTATTGTAATCCCTTGTCTATAACAAGTTCCCTAACATACCACACTTCCTTCTCCTCCGCCTTTGTACTTAGGAACCATAAATGATGAACCAAGACCTGCATTCTATGCAAACATGTAGTACATTATTTGAAAAATACATTTTCGTAATACATGTCCAATCATGACCCAAACAACCCCATACTTGCCAAGAGTTTATAACATACTACTTGGTGAAGTTTACATCAATATCACAACAGAAACCAATACCCAAGCTATCAACAAAAGTCCAAAAAAATCATCATGTTGCATTCATAAGCGATGGAAGCACCTCATCATTTGGTGCCCTCCTCATTTTTGGCACAACATCTCCTGAATTTTTTTCCTCATCACCTGAATTAGGACCCAAGTCGGTAGTTCCAACTTCTGAAATCCAAAGAGATGCAATCTTCATTTCATCACCTGCATTTGATCCCATGTCATTTTTTCCAACACTTGCAAATACTGTAGCTATTACCTAATCATCATCCTTTGATTCATATTCTTGGTCTTGTTGTAGGGTTGCAACTGTCTTCTGCTTCTCCTTCCTATCATTTCTCTTTGTCCTCAATTCCAGATATATTCTAACAATGTTCCTCATCAGGCCCTTCTTTCTCAAAATGAGTACAAGAGGGCTTTGCTTCCTTTCTCTTAGTTGTTGTTTTCCTCTTTGGGAGATAATTTTTATCATGCTTCCCCCTGCTTTCAAGATGTACGACCTTCACACTAGTTTCATCAAGAGTCTTAGATTCAAATAATAACAATTAATGACCCAAATAACCATGCAATGAGCCAATGTATTTCATTAGCATTTCGTGATATTCTAATGAAACATTCAATGCTAATGCTTCTTTCCTAAACTCCTCTATAAATTTTTGAACGTTTTGACCTTCACTTTGTTTCAAATGTTTCCATTCCACCATGGCCTTCTTCTTATAGCCCAATGGGTAAAACTTCCCTCTTATAGTAGAAACAAACTCATACCAAGATGAAATAAGTTAACGACTACTATTACCACCTTTCAACAACTTTTTTTCCCACCATACGAGACCAGTGCCACACAATCGAATGGATGCTAATTGAATCTTGGCCTCATCCTTTTTGTTTTATTATATGCATAAATATACTTCAACTTGTCTAATCCAATTATCTAGCTTTTCTGCATTATATTCTCCACTAAACATATGTAAATAAAACTTGAAATCGAGCTTGATCAAAAAGGGTTTTTTATGAGATTTTCTACCTTTATAATGATGAGAATATAAAGAAGAATAACTCTCACTTGAGGATAGAGAGGGAGGGGGCTCTTCTCCTCCACCTTCATGATTTATCGAGGCATGATCATCTAGTTGCGCCATTGTCTTCTCATACTCTACAAATATTTTTTCCACTTTTTCTACCATGGTTTAGAAGGCCTTGTGATGATTTTACTCTTCCTCCATCTCAACATATTCATCTGCCATTTTCCTTCTTCATGCTGCAAGGCCCGCTTTTGGATCAAAGGACTTAAGCTTTCCTTCACCTCTTTGGAGCTTTTCCCTGGTTATCATACACTTGCAATTCACATCAATAGAAGACCCGCTCCAATACGAAACTTGATCCAAATATTTCACTTCAAATATGCATACAAAATTGCATATAAAATAACATGTATCCATGATAGAATATTACATAAAAGGAGTGGAAATAAAATGCAACCATGAGAAGAAAAGACACAAACAAGTTGATAACGGAGTTCACCTAGTGTGGGTTACATCTTTAGGCTCGATGTCAAGATTAGGGAGGCCTCTTTCATTAATATTCACCAAAATAAAATTACATGCATGTATAAAATATGCCTTATATCTCCACTTACGGGGATGGTTTGAAAAAACACACTTTTTTTGAAGAAATAGACTGCATCGTTGAATTCCTCGGGAAAAATTGTGAAAAATGATTGTAAATTTGGCCTCTTTTTGCTTCGATCAAAATATGGATCCCCAAGAATATCAACGATTCCCCAAAGATTCCTTCTCATGATTTGATTGGAATTTGGATTCTCAGATGAATAATATGATCACACCATCGTGCTCCTGGAGAAAAACTGAGAAAAATGAGTATGAAGTTGGCCTAGTTCTAAAACAAACATTTTCGTGCCTTCATGGAATCTCAAAGTTTTATCAAGATTCCATAAAGATTCATTGCTGAAGGTTGATAGAAATTTTGTTGCTTAGAAGAAGAATCTTATTACAACATCACGTTCCCTATGAAAAAATATGAAGAATGAGTATAAACTCGACATAATTATGTCACTGTGAAAATTTGGCCCCAAGGGAATTTGGCTCCAATGGAGTCACCAAATATGTGAATCTTTGTGTTTCACTTCTCTTGAGAAAATAGAAGAAAATTCTTGCATGTCAAGAGTTATGCTTGGTTATTTTTCCCATGACACAATCCCATTTTGACAGGAGAGTTGTGATTAGAAGTGACAAAAAGGTTCAAGCCACCGCCACTTTACTAGTCATTATTGATGGAAGCGTCATCAAAGAAGGCCCACGGTTTATATTGATCAATAAATTTAGGTATAATAACTCTAGAGGGAGTGGGGTCTTTTCCTTGCAAAAAATGACTTAAAATAGCTAGAGTTACAACTACTAGATTCATAGGAGCTAGTATCCTATAATGGAAAATTTCCCTATTCCTGGCTAGCCACAGCCCCCAACATAAAATTAAGGGAAGAGCTTTAAGAGGCCGAAAAATGGGTTTTCCATGCCAAGACAACCAGGCTTCCTCGAGTTCCACCCGCATCCAATGATTCAAGTGTCCCAAAACTATTTTGCATTTATTCCATACATGTTGGAAGAAATGACATAATATGAATAAGTGTGTAGTGGTTCACCATTTTTTTGGCACAAGGGACACCAACCCAACCTAATCATGTACCTTCTTTGAAGGACATCCTAGGTAGGGACCTTCTTCATCCTACGACACCACATTAGCATTGTTTATTTAGTAGGGAAATTTTCCTTCCAAACCACTTTCCACCACCATGTTTATTCATCCACCCTGCTATTAGCTAGAAGGGATATGAATCCAACCTTAGGGGTATACGAACCATAATGGGAAATGATCTAAATTAATTCGCCAAGTTTGTTTGTCAATCTATTGTGACCTTCATATAGAGCTTGTAGATCATTCTCCCAAGTATCCTAAAATTCTGCTTCTATAAGCCCAACTCTTTGGTAGAGAGAAAACCTTGTCTCTAAATTGAAGAGGTTGTGGGGTCGGCTATGTGTACAACCATGGAATCACCATAGTCTCTAAGCATATTAATTAAGATAAGGGGAAATAGGTGTTTTATGCCACTTCTAGGCCATGGATCAGGTCCAAGCCTCAACTCATACCCTCTACCAACCCGCCAGGCAAGACCATTTCCAATGACGTCAAAAGAATTGAGGAGAGCCCTCCATATGACTAAAATATTTGTTCTTGGTTCATCAATCCTCCTTATCTAGTCTTCTAGAGAACATGAAGCTATGTACTTGTTGAAATGGCAACAAATAATGGCATCCCAAGGGGCTTCTGATTTATTTTTTCCTTAATAAAATTATAAGTAAATTGTCATTCCATGTCACATGATAGATTTATGAGTTAACTGAGTCAGGAAGACTTAGTTAGCTCTATAAATTCGATTTGAGGGTCAAATTGGAGGCATGTAGAGTCCACTCTAAGTTTTAGGGGGTCCAGTTGTAGTTTATTTTGAGTTGTAATTAGTTAACTCAAACATTTGAGTTAAAATAATGTTAACTAGTTCTAAATGAGAGATAATCCAGTGATAGGTCTAGTGAATTAAATCTAATTTAATTCACAAGTAGTGATCAATCAGTTAACTTATAATTCACTATAAATGGTTGTTTCATTTCACTTATAAGGAAGGCTCGGTTGAGATTGGAGTTAAATGGTAGATAACTATCATTTGTATAATTAGAAAATTGTTGAGGTCATCAAGATGCCTTGGATGTATTGCCAAATCTATTCATGGGAATTTCCTAATTAATATGGGCTCAATTATCCCAAGACTACATGAGAAAGGCTGGTAACGTAGAGGAAAGAAACTGGTTAAATATTGGGCCAAAATTGCTTAGATTAGGGTGAGACAGTCAACAGAGTGCATAGGTTTCTCAGGAAGAGAAATAACATTGTATTGTTCCATGTTCTTGACTTTATGCAGCATACATATAGTAGGGTTTTTAGCTGAGGCTTTACCCAGATACATCTTGTTTTGTGCAATTTATATTCTTTCTCTCGCTCATCTGATTGTGTGATCGTAATTGGTTTCCACAATTCATAGAATTGATTCTGTATTTTTTTTTATTACATTACAAGATCAGTTGAATCAATTTGGATATTTCTACAGTATTTGTCGATGATAACCAAAGTCTATAAATTTTGTGTAGATATTAGCCACTAGCCACATTTGCAAGCCAAATATTTTGAAAAAATAAATAATTTTCGCAATCCGCAACCACCCAAGAAATTTTCCATAATAATAGTATTCCATTTAATCCAGAGAAGTAACCCGACCTCTTGTTTAAATTCCTTCTAGAGGAAATTTTGGCATATAATTTCCTGATTTTTTTCTAGAGTGCATTTAGGGATCCAAGTTAGATAAGTCCAATATACTGGAATAGTTTCTAACACAAATTTAATTAGTACTAGCCGACCCGCTTGGGATAACCATCTATGACACCATATTTTAAGATGTTTTTCCACCTTGAAAATGAGTCAAGTCTAGTTTTTCTTTGCCATAACAGTTGGCTTTTAGATGGAATCCCAAGTATTACAGACCTTCCTCCAAAGGTTTGGATTCGTATGGGAGAAGCATGGAGATATGGAAAATCTCTTCATTTGAAAGATTGTGGTGAGATATAGAACATTTGAGAGAATTAATGGACATAACAATGGCTCTCCCAAAGAGAGAAAGATTCTTTTCTATCACATTAATCACCCTAAAATTTCCATAAAAAAAGATAAATATGGAAATGAAGAAGAGGAGATGGGTTATATCTAGAGATCCAACAATAAGAGAGCCATAAAAGTCACCACGCCTTTTTGCCTCTGTCAAGAGGCTATTTAAACCTTCAACCACCGGTTAGAAGAGTAGAGGTGATAAGGGGTAGCCTTGTCGCAATCCTCTTTGTGCATGGAAGAAAGGGGAGGGATAACCATTAATGACGATAGCAAAGGAGGCAGATTGGATGCATCTCATAACCCAATTTATGACATTTAGGTAAAAACCCAAGGGGGTGAAAAGGTGCTAGATATAAACACAACTTTCCTTTTCAAATTCTTATAAATATATAAAATTATACAATTTATCTAGATTTATATAATTCAATTATGTATCTAATACATAAAAAAATATCATATCAAAATTGTGAAGATAAAGATAAACAAATAGAAATGAAACATATTATTAAAAAAAAACACATTCTATGTAAAATAAACTAACATTAAGTCATGTTGGTTTCTCCCACCTTGTCAAGTTTGACATTAACATTTTTTTTAAGTGAAAAGGTTCCTTTAGAGTTTTACTGTTTTATTTCATTTCATTTTATTTTATTATGAGTCTCCTTGAATTTATTGAGATATCATAACAAACTTGAAACTAAAATCAATAAAATTTATACGAATTTCATAAAATTATTTGTTTTTGTGTTTGGCTTGAGATTTGAAAATAACATCAAATACATTCTAGGGGAATGAAAATCAACAAATTTATAATTTAATCAATTTACTATACACCTTATTATAGCCACTATAGGTTTAACGAGAAGTGAAATTAAAAAAGAAGAAGAGGTTATTGATAGCCATGTACTAGTTAAGATACCAATTCATTGTTATTCATAACCATGTACTAGTTAGCTATTTTTGGTTTTTCTTCGTTTGTAATAAATAAATAATTAATAAATAAGAATTGGTTGTATTAATTATTTGCATGGTTATGTTATTATTTTATTTTTATGAAGGAGTAGTTTAATTGCCGAGATAAACTTTTCACTTAAATTCAACAATTCAAAAATTTCGAGGGAAATTGTAATTTTTTATTGTTTAAAATAATTTTTATTGCATAAATAGATTCATTTCTTTTTAAAACTTTTTCCAAATTTAAAAAACAAAAACAAAAGTTTCATTTCATTTATTAATTAAACTATACTTTTTAAAAACCTCTTATTCTTAAATATTATATTAAATTAATATATTAAATTTGTAAATAACGTATTAAATTCATTACAACTACAAATTTATAAATAACATATAAAAATAATATAAAGCTATTAATTATATTAAAGGAATTACTATATTAAATTAAATTAATATATAATAAATTTAATTTACTTTATTTGATGGTTAATGTTAATATCAACCATATTGATCATTGAAATATAAAAAGTGAAAAATGACGTAGACGGATAAAATACGAACTAATCACATTTTTTTGTGCTAGTGACCATCTATTACATGGTATCTTCGATGTCCATCCCAAAGAACATTTATTCACATGTAAGTACCTGACATTCACATTTTACAAGCGTAGATGTGGTGAAATAAACCTTACACACATTAAAAAGGGAGGCACTTGCATTTTGATTGTAAAGGTACAAGGAAACTCTATCAGTCATCCTTTGTGTTGAAAAAATAATGTTGGAAGGAAAAAGGAGCCACCCGTTACTCCTCAAAATGGTCACTGAAACCATCAATTGTAAAGGTTGTGAAGCAAGAAGCACTTTCTGCGTGACAAGATGTACAAGTTTCACAGGCTCCTGGCTCGTCACACACTTACTCCACAAGGGTTACACTATCCATGCTACAATGTGCCACCCAGGTTTGCTTCTCCTATTATTCAGAAATATTTCTGCCTTTATATAGGTTTGTTGAGGATTAGATTCAAAAGTACATTTATATAAAATTTCATGAGATATTCTTTGCTTACTTTGAGACTGAGTTACATGAGTGGTTGTCTTGATTGACTGAATTTAATGCCTGTGTGAAAGACGGTGCAAACACTCATTGGAATCCATAATTGGTACAACAGTTATAAAAGACAAGCAATACGATTACCTGCATGATAGATCATTGGATCGATCGTGTTTTGGGAGGATTTGTAACTGAGTTTTCCATTGATGAGTTTGTGTCTTATTCTGAAGCAAAAAGAAGATTTTTCAAGGGTCCCAGAGGTAATTTTATGCACTCTTTAAAGTTGTGGATTAAGATGCTATTGTGTGAACAAGGTTCTTTGTTTGAGCATATTGCGTGAATGTCCCGAAGAGGCCTGACTACGCGTAGTGGAAGAATTTACTGCGCTGATCTAGAAGAAGGGTTTATTTACATTCCTCTCAAGGGTAGATCTGATAGTGACGACGAACCAGAAACTAGAAGCTCTAGTGAATCTGTGCACTTTGAAGAAGAAGAATAAGTATCACAAGATCAGAACAATAGTGTTGACCATAATTCAGATCCCATCCACCCAACTTCCACACCCGTCTCACAAGTCATCCACTCCACCTCCACCTCCACCTCTCCCATGCACAGATATTTCCACATCGATGAATTTTCCTACTTTCAGAGGTATTGGGAATGAAGATACAGAGAAAATTTGCTTTGTCATGGATGTTGTATGGAGAGCATAGCATGTTAATAGTGACAATGTTAAGAAAGCATAGTTAGCCACTGCTTTTCAAGATCGTGCACTGGAATCATATATAAGATATGTATCAGCGAACCCTAATGCAACTAAGAATGATATGGAGGACGCCTTAAAAAAACAATTCAAAAATAATAAATCATATGCGTAGTGTGTTACATAGTTGAAAGAGATTCACAAGAAGGTGAAAGAATTTGTATGGGATGAAGATTAGAGATTAAAGTGCAGTATCCGAGATGGTGGATTCACTATTGATGATATGCAACACAAGGAATGGTTTATTGCTATGTTGGTCCTGCATCTGTGCCAGCCCTTGAGCCAACAAAAGATTGCTACAAAGGCTGAGGCTACAGAAATTGTGATGAAACTAAAAATTGTGTTGGTGCCTGCTCTGATTGGAACTCAACAGATTCATAGTGAGTTAGAAGCAATGCATTTAGAGATTTAGAATCTACACAGAGATAAGGGAAAGGAGGTATGCACAGAGGTATGGTGCATATGATGTAAATTTTTTGAGCATCATAAGGATCAATTCCCTAGGTTCAATGATTATCTACATGGTGGAGGAAAAAGCCCATTGAAGAGCGCAGTTGGACCGAGCGAGACGCCTCCAGTATGGGGCATGATCTGCTAGACTACGGGTCTGCATGCAACAGATTTCTATCCACGGATTGGAAAATATATTCCTAAGTTGAAGCAATTGTTTTGTAGATTCTTCTTGTCGCTGGGACATGATGAACATCACTGTCGAAGTTTTTATTTGATGATTGATAAAGCGTAGTTATACAGAATGCAAGCCAAACCTACGTCACCAGCATCCCCTTTTGGGCGCGGTGGATTCTAGACTAGAGGAAGAGGAAGAGGAGGAGGATCATCTGGTCAAGGATGGGGATAGATCATCTGTTACAATTGTGGAGATGCTGGTCATTATGCGCATGACTGTCCAAATCTTGTGCGAAAATCATGTAGGTATTGTAGGCAGTTTGATCATGTAATTGAATATTGCCCTTTTTTGGTTGCTAAGATGCAGGAGAAGAAGACGTTGGCTCCGACGCAGAATATTCAGATGGTCAGGGAGGAGCTATGTGAAGACGGTCCTAGCGTGAGTGTTGTCACTAGAAGTAGTGCAGCCACTGGTGAGGATAATGGAAATAATCAAGATGTTGGTCTTTGGATTTAGAAGGCACCTGAGAAAAAAGGATGGATTTTATTTACAACATGAAAAATACACTTTTTTAAAGCAAGGAAGGGGTTTGCAGAAGCAAGTGCATTGAAATCAGGTAGACCTATGAATGAGGTAGGAGTAGACGAAGAAATAAAGCCATTTTTACAAGATTGCATTAAGTTATTGTGCAACAAGAAGGCAGTCAATAATCTTCAAGTATTGATAGATAACTGTGCCGAAAAGGAACAACCTCATAGGGAACATAAAGTTGTCAACAAAATCTATAAGAAAAATAACAAAAAGAGGACTCGATGCGAGATGCACTTGACTGCTCAAATCGATGCTTATGAGATGGATCAGGTCATTCCAGATCTAGGGTCTGATGACAATGTCTTACCTAAGAAAAATTGGCAGCACATGGGAGAGCCTAAGTTGGAGTGGTCTACTATTCAGCTGCCCATGGCGAACCAACAGAAAATAATTCCATTGGGAAGCCTGTTGTAGGTTGTATTCGATATTGAAGGAGTTAAGGTGCTTGGAGATTTCAAATTCATACAAATTGTGGATGATATTGATCTGTATCCTACATTGTTGGGATTATATTGGGCTATTGATATGGATTCCATCATGAATTTGAAAATGAGTATGGTATTTGATAATAATGGAACCAGAGTTGTAGTTCCCTTAGATCATGCAGGAGGTGCAAGATACATAGAACCTGTGCATGTTGACAATGATGTTGACCATATCTATAAGCTAATTGCACAAGACGATGGTTGGATCAACCCAGCTGCTGATGGAAGAATTAATTGGGAAAAATATAGTTCCTGCTTCTCATATTCAGATGAAGAGTTGGAGAACTGGTACAATCGGCTACATGAAGTATCTACACTGTACTGCAATCGAGTGACCAGATCTCTTTGCTACATATCATCAGAGGTATGAGAATTACCGCATTATGATGGTTTAGCTAATGTGAACATGTTTTTAGGAGATCTTGAAATAACTGTCATAGAAGGAAAAAGACTCCATGCATTGGATATAACATTGCGCGCTACTCCAACACGATGGTGGGAGACTCACAAAGGAAACATGCGAAATTTGGAAGAATGCATGCAAATGATGAGATTGTGCTTTGAAATCCCAACCACCATAATGGAAGAAGTTTATTTCGAAAGGGTGATCCACGCAGATATCTGGCGAAATAGACTGAAGTATGGGGCGCATAGCCGAGACCATAATGGGTGCACATGTTCATTCACACATTGGGAAAGGTGCCTACAGATTGGTACCTAAAAACAGAGCTGCGTCAAGGAACCAATGAATGGTCTACACTAACTAAAAGTTTCATTTTGACCTTCAGCTTTAAGAGTGGGTTTGATTGCTTGGGAAGAGCATTGCAAGGCATTCAAGAGGTCATCTTTGATACTTCCAAGATGAAGATAGAGCGCGCTTCTCCAGCATGGGATGCGCAGATGAGGGATATTGTCACTTGTAGAATATGACAATAGAAGAAATTGAAGAAGATCCAAGGAATATCACAATTCCTAAATCTAAGGGACAAAAGACAGTTGTTGGGCCTTCAATTATGTCACTGGATGCCACAAAGCCTCTAAAGATTCGACAAGTGAACATTGGATATGAAGAACAACTAAACTTGGCGAATATTGGAGATTATTGAGATGATGACACAGTAGGAAAGGTTACTGAGCTACTGACTGAGTATCAAGACATGTTTCCTACGAAGTTCTCTGAGTTGAAAGGAATAATTGGATAACTTGGGTTCATGAAGATCACTCTGAAACCTGATATGCGATAGATGAAGCAGTGCCCTTATAGATTGAATCTCAAGTATAAGAAAAAATTTAAGCAATATTTGGATAAGATGGTTGCTGCAGGCAATATAGAACTAGTGGAAGAGTCTAACTGGGTGAGTCTTACGGTAGTGTAGGACAAGAAGACAAAATGATACATAAGTATTTGTGTTGACCTCTACAAACTGAATGATGCCTACGTACATGATCCATTCCCAACTCCATTTTCTGATGAGATCCTTGACAATGTAGGAGGACAACAGGCTTATTCATTCATAGATGGTTTCTCAGGATATCATCAGATCAAGATTGCACTAGAGGATAGGAGTAAAACAACCTTAGCAACAGAATGGGGATCCTTTCAGAATACAGTCATGCCATTTGGCTTGAAGAATGAACCTGTTGTCTTCTCGTGCATAGTAGTAGATGCATTCAAGTAATATATTCACAAGTTCCTAGAATTATACTTTGATGATTGGACTCTCTTTGGATTATTGAAAAATCATGTATCAATTCTGCGCCTAGTGCTAGATACCTATAGAAAATATCAGATATCACTTAATATTAAGAATCACATATTTTGTGTGCCATTTGGGATATTATTCGATCATATTTTCTGCTAGCCAGGATTGATGGTAGATCCTATGAAGATGACAATAATTGTTAATCTCAAAGTTCTTGGGAATGTCAAACAAATGCTCTCAGTATTGCGGCATAATGGATATTATCGAAAATTCATTTAGGTTTATGCGCTAATCACTATGCACATGGATACATTTCTCAAGAAGGACATGACATTCTGTTGGGATGAGGAGTGTCAAAAGATTTTTGAACTGTTGAAGGAGAAGATGGTCACTGCACCCATATTGATCTTTCTCGATTGGGAAAAGGTGTTTCTTGTGCTTGTTGATTCCTCCTTCATCATGCTCGGAGCTATCTTAGCGCAACCAGGAGTCGGAGATATTGATCACCCCATTTCCTATGCAAGTATGAATCTCTCAAGTGCAAAGCGTAATTATTAACCCAAAGAGAGAGAAGGATTGGCCATGGTGTATGTGTTGAAGAAATTCCGCCATTATCTGTTAGGAGGACACTTCAAGATGTTTAGTGACCACTCTACTTTGAAGTACCTGGTCGATAATCCAGTGTTGGGGGGGAAGATCTGCAGGTGGTTGCTGCTATTTTAGGAGTATGATTTGAAAGTTATTGTGAATCCTGGGAGACTGAATGTTGGGCCAAACCATCTGTCGCACATTGAGAATGGAGAACAACCAACTAGTTTGGAGGATTGTTTACCTGACGTGCAGTTATTTGCTATAAAGGTGGTTGATGATCATTTCCCTGATATCATTCATTTTTTTACTATTGGACGTGTGCCCGAGGATTATCCATTGCAACAAAATAAAGAGTTGGTGGCGCGCGCAAATGACTTTACTATCATTGTTGGTTAGTTGTATAAGATGGGTGCAGATGAAGTCTTGTGAAGATATGTCTTGGAATTTGAGAGACGAGACATCTTAGATGAAGCTCATGGAGGGGTTGCAGGAGGTCACTATGCAGGGAAAAAAATCACACATAAGATTTTGTGAGCTAGTTTATGGTGGCCCACGTTGCACAATGATGCCTATGCACATTTCTGTGCATGCGATGTATGCCAAGGGGACAGGAAAGCCATCACGCATATATGAGATTCCCTTGCATCCACAGATAGCATTGCAAGATTTTGATAAATGGACCATAGATTTTGTTGGACCTATTGACTCTCCAGGAAGAGGACAAGTGCACATTACATAATCGCTACGACATATTATGTAACCCACTACGCTGAAGCTAAGTCGGTGAAGGATTGTAGTGCGTACACAACTGTGGACTTCATTTTTTAGAACATATTGACTTTGTTTGGATGCCCTTTGATTTTCATGAGTGATCGAGTTACGCACTTCGTGAATGAAACCATTGAAGCTATAACAAAATAATTATGGATTCATCATCAGATTATCACTCCATATCACCCACAAGCGAATGGTGTGGTAGAAGCTTTTAATAAGATATTGAAGACTACGCTCACTAATATTTTCAATGCTAATTGAAATGATTGGGATGTGCACATACCTTCGGTTCTTTGGGCATATAGAATTGCATGCAAGAAACTGACAAGAAAGACACCGTTCAGGATGGTATATGGGCAGGAAGCTGTGATGCTAATGGAGTACATAGTTCCAAGTTTGCGCATTACAGCATTCATAAATATGGCAGAAGAGGATATTATGGAGGAATGATTGTCATAGTTGGTCGCGCTAGAAAAGGATCGCTTTATTGCAAATTTCCATCAGCAACTGCAGAAAGTGCATGAAAAGGCATGGCATGATAGGCATATCAGACAGAAGGTCTTTAAGGAAGAAACTTTGGTCCTCTTGTATGACAACAAGTTTGTACGCCACCCAGGGAAGTTCAATATGCATTGGCTAGGATCATATATTATTAAGGAGATGGTTGATGGAGGTGCGATGCGCCTGGCAGCTTTGAGCGGAGATATCTTCCCAAGTATGTCAATGGAATCCGATTGAAGCCATACAGGGATGATCCTCTCCCTGCGCGCACTAAATGACTATATGTGATCCAAATGAAAAGTGGCCTACACCCATGGTATTCATCCACCCATGGTATTTATCCACCCATGGTACTGTAAGTGACATCTATCCATGATATTCATTCACCCATGGTATGTATCCACCCATGGTATTCATCCACACATGGAATTTACCCATGGTATTGTAAGTGGTTTTGACCCATGGTATCCACCTATGGTATCGACCCATGGTATTATAACTTAAAAAAAGGCTATAAATAACAAGACTCACTTTGTAAAAGGACATATTTTCCACCACAATGTAGCTTCTATAGTTATTCTCCATTTTAATAAAAAAAAAAATTGTGGTTTTATTTATTGTGTGTTCTCTTTTTTTTTTGGCATTCTAATTTTGTAGATCTTTCCAGATCCATATCAATTTTTTAGATCTTGGGGGCCTCCCCACAAGATCCGGATCAGTGGTATCAGATTCATGTTACGAATCCATGATAAGAGGGTTTGAAGGATATTTCAGTTTGAAAATTTTGCATCCATATTTAGCAAACTCCATGAGAGTTCCACAACCTCCACGGAGCACTTTCTTGGGTAAAGCGGGAAGACGTTTTGTTTTTTTCCATTTTTTTGCAGGAATATTTTGGGCAGCAAGTTTGTAGAAAAGATATGGAAATATTGGTGCAAAAATTTCATAAACAAATAGTAGATTTGAATTCCTTGCAAAAAAATATCCAATTTCAAAAAACAAATCAGTCGAATAGGAGTCCGGATGAGGGAGATATTGTTGATTCAAAATAAATAATGTTGCAAAATTTTTTCTTACGACAATTCATGGACGGTGACGCTCCTATAATTTTTTTCATTTTTCAGTGAAACATTTTAGAGAAATGGTTATATATTTGAGCTATCCTTGCAAAATCACCCAATTTCAAAAACCAATTGGTCGAATCAGAGTCTGGACGAGGGCGTTATTGCTGATTTAAAATCAACAATTTTTTTTTTAGAAATTTTGTGATGCCGAGATAGTTCCAATGTGAATTTGAGAGTCCAGAGTCTCTAGATAGCGATTTCAAACACATGGAAAGATGTAGAATGAACACTCTATTTAAAAAAACAGGTTATAATTAATATTATGAGTTATATTGACTGAGTTATGCCCATTTTAAATCTGGAGCAACATTCAGAGCGAGTTTTCTTTGGAGACGTGCCCTCCCACCCCAGGCTATGTAGGTGCCTTCTACTTCATCAACAATCAACATCACATTTATGGGTCAACCAAAAAAATCCTTCTCATCGGAGTCCATTTGCTAGGCTGGACATTGTTAGTATCATAGTTGGTCACAAGCATTACAGGGTATCTCTATCCTTAGATCTTTTTTTTTCATGGTTATGGGTCATCCAAAAACCCACACTTCATCGAAGTCTATTTTCTAGGCCTCACACTATTAGTATCAGAGTTGGTCACAAGCATTACAGGGTATCTATATCCTCGGATCTTCGTTCATCACAGTTATGGGTTAAACACACAAAACCCTTCTCTTTAGTGGATCTTCATATTCGACAACGGCTTCCCAGGAGTGAAGTTCACGTAATGGAGACCATTGCTTCTTAAGGAGGGAGTAATTATCCAAATGAAAAGTGGCCTACACCCATGGTATTCATCCACCCATGGTATTTATCCACCCATAGTATTCTAAGTGACATCTATCCATGATATTCATTCACCCATAGTATCTATCCACCCATGGAATTTACCCATGGTATTGTAAGTGGTATCTACCCATGATATTGACCCATGGTATCCACTTATGGTATCTACCCATGGTATTGTAACTTTAAAAAAGGCTATAAATAACAAGCCTCGCTTTGTAAAAGGACATCTTTTCCACCACATGTAGCGTTTACAGTTATTATCTGTTTTAATAAAAAATTCATTGTGGCTTTATTTACTGTTTGTTCTCTCTTTTTTCTGGCATTATAATTTTACAGACCTTACCATATCCATTTCAAATTTTTAGGTCTTGGGGGCCTCCCCGCAAGATCTGGATCAATATGGCCGAAGAATTGAATTTGTGTAGAAGGGATGGTGGATTCGAAAATAGGTGCGACACATGTGTGGAGGTTGAATGGGTCGCAAAAGTGCCAAAATATAGCTTTTGGAATAATATATCTGGATAAGAAAATATTATTACCATTTGGAGGAGTGGCTAAATTACACTTAATGAGGACATTATGCCATATTTGGAGACGTTTTGTCATTTATGAAGCTACATTAATGCAAAAGGGATCGTTTGAGATGCACCTAAGCTATAAATATTATCGAAGGGGTCACATTTGTTCCCTTTGCCTTCTATGTGAATTTTGTGCATTGAGCTCTCTGTTTTCTAGCCTCTCTATGCAGTCTATGTTTGGTCTTAATCGGGTGTTTGAGGAGGAGTTGCGATGTTAGGTCTAGGCCACGTAATTCCCCGAGGTATGATAGCCACTTGACTAGGGGAGGATCCCGTTGTGCAGGCCGCTGAGACCCCTGTGCCAGCTAAGACAAAGAAGGGACATACCTCAGGGTCCTGAATATCCCCAAGAGAAAAGACCCCAAAGCCACGGTCCACTGTGGTTGAGTGTTAGAAGAAACCCATAGAAGTGTTACCTGAGACAATAATGGAAGAGGAGGACGTGGTGGAAATTCCCCCCATCTCATGATTCCTGACCTGTGTCGTGTCACACGAAGCTTCAGTGAAGGTCTCGAAGGACCTAGAAAGAGTACGAGCATACATCAACATGCCCTAGATCCCATAAAATGTACCAATGGAAGGCGATATGTTCACCAAAGTGTCGTTGTTGAAAATGGAGGACTGGGACCTTGCCGACGCAAATAAATTTCCAGATCTTGCACCCGAAAGGTACCTAGACCAAGTTTCTTATGAGGGGGTATTCTGTGTGTTGAGACAAAGCGCTAGGTGTTGGGCCTGCACAAGGAAGGGCTCCTAAATTTTTTGCAGATCCCACATCTCGGGCGCAACTCGATCAAGGACATTTGTGTGAATCAATTTCTTTCACTCATCCATGATGAGTGTTTTTGGATGGGAGAGCGCATCCCCATTAATGATGCGCTGATCCGTTGGATCACCAACTTACTTGATCAAGGCGCAGACCCAGTGGAATATTTTGGAGGAAAAGGCCAGGAGAAGAGAGTCGTAGAGAATATTGAGAATGACGATCAGGTCATGTGCCACAGTTGTGGGTTTGTGGTGAGTCATATTAATGACCTAGATGTTTGATTCGGCACCCTCATCCTAGCATGTAGAATGATGAGGAAGAGTAGGCCAAAGGAATTCCCTACACAGGTCATTGCACTCGCTAGGCGATGCGAGAAGCGCGTACAATACAACTGGGCCCAATACCTCTGCCCGGAATTTTTGGAGAATGTGCGAGAGGCACAAGAAGATGGAAAGAACTTCTATTACTCCTGGTTATTTCTTTTGATAACATTCATAGGTTGGAAGACGCCAGAGGAAACCCAATTTCTTGATATCGAGCCCGAGATGTGTGAAGCCACGTGGTATGCCACACTCCGGAATTAAACAATCCGCACATGCATCATAGATAATAAAATATTTTGGGTCCTTTTTTATGCTGCAATATTTCAAGCCACTCAATCTAAGGTGAGGTTGTCTCCAACCTTGTATGAGCAGTACAAGTCGATCATTTACTTTAAAGAAATGTTCCACAATATCCATATCTGCGCGAAGGGCACTATGAAGGGTATATGGTACAAGCTTCCATATCTGGTTACCAAAGACGACTTAGTACATGTCACAACAGAGTGGCTTCAAACTTGGCTGGAGACGCGCACCACGAAGGAGGCATTCACCTCAATCCCAAAGACTCCTACCAAACCCCGAACAGGTACACAACCAACAGGTAAAGGTACTGGAGCAAAGGTCATGCCGACCACAACCAGGGAGACGATTGACCTAAAGAAAGAGATTGTGCCTGAAAATAATGGTGTAGAGCCCAAGGAGATCGAGGATCAAACAACTGAGTAAGTCGAAGTGTAGAACGCTAAAGGGACAAAGCATGGCTCTCAGGCCGTGGGAGGTTCGAGAAAGAAGAGAAAGGGTTAGAAAGCTACTGGATAAGAATATCTGACGCTGACAGAGGATGACTTCAACGAAATAACAAACATTGTCACGTCTACGATGGAAGACATGTGGAATGACCTAGAGGCGCAATACAAGGCTGAGCTCGACGACGTATAGAGTGGAATTAAAGAATTGAAGGTTCAAGCAAGCCTGATACAAGTGAATGTAGCCCAGGCAAGCCACATGCAAGCGAGCGTGCTTGCTACCAACACACATCCTCTCACCTCAATTTTACCATCGACTGGGGAGAGTAGCATAATACAAATCCCTGAGACTGCCATCCACGTCGAATTTTTGATTCTGCGCATGCAACTCAAAACCCATGGTGAAATAAATGTTGAATTGATTATGCTACCCATAGGTAAGCTCCATATGGTCCATAACATGATTGTGGATGAGTTGCAGTTCTGAGAAGACCGCACTTACCGTATTGCCACTAAGTCACAGTAGCAAGCAATTGAGCTGCAATAGAAACAACAATCATCAGAAGAAGCGTGTCGTGTAGTAGAGGCTCGACGCACCGCCTTAGAAGCCAAAATTAATAAAGTTTGCGGTGACCTGCCAAAGGTCCCTGCCTTAGCTGCACCTACAGGAAAGCTAGAGGGATTGATTGATGCATTGAAGGAATTGTGCACGGAAGTATAAAATTTCATAGTAGAGTTCAAGCAAAAAATTGCAGATTTGTAGATGAAGCTGCAGCCAGAAACACCGCAAAAAGTTAGAGCTCAATGTGCTACAAAGGTGAAGGCAACAAAAGAAAGAATCACCGCTGCAATTACAGAGTTGGCCAATTATTAGATGAGGCCATGGGTGTATGGACATCAGTTCAGAATGAATCAATGTTGCAGCAGCTGCGCAACGAGTTGCGCATCAAGGAGCAGCAGTTCGCAGACATAAGGATGGCAACGTCCACCTTGGTGATCACACAACGCCTTGGCCTCCTATAGGAGGGTCGGGTTATTCAGACAAAGATAGAGGACTCGTGTCGCTGTGAGAACTTACTAGAAGCAAGGATGCATATGTGAGCTGATGAAGCCTTGCAGTTGTCTTAGACATTGGACAGAGCCTTGAAGAGCCTTTAGCAGACCTAACACAACATTGATCTAGCAACTGAAGGGCTGACAATTGAGAAGCTGGTCAAAGAAGCATAGGGAGCTGCTGCATAGAGTGTTAAAGTGCTCCTGCCACTAAATACCTCTATGTCCACGCTCAAGGCAAAGATGAAGGAGCCCACCCCATAGTTACTCGGGATGATTCACGAGTTTGTGTTGGGGCCTGTTGGAGCGGGTCCCCTGGGGTTAATTTTGGTAAAGTTTTGTATATATTTTATTTATGCGTGCTGTGTGGAAGAGTCAAAGGGGCTTTGGGGTGGGTCAAAGTCCCTATTTTATGTAAATGGGTTTTAAGGGAAAAATATCGGCCTTAAACCATGGTTTGAGACCATAGTATCTACGCGCTAATATTAGTAAAAATAGAGATAGATCGATTCAATTAGAGATATAGAATATAATATCATGCTTATGTTGATGAACGTTTTGTAAGGATTTTAGTCCAATTTTTGGTTTTGGGTAGAAAGGTTCTTGTTGGTTGTGTGCGCGGAGACCTAATCCTGGCTATGTTTAGACACCGCTGGCTCTATGCATGGAAGGGTAATTTGTAAGGGAAGTATGAATGTACTGAACCGATTGGATCTATTAATGAAATACAATTTTGGTGAAATCAAATGTGTTATGTGATTGATGCGTTATCTATTTGATTACTCTGAATCTGTTTTGTTTATTGCTTTAAGATTGGAATTAGTTCTATGACTGCACTTTTACTTCTGTTTATGACCAAGTGCATCTATGCGAATGAATGAATTATATTATTGATGAATATATATTCTTAAGTTATCGCGCGTGAATATATACTTATATATATATATATATATATATATATATATATATATATATATATATATATATATATATATATATATATATATATATATTGCATGTTGGAATAATCTGCGAAGATCTGTGATTCTGTCATTTGTTTATGCGCACTTTCTTGAATCTGCGGTGAAGTTGATCTGATAGTTAATTGATATGTTTATGCGTGCATTGGTTCTAAGTTATGTTATAATTCTATTTAAGGCCACCACATCAAATTATAACTCAGGATGCGGAAACCTATTTCCAACACCCCCCCATACTACTTAGGGTGAGACTTTGATCTGCACAAGCAGGTCATTGCCGAAAGGGCCAGTAGTTGGAGGGTTTTATGGTTGCGCAATAAATCTGAACCTGGGTCAGGACCCCTCAAGACAACATATATGAATCCCAACTTAGGGGTGTAGGAACCACAAGGGGAGATGATCCAAATTAATTCACCTAGTTTTTTTGTTAATTTGTTGTGACCTTCATATTGAGCTTGTAGATAATTCTCCTAAGTATGCTGAAATTTTGCTTCTATACCCAACTCTTTGGTAGAGAGCCACCCTTGTCCCCGAATTGAAGATATTTTGTGGTTGGATATGTGTACAATCTTAGAATTAGCCTAGTCTTTGAACATATCAATTAAGATAAGGGGAAGCAGGTGGTTCAGGCTGCTTCAAGGCCATGGATCAAGTTCAATCCTCGACTTGTAACCTCTACCAACTCAGTAGGCAAGACCATTTCCAATGATGTCAAAGGAATTGATGAGAGCCCTCATTATGACTGAAATATTTGTTCTTGGTTCATCAATCCTCCTTATCTAGTCTTCTAAATAACATGAAGCTATGTACTTGTGGATGATAACCAAAGTCCATAAATTTTGTGTAGATCAGCCTCCAACCACATTTGGTGGCCAAATATGTTGAAAAAAGAAATAAGTTCCACAATCCCCAACCACCCAAGCATTTTTCCATAACAATAGTATCCCATTTAACCAAGGGAAGTATCCTCACCTCTTGTTTAAATTCCTTCCCAAAGGAAATTTTCATATAATTTCTTTATTTTTTCTAGAGTGCATTTAGGGGTCTAAGCTAGAGAATCCTAGTATACTGGAATAGTTTCTAACACATATTTGATTATTACTTGTCTACCCGCTTGGGATAGCCATCTATGACACCTAATTTTAAGATGTTTGTCCACCTTGAAAATGAGCCAAGTCCAATTTTCTTTGCCATAACCGTTGGGTTTTAGTTGGAATCCCAAGTATTTCAGACCTTCCTCCAAAGGCTTGGCTTTGTATGGGAGAAACATGGAGATATGGCGAAGCTCTTCATCAGAAAGATTGTGGTGAGATACATAAGATTTGAGAGAATTGATGGACATAACTATGGATCTCCCAAAAGGAAATTTTTTTGCTAGCACACTAATCTCGCTAACATTTCCATCAAAAAATATAATTATAGCATCAAAGAAGAGGAGATGGGTTATAGTTACGGAGCCAACAATAAGAGAGCCATACAATTCACCACGCTTTTTTTCGTTTTTCAAGAGGCTATTTAAACCTTCAACCACCAGTAAGAAGTAGAGGTGATAAGGGGCATCCTTGTCACAATCCTCTTTGAGCATGGAAAAAGGTGATACATAACCATTAATGAGGATAGAAAAGGAGGCAGATTGGATGCATCTCATAACCCAATTTATGAAATTTAGGAAAAATTACCCAGGTGGGTGAAAAGGAGCAAGATATAAACCCTACTTACTCTATCAAATGCTTATAAATATATAATTTTATACAATTTGTATAGAATTAGATAATTTAAATATGTATTTAAACTTGGAATAATTCTTACATTAGAATATACGTAGGATTGGGTTTTTGGTTGTTGGAGTTTTTTTAGATATTTTCTCAACAATATTGTCCTTGTTTAGAATTTGTTGGATCTCATGAGCATTATTTGTGTGGCTTGTATTTGGTTTTGTGATTGAATAATACGAATTGTTTTGAGTGAATATCTCCACAATGTTTTCTCTTCCAATTTCTTTATTGTTATTAGAGCCTCTATGTACTTGGCTCCCTTATGAGAGGTCCCAGGGAGATGGAAAACATTTGAGGACCGATGCTATGTACATAAGTAGAATTAGATTAGATTAGTGTGTGAAAGTAGTATGTTTATGTTAGTTTTGTAAGAGCGCATTTGCAGTTATATTTTGTAAGAGTGTGTTTGGAGTGGAATGGGTCGTGGCAAATTACATACACCTTACGTGATCCTTATCCACATTACGCTGACCAACGTTTTGTAGGGGGGGTGATTGGGGTTCCAACAACAAGATTCCCAACATTATTTCAAAGTTTGTCATCTCAGCTAGCGTTGAGTAGAATTCAAAGGAGAGTGTGAGTTTTAAGATTCAAGAAGTCAAAGAGCTTTGACATGAAATTGTATCATTTCGAGGTGGAAGTGACATTTTTCCATCATTGCTCATCATGGTGGAGTTTCATAAGATTTGTAATATTTTGTTTTCATAGTTGTATAATGGTGTATTCCATTTGCAAAAGAAAACAGACTCTGCATGCAAGGAACAACAATGCGTGCTTAAATAATCTGTGAACGTACTAAAAAGTGAGACTATTATGCATAAGTAGTTGAGAAAAATGATGCATATGATCTCAATAAATTATGTAATTTAAATTCTATAGTGATTTAATTATGTCATTGCAACGATTCATTATATGGGAACCCTCCACTATTTGCAGAATGTATAAAAACTGATGTGAATTTTACAGATGTGCCCATCAATCCAGCGGCAGAGGTCCACTTCACTCTCTCATTCTCGAGCATGGACCCCTGGACACTAATTCACTGGGTCAGGTCTCGGATGACTTGCCATTATCCCTGAGGACCTCGGTGGGTAGCGAAATTGAACTTCTTCTTTCCAACCCAGAGGCTGATATGGCCTCCCTACCTATTAATTCCGGAAAGCCACTGTTGCCCCCATTATCATCAACCCTTCTTCTACTTCAAATGTTACTTTGTGGAAAGGGCGAGGTAGGCCTCGACAAAAGAAATTGGCAATGGTTGCTGACATTAGGGAACCTGATTTGTCAGATGGTAGCTTTAGGGATGTCCCTATAACTCTTGCACTGGATAGGGTACTTATAGCCCTTAAGCCCTCAAAGCCGGTTCTTGATGATTTTTTGCTCTCATAATATAAGGGGGCTGGGGGGAAGAACAAGTTTTTGTCTCTTAAGGATTTTTATATTAAATTGAATCCTTGCCTTGTTTTTATACAAGAAACGATGACCTATGCTGACAGATCTATAGTTTATTTCCGAAAAAAGTTTCTTGATTGGCACATTACCGCGAAGGATGTGGATGGACAATATGGGGGGCTCGCTATGATTTGGGACCGGAAATGGGCTTCACTTCAAGAATTTGGATTTTTTGGCGGTATCCTGGTAACTGGGCAGTTGAGAGGCCTTAATCAAATAATTAATTTGATTAATATGTATGCACCATATCATGATAGAGAGGGTTTTTTGAAGTGAATGGAGTGATGCAGTTTTTTTATCTTTGGATCTATCTATCCTGGTGGGGGATTTTAATTGCACTATGAGTAGTAAGGATATCTAGGGTTCAGGACGAGAAGATCCATTATCGGATTTTATGTTAGATTTGTTTAGATATAACATTTTAAAGGATATCCCTCCAATTTAACTTGGACCGACCTGTTAAAATGGAAGAGGGGGTGAGGACTTCATAGCTAAGAGACTGGATCAGGCACTTTTTCAAGAAGCCTTGCTTTCCTTTATGGGAGGGGTCAAGGTAGCAGTGGAAGATTTGTTGATCTCCGACCACCGCCCTATTGTAGTCAAATGGAAATTTGAGGAAGTGGTGGTGGGCTCTCCTTTCAATTTCAATTGGCCATGGTTGGAGGATGCAGAATTTAACCAACTAGTTAGATATTTCGTTACATCCTACAGACGGGAACATGGATCCTCTTCAATGGAATACCTGTCTAAAAGCCTTAGAACTCTCAAATCGAGGGTAAAAATATGGCAAAGAGAAAAGAAGAGAAAATGGATCACAGGATGCAGGTGATCATGGTACAAACTAAGATGTTGTTATTAGGGAACTAGAGTTAGAAAGGAAGAATATCCTATAGTTCCAAGAACAATCATGGCGTTTGAAAAGTGGCAACATGGCTCAAGGCTGGGGATCACAATACCAAATATTTTAACAACTTTTCAAATGGAAGAAGGAGACAAAATGCTATTTGGCATATCACATATGAAGGAAGGGAATCATATACTACAGAAAGCATACAACAGGAGGCTGTTAAATATTTTTCTGATGTTTATAAGGCTAGAGAAGGGGCCTACATTCCAGAACAAATATGGGTAGTAAAGAATTACCCTAAGATGTTTAACGAAGAAGAAAACAAGAAGCTATTTAGAGAAGTTTATATGGCGGAAGTGGAGGGTATCCTGAGATCTTTTAATCCTAATAAGAGTCCAGGACCGGATGGCTGGACCCCCGATTGTTTCCTGCATTTTTCTGATATATTGATTAAATATGTGATGGATATGGTAGAGGAAATAAAAGGGAAAGGGATGATTCTGAGATCTGTAGATATCATTCCTAAGGGAACCAGCTCTTTCGATGACTATCGATCGATATCCCTTTGTAATACTCTATATAAGATCACATCCAAGTTAATAGCTGAAAGGTTTAAAGGGACTCTGGCCAGATTTATTACCAAAGAGAAATCTGTGTTTTTAAATGAACGTATTATTCACGATGTTGTTGCCACAGTACAGGAGGTGATGCATACTATACATAGAAGAAAATATGAGGCTGTTATTATGAAAATGGATTTATGTAAGGCATACAATAGGGTTGACTGAGCTTTTCTAAGAATGGTACTATATAAGATTGGAATTCATAGAAATGTCGTTGAGTGGATTATGTGTTGTGTCACAACATTAGTGATGGAATTATTATTAATGGGACTACCTCTTGTTTCTTCAAGCCTGACAGAGGCTTTGCGCTAGGGATGCACACTATCTCCCTTGCTTTTTCTTCTAACCATGGATGCATTGAGCATCAAATTAAATGAGACTACCGAGATGGGCGTTTTCAGGGGGATTAGAATCACTGATAGAAAGAAGATTTCACATAGCCTATTTGTGGACGATGTTATGTTCTTTGGGATGTTGATACACAAATGTTGGATGACCATGTATCATATATTCCATAGATTCAGTTTAGCTACCGGTATGATTTCCAATAAACAAAAGTCATGCATCGATTTCATAAATGGGGAACAGGTGAACATAAATGAGATTGGAACAATTTTTAATTTTCAAATGAATCCATTATCAGAGGGGATCACTTATTTAGGATTCTGACTCAAACCAACAACCTACAGAGTTAATGATTGGCAATGGATTGTTGAAAAATACCACAAACACATTCAAGGATGGACTCTTAAGTGGTTATCAAAAGGTGGAAAGTTGATCCTTATCCAGGCTGTCTTACAACAGATCACTATTTACTGGGCTCACCTATACCAGATTCTGAAAGCTATTATTAAAAGGATCAGAAATTATGTGACCAAATTTTTATGGAATGGGAGAAACGAAGAAAGAAAAATGCATTTGCCTCGATGGGATCTCATTGCCATGCCAAAAGAACAAGGGGGTTGGGGTTTACTTAACATTGAACAATTTGGTAAATCATTACTTATGAAATAAATGTGGAGAGGCTTTCAATTGGAAGGTATCTAGAGTGAGATTATCTGTTTTAAATATTTGAAAACTTGGGATTTGGAAGATGCCTTCTTAGGCGGATGGAACAAAAAAGGAAAGAACTCACAGATATGGAAGGGCTTTATTAAAAATTAGCCATGTTTCAAAGAACACCTGAAATTGAAATTTGGGAGTGGACATAAAATCTTGATTGGGGATGGCGCAATCGAGGCTTCCCAACATATATCTCTTTGGAGGAGAAAACTATGAATTACTTACATAGAAGAGGTTTTTTTTTTTTTCACAGGTCATCTAAAGGTGGCAGGATGGAGTTCCAATCTGGAATGATGCCGAGGGACTAGGCATGCAGGGACCGATGATTTTGGAATGGTCAAAGTATTTGGATAGGATCAGAGGGATGGGCTAGATATATTCTGCGAAAGGGGATTATATTACTTGGGGAGGAAACTTAAAAAAGGGAAACATATTTTCTCAGGAAACCTATAGGAAGATTATGACAAATCACAACGGACATGTGACAGAGTGCTAGTTTAAAAAGATGTGGAAGGAACATACATAGTTAAAAATTATCATCTTTCTGTGGTGTGTCTGGCAAGAAAAAAATTTAACCTGGTAAAATATTAGAAAGAGAGGCATGAATGGACCAGGGAGATGCTCACTTTGTAAGATGGAGGATGAAGATAATCAACACTTGTTCTATAAGTGAAAACGATTATCAATCTGCCAAGGAATGCACAACTTGGTGGGTTTCGAAAGGCAAATCATATCACATCGTTCCCCTTATTTTCCATTGGAAAATATGGAAGTGCAGAAACTTAAATATTTTTGAGGATTGTTCTATGTCACAAACTAAAATTTCCTCACAAATTATTCAGCATTGGGAGGGCTCTAGACCATTGCAGAAACCACCAAAGGACCTATCGATCAGGTTGAGGCCTTTTTATTTTACCTATCCTGTGGGTTTCTTCGACGACGCAGCACATAATGGAAGATGCGGGTGTGGATTGTGGTTACTGATCAACCTGTTATGCCATTATAAACTATACTGGTATGGTGGCATGGGTTCAAATCCTAGGGCCGAGACTTTGGCTTTATGGGGCCTGCTTTGGTTTGCAAAATACTTGTGCATCAACTCCATTCTGATTTATGGAGATTCGAAGGTATTAATTGAACATCTAAATAAGAAAAATAATCTGGCCCCAGTTCATTTAAAATCATGGATGGATCGCGTCAATGATATGGTTTTCACTTTCTCCTCCATTACCTTTTCTCATATCTACAAAGAAAAGAACTCCACTGCTGACCGACTGTCAAAATTGGGAATGAGAGGCTCTTTAGGAGTGATTCATAATGAATTGTTCAAGGAAAAGGGTATTGACACTAGGGGCACAATACAAATGTTCTAAAATATAATATCATACAACGTTTTTGAGGTTGATGAATGGTTGGGTTTCTGTTACTGCATCTTTTTGTTTCAAGAATATGCTCTGACTTGCGAAGAATCGAAGGTGCATGGAGGAGAGGTCGTTTTTACAGGTTTGGGTTTACAGACTTGCTGGCAGAATATATATCATATAATGAAGGAAAAATATGGAGGTGTTAAAGGACAAAGAATATGGGATGGAAGAAATATTGTCAGTTTGTTACTTTTTTTTTGTATCATGCAGGGAAAATTGCTAAAGGAAATCGGAAATAGGCAGTCTAGAAATTTTTGAATGGTTATATGATGTATAGAAAGAGACTGATTTTTGGCACAAAGGAAACATTTCTGTATATGTGACTTTTCCTGAAAATGTATGAGTGAAAATTTTTCATTTTTTTACTAATACATTAATATAAGCCAGACGTTTTCCATGCTGAAAAAAAATGGAACGAGCATAAACATACTTGTTGTCGAGTGTGGCATGGTGTTGGTTGCTTAGAAACTACATTCTCCAGTCTGATTTCTCTACTGCTATAGAAGATAAAGTTGTGAAAGCGTGTAGGTGAGGCACGTCTCTCATGAATTCTCTTGGTAACGACTCTGGCATCATGATTTCTTAGTTTATCCAATATTATAATAATTAGGCATATTTGTACAAGGGAGGGGAAATATTGGTTAGTTTTAATACAGAGGGTGGCACTAGAGGTCTCTTGGCCGATGAAAAAAGAAAGAAGAAGCTCTTTTGGCGTAACCGGATTGGTTTGATTTCTATTAATTATGGTGAATCATCTCTTAGTGAGATGATGCACAATAATAATAATTAGAGGAAAAAGTATATGTTTGTGTATTTTTGGTTTTTAAATTGAAGATGCAGAGCCAATTAATAAGTAGGTAAATATAGTGCAAATTAGTGGTTCTTGAAGTTCTTTGGCACCGAGAGAACGTATCGCTAATTTGATTTTGTGGATTTGTTATATAATGATGGATCTTTTTGTGCTTCGGGCTTAAAGAGCATCACTTATAGTTTATGTTATGAGATCCATGTGTGTAGAAAGGTCAGTTGCATAATTTATTTCTGAATACAGTCTAGTATCAAGATTGTCGTTTGGGAGATCGAGAAGTGTCAATTATATAAAGTTCATCAAAGATGGTCAGAGGCAGTTATGGCTTAAATGAGTTGAATGGAAAGCTCAAAGATTGTGGTGGTGAAAAGAGTGTTGTTCGAGAGACTTCAAAGTGGGGATAAGTGTTGAGGAAGACTAGTCAAACATATGTGACATGTGAATTGTAATTTGTCACTTTTTTGTATTAATGTTTGTAATGATGCAATGTAAGCATTAGAGGGGGCACTTGAAAAAATTCTTACATTAGTATATAGTTAGGATTGAGTTGTTGGTTGTTGGGGTTTTGTTGAGAGGTTTTCTCAACAATATTCTCCTTGTTTGGAATCTATTGGATCTCATGAGCACTATTTATCTGACTTGTATTTGGTTTTGTGATTGAAGAATACAAATTGTTTTGAGCGAATCTCTCGACAATATTTCTCTTCCAATTTCTTTCTTTGAATACATAAAAAATTATCATATCAAAATTGTGAAGATAAAGATAAACAAATAGAAATGAAAAATATTATTAACTATGTAAATTAAGCTAACCTTGACATATGTAAGTTTGACATTGAAACATGAATTTTTTAGGTGAGTAAGTTTTAGCTTTTAGAGTTTTATTGTTTTCATTTCATTTTATTTTACTTTATTATAAATCTCTTTGAATTTCTTGGGTTATCATAACTAACTTGAAACAAAATCAATAAAATTTTATAGCAATTTCATGAAATTACTTGTATTTGTGTTTAGCTTGGGATTAGATTAACAAAAAATAAATTCCGAGAAATGAAATTCAACAAATTTCTAATTTAATAAATTTACTATACACCTTATTATAGGCACTTTAGGATTAATGAGAAGTGAAATTAAAATAATTTTTGTTTTTTTTTGTTATTGATAGCCATGTACTAGTTTCTATTCATAACCATGTATTAGTTAGCTATTTTTGGTTTTTTTCTATTTGTAATAAATTAAATAACTAATAAATAAGAATTTGTTGTATTAAATATTTTTGTGATTATGTTATCATATTATTTTTATAAAGGAGTAGTTTAATTAATAAGATAAGATTTTCACTTAAATTCAATTATAAAACTATATATATGTAACGCCCATGTAAGCTCCCGTAAATTACATTTTTACCGTGATTTACAAAACAGTTGAATCAAGAATCAGTTTAAAAATGAACGGATTCTTGAATTGGTTATGAGGGATGGTATCGATGTTAAGTGAGGGTTTTTCCGGGGGAAAGCGGAATCCAGAAATGGCAGAACATTTCAAAGAAGCTGGAACATAGTCACCAACGAGTCACCGCTCTCTCCGGTGGAGATCAAAGAAGCTATACATTTGGGTTGCGACCGAAGGGGGTTGTGATAACGTTCTCTGCCTCATGAAAATCCATCTGTGAAAGAGAGGTTAGGGTTCATGGTGCTCAGAAGACCCGATAGAAGAGCCCATTTCAAAGATAAAATATTTATCAGTGAAGTCCTCTGAGGGAGATAGGAAGCATATGTCGTGCTCAAATTCTGACAGGGAAGCCTGAACATTCACTGGATTCGGATGATGAAACGCCAGAGATATAGAAGGGTTGTGGTGGAAGTAAAGGTAAGTAACTACACTTTTCTCCAAAGTATTTTTTTTCTCGGAAATGTTTACTTGATTCTTGTGAATTAAAATAGAGATTAATCTTTCTATATTTCTGGAAATATTTGATTATGTTGCAAAAAAAACAAAAGAAGTTATCTTTGTTATTTTCTTGGAAAGATTTTATATAAATCATTCCATAAATAGACAATGATTCATGTTACTTCCTACAAAAAGGGATTTGTTATAAATCTTATGTATAAAAGATAAAAGGCATATGAACCTTGGACTATGTTGTTTTTAAATTGGAAAAGAATTCAAGAAAATTACTTGGGAAAAGCTAGATTATTGTGTGGAAATATTCACATAGTTTCTATGCGTTAAAATTTTGGAAAGGGATAAGTAGTTATGATTTCTGGTTAAACAGAATGGATAACTTTTGTGGAGGTTGTTGAAAGAGAACACATTGTTTTATGTTTAGTTATGTTAATTTTCATATAGGTATAGAAGAAGATTATATATATATATATATATATATATATATATAGCATGATTGCCAAGATAAGTATTTGGCTAATTTTCATTTGGTTTATTTTATTTATGATATAGTCTTTCTCTTTGAGTTGAAAGGTATAGAAAAATATTATTAGAGAATAGAAATATTAATGATATTTCTTATATTTCTGGATATAAATTACATATGCCATTGTTGACTATTTTCATAAGAGTGGATTTATCTGGGGAGTAGAAGATAAGTCCATTAAATTATGAAGTGATAACAAGTCTTTTCTTGAATAGATTTAAGAGAGTTACTTTTGAGTTATTTTCATAATGGAGAAGGAAAGAGAAGTTTCTCACATTAATATTCAATTCATTAACTGTGTGTGTAAAAATAGTAAATTAACGTAAATCCGTGAATAAGGTACCATGATAGTGGTGAGGTTAATAAATTAATAAATCCATGGATAGTATTCATAAATCCATGGGCGTTTACCATAGGGTTGATGGAGATTGATTGTTTCACATAAAACTAAAACAGGTAGTGCATATGGTGTTCGCAAACATTAGTTATTCAACAATCCATGAATAAATTACCAGGATGTTGGTAAGTTAAGTTATTTAATACATTCATGGTTAAAGGAACTAATCAGTTTATTCCTTAGATAAATAAACTAAATGATTATTTTATATTATAATCATTATGATGTTAAATTCCTTATGGAAGAAGATCTTGCATATACATGCAACATAAGTATTAGCCTTTATTGAAAAATAATATACATTTTTGTATGTAGAAAGATAGCTTGTAGTATTAAAACTACAATGAATATGAATGTTAGTATAATCTTGAAAGTGAGACATGTATTTATATTATTAATTGCGTATTTTTACATATGATTACATGCTTACTAGCATTGAAATTTTCTTTGGGAATACTCTTGAAGAAGGTTATGTGCTTCGTTGTGTAAGCACTCCTTTAGGGAGAGTCTTTTGGAATCAGTATGCATTCGCATGCATGGGAGAGACAATTGTTATGTTAACTTGCATTTCATGCACTAAAGGTAATAGCTTAAGGGTTAGCTATTTTTATTAAATGTATGTAAATCACAGGCATAAATATCTTAGCTGATGTATCAGTTTATCTTAAAGAAATCTTGGGAGATGTAGCCATTGTCTTGCAAGAATGTGCGCTTATGCGACGTAAGCACTAACTATGGTGAACATATGAGGCATCATAGCAGGGAATGATGGTGACATGTGCAGATGAGTGTGAATTTGCAAGAAGGTCCAATGTACGATGGACCATTGTAGGTACATCCATGCCGCTAAGATATGAAGATCTAAAGGTATGAAGACCAGAGGGTAAATGGTGTGATAATTATTGTAATGGCTTTAAGCTAGATAATTGCATATTTCTTTGTAATATTATATAGACGATGGTTAAGGGATGGTCTCCCTTATAAGCCATTGAGTGATGGGCTGAACACCCTCACGAGCGTTTAATAATAAAATTAAACGTTTGTTGGTTTTCACCCTACGGGGTTTCCAGGGTATATTGGTGTTCAATGGTGTGATTTGATTATTGTGTCCAGATGATGTGGTTCATTTCTTTCTTGTTATGATGTTCAGAATGGCAATTATGTGATGACTATACGAGTAAAGAGATGGATGGATGGTTACATCATTTAGTAATAAGCTAATATACTGTAATGGAGGTTGTTAAGGGTTAAGGAGTTTACTATTCTCATTTGTGAATTGTTAAACATTCTATGTAATGGTGATTAACTTGTATAAAAAATTTTTAACTCCTTACATTTCCCTGTGAAGTTAATGGTGTATGTTACAAGTGGTATCAAAGCTAAAGGTTCAAAAACTGGTGCCTTTGGGATTTAGCGAAGAGGAATTGAGGGATCCGAGATGAAATGCGCACATGTGAAGGAAGGCATCGTAATCCGGGTTGAATAAAGAGTTTCAAGAGATAAGTATTATTATCTTTCTTTTCTTGAAAACAATGGTTATTGCATTTATGGAAAATACACTGCTTACAAAGTAAATAACTGTTGAGTTAGAGTTTTCTTAAAAAGGATATGTATTTTCCGTGTGTGTGAAAACTTCTATTGTTGTGTTGAAGTTTCCTTGAAAGGAGTTGGGAATTTGGTTTCTTGAAAAACATGTGTTTTCTTGGAAATTTAACTAGTATCCATTTGATTCTTCTTGAGAGAAATATTGAAATAATTATTGTATGTGTTTTCTTGGAAATTTAACTAGTATCCATTTGACTCTTCTTGAGAGAAATATTGAAATAATTATTGTATGTGAATCTTGCAAAGAGGCAAATATAGAGTAAAATGTGGTTTTACTTAATATGCAAGACTGTGCTAGTTCTTTTGGAAAGTAATAAAGCAATTCCTAATATGATAATCTTTTAGAAAAATATACCATGGTAAAAGACCAAACTACTATGCTAGTTTTGCTGAGAACCCATGTGAGTTCTTGCAAATATTACTAGTATGTATCTTGAAAGGTGTGAGCAGTAGTAGAACATAAATAAGTAAACTTACTTGCCTTTATATCTTATTTAAGAAAATATAGGAAGATTGATTTATTTTAAAATGGATTTCGTACTTGTGTGTTAAACGATAAGGAATCCAAGTTCTTTTATTGAAAATAAATATAGGTTAAAGAGAATAACCTCTTGAATATATTACATTGCTAGATGGATTATATAAACTTCTTGATTTAGGTATGTTAAAGGTTAAGTTAACCTTGTGAGTATTGCATAGTTTGTTATGCATAAAAGAGGCAATCTATGATAAATTATTGGAAGAAAAGCATGAGAAACTTGCATGTAGAATCATAGAGGAACAAGGTTCTTTGCATGCAATAGTTGTATTAAATTTCATTGGAAAGAACATAAGTCTATATGTGGAAATGATAAACATGTTTTGTTACCATACTTTAGAAAAGGTTCTTTGGCAAAGAAGACGAATCACATGTACAAAACTAAAGTAATGTTTTGGTTTCCTTGAAATACATACATGGCTATGTGGGTATAATATTTCAATAATAAGATATGTATTCTTATGTTTTATTCCATTAGTTTTATGGAAAAGAAAACCATGTTTTGCATGCCTATTATGTTATGTGTCCTCGAAGAGGAGTCCTGAGTTTTCCTACTCGATTATGTTAAGTACTCTATTGGGAGATTAAAATTAGAATCTTTATGCATTGTATGCATAGGAACAACAGCTAATGTGTTATCTTTATTATATTTGCATGTTCCAAAGGCAAAATCTGAAGTGGTGGTTCTTTTGTTAAAGTTTAAGTAAAGCAAATGCACATTGTGTCATTTTCCATTAAAGGAATTTCTGAACAGATATAGTGATTCATCTGGTACGAATGTTTGCGTGTGTGAAAATTGTCATAATAATGTGGGAGTTATTTGACATGAATTGATTACTCACACTAATATAGAGATGTTAGAAGAAAACATGTTGTGATATTGTATACACATCTCATATATGCACATGAATAGGTGTTAAAGGATCACTCAAAGATTGATTATTTATTGATTAAGGCTTTATCTAATCATGCTATAAAATCTTGTTGATGTTGCTACAAGAAAGAAAACATTGTCGTAGAGGAGGAATGTGAATTTCCTGATGGGGATGAGTACTGCAGTATGGAGAGAAGTCCTTCAAATGAAATAAAGATAAGTATTTTATGTTATTACATGCATGTTTATTTCCTTTAAAAAAGAATTGTTATATACATGGCATTGCATGAGATTAACTTCTATTTAAGAAGATTCTTAAAAAGGTACATGCTATTATAACATACTTTTTCTGCATAAGAATATGCATATGAGATTAATGTGTGTATTATGCTTTATTTCTTTAGGAAAGACAGTATAAAAAGTATGAAAGAAAAATAGCTACCTTTCATTTGATTTTGAAAAGAAGTAGTTGTTTTTGCATGCAATAAAATTTCTAAGTTACCATGCACTACTTTAAAAAAGATGAATGTGTATAGTGATGGTGTGAGAAATTAATGCATGAATGCAAAAGATGAGGAAAGTCCTTATATAAGTGATAGAGTGTTAAAATTAAACTAAATGACGTCTCTTAAAGGGTCAAGTTGTGAAAACTTCACTAAAAGACTTGTTGACTGACCAGTTTTTGCATGAAATGTCATGAATGCATTAAGATCATAATGGCATGGAATGACTAGTTTTAGAGTGACTCATGTCATGAATGCATTAAAAATATTAATAGCATTGATTAGTTATGAATGAATAACTAATGAAAGTTATATGCACGAATCGATTTTGACTAAAGCTATTTGAAAGTTGTGAACAAATGATTATGATAATTAATTCGTGTGTCAGTCTAGTGGAACATAACATTAAGGGAATTGGAAATGTTTGCACTCATACCTAATCGTTATTAACACATACGTATTAATGAATAATTGTATATAATTTTATGCATGACGACATTGTATGCATAACAAAATTTTATGCAGTAACTTAAAAAGATTGCGTAAGAAAATATGTGCTTGAAAAATGCATATTTACGATTAACAATGTTTCTTATTGTAAGCATGAGTAGCTTAATGGAAACAGAAAATCTGTGGAAATAAAACATTGCAAACATGGCAATATGGATTGCAACAGTAAACGTTAAAGTATCATGTTTTAATGTACAACACATGTATGTTACTTCCAGGGGGGAAGTTGTGACAGCTTCATTAAAGCTAACTAGTATTAGCTAGTTCAAGACAATTTGTTTAATTCTATTTTATTTGACAAGAGAAACTTAAATCATCACTGTTGATAAAGAAAATTGTTTAATTTGTTGGAATTAATTAATAAAAGAAAATCTTTCTAAGCTGATGGTAAAAATGTTTTCGAGAATAGGAAGTGGTTGGGGACAGTTGGAAAGACAGTTACCTACTCCTCTGAGGATAAGTTGGATCCCCGGAGAGGAGTAGGCGTTCTGTGAAATTGGTAAAGGGGGAGTATTTTCTCGAGTTGGTTGGGACCAGTTGAAAATAGCTTCCAGCAACCCTTGTAAAGCCAAAATATTTGAGTATGACTGGAATTGGAGAATTGGACCGGACTGTCCCGAATTTCTCTTCCAGGCTTTTCTGAGTGTGACTGGATTGGCCATCCCGATGTCACAGCAGAAGAATCCACTGTTGACCCGTGACACTGTCCAGATTCTGGAGCTAGGGGGCGAGTGGAGGACGTAATAGCCTCACTTGATGGTTGGGAGGACCATAGCTTGAAAGACTAAATTTCCAGATAAATATAAAGACATTTTAGTGTGGAAAGATTGATTGTCTGGATGTGACAAATGACTCGATCCTAAGGATTAGGAGGAGCATTTTGGTTACCATTGTGATTCTCATGGTAGAACAAGTTAAGTGAAAGTTGTGTAATACTAAAATGAATTACTGAATGTATAAGTTCATCCATATTATTACTAATTTGTTTGAATGTCTTAGTAGGAGCTAAGATAGTGTGCACATGATGCATTTATGAGAGGGTTGGTCTCTCTAAGTACTTGTGGAAGTACTTCAATTAAAATATCTCTATATATTGCAAGAATATTTGATAGTTGCAAGCATTTTCATTTTGAAAACTATGTGACTAATGTGATTGATTTGTTAGTCATACATTACAGGTGTTGATGGGTGTTCAACCATTCTCAGAAAGCTTGCGCAAAAGCCATAATTTCTTCCAATAGTGATTGGTTGGTAAGTTCGTATAGATATTTTTCTATACTTTTGTGAATTGAATAAGGGATAAGCATTCAGAAATGGAAATGAAATTTTCTTTGCGCTATACATGCTTATGAAAACAATATTGTCTCAATTAATGACATTTAAGGAAACGAAAGTGTCTCTTTGCCAAGGGGAAGGAGCCCCTTTGGATTGCTTATATTATTATATCATGAGTATAAGTTTAATTTAAGTGAGAGAAGCACAATGAGGATGGTGTTATCTTAAGGGGGGGAGTATGTAACACCCATGTAAACTTAGTTTTTACTATGTTTTACAAAAACCTTTGAATCAAGAATCAAATTTAAAAATGAACGGATTCTTGAATTGGTTATAAGTGATGGTATTGATGTTAAGTGAGCGGGGGTTTTTCTAGGGGAATCCGTAAAATGGCAACATTTAAAAGAAGCTGGAACATAGTCACCAACGGGTCACCGCTCTCTCCGGTGGAGATCAAAGAAGCTATACATTTGGGTTGCGACCGAAGGGGGTTGTGATAACGTTCTCTGCCTCATGAAAATCCATCTGTGGTAACCTATTTAGTGATTCATCATTTTATTGTGATATTAGCAATCATTCTCCCTCGCTTAATTTCATCACGTATTCCCTTACATGTAACCAATCAATATATGCTGCGAAAGAAAGAGAGGTTAGGGTTCATGGTGCTCAGAAAGACCCGATAGAAGAGCCCATTTCAAAGATAAAATATTTATCAGTGAAGTCCTCTGAGGGAGATAGGAAGCATATGTCGTGCTCAAATTCTGACAGGGAAGCCTGAACATTCACTGGATTCGGATGATGAAACGCCAGAGATATAGAAGGGTTGTGGTGGAAGTAAAGATAAGTAACTACACTTTTCTCCAAAGTATTTTTTTCTCGGAAAATGTTTACTTGATTCTTGTGAATTAAAATAGAGATTAATCTTTCTATATTTCTGGAAATATTTGATTATGTTGCAAAAAAAACAAAAGAAGTTATCTTTGTTATTTTCTTGGAAAGATTTTATATAAATCATTCCATAAATAGACAATGATTCATGTTACTTCCTACAAAAAGGGATTTGTTATAAATCTTGTGTATAAAAGATAAAAGGCATATGAACCTTGGACTATGCTGTTTTTAAATTGGAAAAGAATTCAAGAAAATTACTTGGGAAAGCTAGATTATTGTGTGGAAATATTCACATAGTTTCTATGCATTAAAATTTTGGAAAGGGATAAGTAGTTATGATTTTTCGTTAAACAGAATGGATAACTTTTGTGGAGGTTGTTGAAAGAGAACACATTGTTTTTTCATATAGGTATAGAAGAAGATTATATATATATATATATATATATATATATATATAGCATGATTGCCAAGATAAGTATTTGGCTAATTTTCATTTGGCTTATTTTATTTATGATATAGTCTTTCTCTTTGAGTTGAAAGGTATAGAAAAAGATTATATATATATATATATATATCATGATTGCCAAGATAAGTATTTAAGCATCATTTGGTTTATTTTATTTATGATATAGTCTTTCTCCTTGAGTTGAAAGGTATAGAAGAAGATTATATATATCATGATTGCCAAGATAAGTATTTGGCTAATTTTCATTAAATAATCTTTTGTTGTGAGCAGAGAGATATAAATAAAAATTATAAATCATATAGTTTTCTGCAAAAAAATTATTAGAGAATAGAAATATTAATGATATTTCTTATATTTCTGGATATAAATTACATATGCCAAGAAAATGGCATTTTCATTAGTTTATTGGAATTCGATAAACAAATTTATTGTTGACTATTTTCATAAGAGTGGATTTATCTTGGTAGTAGAAGATAAGTCCATTAAATTATGAAGTGATAAAAGTCTTTTCTGAATGGATTTAAGAGAGTTACTTTTGAGTTATTTTCATAATGGAGAAGAAAAGAGAAGTTTCTCACATTAATATTCTATTCATTAACTGTATTGTAAATATAAATTATTTAATAACCGAATAAGGTACCATGATAGTGGTAGAGGTTAATGAATTAATAAATCCATGGATAGTATTCATAAATCCATGGGTAGTTTTCCATGGGGTCGATGGAGATTGATTGTTTCATAAAACCATGGGTAGATTACCATGAAAATAAACATTAGTTATTTAATAATTCCATGAATAAATCACCATAGTGTTGGTGTTGGGTTATTTAATACATTCATGGTTAAAGGAACTAATCAGTTTATTCCTTAGATAAATAAACTAAATGATTATTTTATATTATAATCATTATGATGTTAAATTCCTTATGGAGGAAGATCTTGCATATACATGCAACATAAGTATTAGCCGTTATTGAAAAATAATATACATTTTTGTATGTAGAAAGATAGCTTGTAGTATTAAAACTACAATGAATATGAATGTTAGTATAATCTTGAAAGTGAGACATGTATTTATGTTATTAATTGTGTATTTTTACATATGATTACATGCTTACTGGCATTGAAATTTTCTTTGGGAAGACTCTTGAAGAAGGTTATGTGCTTCATTGTGTAAGCACTCCTTTAGGGAGAGTCTTTTGGAATCAGTATGCATTCGCATGCATGGGAGAGACAATTGTTATGTTAACTTGCATTCCATGCACTAAAGGTAATAGCTTAAGGGTTAGCTGTTTTTATTAAATGTATGTAAATCACAGGCATAAATATCTTAGATGATGTATCAGTAGCCATTGTCTTGCAAGAATGTGCGCTTATGCGACGTAAGCATTAGTTATTGTGATGACCTATAACTAGCACATATGAGGTATCATAGCTATGGAATGATGGTGACATGTGCAGATGAGTGTGAATTTGGTGTAAGAAGATCCAATGTACGATGGTCCATTGTAGGTACATCCATGCCAGCAAGATATGAAGATATGAAGACCAGAGGGTAAATGGTATCATATTTATTGTAATGGCTTTAAGCTAGATATTTTTATATTTCCTTGTAAGATTTATAAACGATGGTTAAGGGATGGTCTCCCTTATAATTCATTGAGTGAGGGCTGATCACCCTCACTATCGTTTAATAATAAAATTAAATGTTTGCTGGTTTTCACCCTACGGGGTTTCCAGGGTATAATGGTGTCCAATGATGTGATTGATTATTGTGTCAAGTTGATGATGTTGATTACTTTCTTGTTATGATGTTCATAATGCCAAGTATGTGATGACTACATGAATAATGAAATGAGCGGAAGGTTACATCATACAGTATTATGTTAATGTATTGTAATGGAGGTTGTTAATGGTTAAGGAGTTTACTAGCTCTACTCAGGAACTCGTTAAACATTCTATGTAATGGTGAGTAACTTGTATAAAAAATTTTAACTCCTTACTTTTCCATGTGAACTTATTGGTGTATGTTACAAGTGGTATCAAAGCTAAAGGTTGCAACACTGGTGCCTTTCGAATTTAGTGAAAGAAATTGAGAGTTTCGAGATGAAATGCGCATATGTGAAAGAAGGCATCACATCCAAGTTGAACAATGAGTTTCAAGAGATAAGTATTAAGATCTTTTTTGACTTGAAAGCAATAGTTATTGCATTTATGGAAAATACACTGCTTACAAAGTAAATAACTATCGAGTTACAGTTTCGTTAAAAAGGATATGTATTTTCCATATACGTAAAACTTCTATTGTTGTGTTGAAGTTTCCTTGAAAGGAGTTGGGAATTTGGTTTCTTGAAAAAGAAACATGTGTGTGCTAGAAAATTTAACTAGTATCCATTTGATTCTTCTTGAGAGAAATATTGAAATAATTCTTGCATGTGAATCTTGCAAAGTGACAAATATAAAGTAAAATGTGCTTTTACTTAATATGCAAGATTGTGCTAGTTCTTTTGGAAAGTAATAAAGCATTTCTAATATGATAATCTTTTAGAAATAGATACCATGGTAAAAGACCAAACTACTATGCTACTTTTGCTGAGAAGAACCCATGTGAGTTCTTGCAAAGATTACTAGTACATATCTTGAAAGGTGTGAGCAGTAGTAAAACACAAATAAGTAAACTTGCTTGCCTTTATATATATCTTGTTTAAGAAAAGATAAAAAGCCCTCGTTTTATTTATACTACATTGCTAGATGGATTATGTCGACTTCTTGATTTAGGTATATTAAAGGTTAAGATAACCTTGTTAGTGTTGCATAGTTATTATGCATAAAAGAGGCTATCTATGGTAAATTATTGGAAGCAAAGCATGAGCAACTTGCATATAGAATCATAGATTAACAAGGTTCTTTGCATGCAATAGTTGTATTAGATATCATCGGAAAGAACATAAGTATATATGTGGAAATGATAACATGTTTTGTTAACATACTTTAGAAAAGATTCTTTGGCAAAGAAGATGAATTACATGTACAAAAATTAAAGTAATGTTTTGGTTTCCTTGAAATATATACATGGCTAATGTGGATATAATATTTCAAGAATAAGGTATGTATTCTTAGGTTTTATTCCATTAGTTTTATGGAAAATAAAACCATGTTTTGCATGCCTATTATGTTATATGTCCTCGAAGAGGAATCATGAGTTTTCCTACTCGATTATGTTAAGTACTCTTTTGGGAAATTAAGATTAGAATCTTTATGCATTGTATGCATAGGAACAATAGCCAATGTGTTAGCTTTATTATATTTGCATGCTCCAAATTCAAAATCTGAAGTGGTGGGTCTTTTGTAAAAGGTTAATTAAAGCGAATGCACATTGTGTCATTTTCCATTAAAGGAATTTCTGAACAGATACGTGTGTGAAAAATGTCATAATAGTGTGGGAGTTATTTGACATGAATTGATAATTACTTACTCACACTAATGTAGAGATGTTAGAAGAAAGCATGTTGTGACATTGTATTCACATCTCATATATGCATATGAATAGGTGTTAAAAGATCACTCAAAGATTGATTAATTATTGATTAAGGCTTTATCTAATCATGCTATAAAATCTTGTTGATGCCTCTAAAGAAAACATTGCTATAGAGGAGCAATGTGAATTTCCTGATGGGATGAGTACTGCAGTAGGGAGAGAAGTTCCTCAAATGAAATAAAGATAAGTATTTTATTTTATTTTATTTTAAGAAGTCTATGCATATGCATGTTGATTCCTTTAAAGACGAATTGTTATATACATGGCATTGCATAAGATTAGCTTCCATTTAAGAGAATTATTAAAATGGTACATGCTTTTATAATATACTTTTTTTTTTTTCTGCATAAGAATATGCATATGAGATTAATATGTGTATTATGCTTTATTTATTTAGGAAAGGAAGTATAAACGCATGAAAGAAAAATAGCTACCTTTCATTTGAGTTGGAAAAGTAGTTGTTTTGCATGCAATAAAATTTCTAAGTTACCATGCACTAGTTTAAAAAGATGAATGTGTTTAGTGATGGTGTGTGAAACTAATGCATGAATGCAAAAGATGAAGGAAGTCCTACTCTAAGATGATAGAGTGTTAAAATTAAATTGAATAAAGTCTCTTAATGGGTCAAGTTATGAAACTTAACTAAATGACTAGTTGACTAACTAGTGTTTGCATGAGTCGTCATGGATGCATTAAAACTATTGATTAGTTATGAATGAATAACTAATAAAAGTTATATGCACGAATCGATTTTGACTAAAGCTATTTGAAAGTTGTGAAGAAGTGATTATGATAATTACTTTGTATGTCAGTCTGTTGGAACAGAACATTATGGACATTGGAAATGTTGTACTCATACCCTAATCGTTATCGACACATACATTAATGGATATTTATATATATACTGGTATGCGTGACAACATTTTATGTAGGAACTTAAAATGATTGCATAAGATAATATGTGCTTGAGAAATGCATATTTACGATTAGCAGTGTTTCTTATAGAAAGCATGGGTAGCTTAATAGAAACAGAAAATCTGTGAAAATAAATCATCGTAAGCATTGCAATGTGAGTTGCAACAATAAACATTAAAGAATCATGTTTTAATGTACAACACATGTATGTTACTTCCAGGGGGAAGTTGTTACAGCTTCATTAAAGCTAACTAGTATTAACTAGCTAAAGACAAACTAATTGAAATTAACTAATGAAAAAATATATATATATCTTTCTAAGCTGATGGTAAAAATGTTTCCAAGAATAGGAAGTGGTTGGGGACAGTTGGGAAAGACAGTTACCTACTCCTTTGAGGATAAGCTGGATCCCCGGGGAGGAGTAGGCGTTCTGTGAAATTGGTAAAGGGGGAGTATTTTCTCGAGCTGGTTGGGACCAGTTGAAAATAGCTTTTAGCAACCCTTGTAAAGCCAAAAATATCTGAGTGTGACTGGAATTGTAGAATTGGATCGGACTGTCCCGAATTTCTCTTCCAGTCTTTTCTGAGTGTGACTGGATTGGCCATCCTGATGTCACAGCAGAAGAATCCACTGTTGACCTGTGACACTGTCCAGATTCTGGAGCTAGGGGGCAAGTGGAGGACGTAATAGCCTCACTTGATGGTTGGGAGGACCACAGCTTGAGAGACTAAATTTCCAGATAAGTATAAAGACATTTTAGTGTGGAAAGATTGATTGTCTGGATGTGAAAAATGACTTGATCCTATGGATTAGGAAGAGCATTCTGTTACCATTGTGGTTCTCATAGTAGAACAATTTAAGTAAAAGTTGTGTTATATTAAAATGAATTATTGAATGTATAAGTTCATTTATTTTTATTACTAATTTGTTTGAATGTCTTAGCAGGAGCTAAGATAGTGTGCACATGATGCATTTATGAGAGGGTTGGTCTCTCTAAGTACTTGTGGAAGTACTTCGATTAAAATATCTCTATATATTGCAAGAATATTTGATAGTTGCAAGCATTTTCATTTTGAAAACTATGTGACTAATGTGATTGACTTGTTAGTCATACATTACAGGTGTTGATGGGTGTTCAACCATTCTCAAAAAGCTTGCGCAAAAGCCATAATTTCTTCCAATATTGATTGGTTGGTAAGTTCGTATAGATATTTTTCTATACTTTGTGAATTGAATAAGGGATAAGCAGTCAGAAATGGAAATGAAATTTTCTTTGCGCTATACATGCTTATGAAAACAATATTGTCTCAATTAATGACATTTAAGGAAACGAAAGTGTCTCTTTGCCAAGGGGAAGGAGCCCCTTTGGATTGCTTATATTATTATATCATGAGCATAAGTTCAATTTCTGTGAGAGAAGCACACCGAGGACGGTGTTCTCTTAAGGGGGGGAGTATGTAACGCCCCACATAAACTACTATTTTTACCATGAGTTACAAAAACAAAGGTGAATCAAGATTCGGTTTAAAAAAATGAATCAATTCTTGAATCGTTGGGAAAACCGATTTGTGTGGCGTTTTCGATGTATGACCCGTTGTTTTATATCGATTCAATAAAATTCTCGTGAGGAGGATAAATGGAATGAGAACGGTCCTGGAATCCATGCTTGTTGCATTCGGATCAAGAAAATCAAGAAGCGGTTAGAACTACCATTTCATTCATTTGAAAACTGATATAGTGTGGGTCGGTTTCAAGATTTGGTTACTCACTTGGAAGTTTTGATATGAAGAGCAGACTCTTACGTTCTCAAGGATTCAAAATGGGTTTTCGCCGCCGGAGAAGATGACGAGTCGAAGGATCCGAATGCCGTACCAAAGAAGCCGATGGCGGACTTTGGATACAAAGTTAGAAGACCCTGGTTGCGTGGACATTCTTCGCCTGATGCATACTTGCGGTGAGGAATGAGACCACCTCGTAACATCTCGCTTTAAAAGAAATACCTTAAATCTACGCCTACAAATAGTAAGTAATGCAATTGTTTTCCTTTGTTAATAGTCGAATGGATGAAAGCATTACATTAAACCAAATCAACGTTTATATATAACATGGTGTGGGTGTACATATTATGAAATTACAAACTGTATGGCAATCACATTGTCATATGTTATATACACGTTGGTATGAAGCTGTTAACTCAGGCTCGTGGAGTGATATTTCCACTTTTATATCTAACATGGCGTGGGATATATATATGTTCTCAAAAATTACAAGACTATATATGGCATTCATATTGTCATATATTCCAAAAAAATACGTTGGCATGACACACTACAAAGTGCCTCCACTTTGGGATTGCGAAGATAATAACTTTGGTTAAATTTATTTATTATATAATCTCTTCTTTATGAGTTAAAAGACATAAGAAAAGATTATATATATCATATTGTTTTTTCGCGAAAAATAGTATTAGAAAATAGAAAGAATGCGAATGATCTTTCTCATATCTCTGGTAAATTACACATACCAAGAAAGTGGTATTTTTTATTAGTTTATTGGGATATGATTGAACACCAAATCACTATTGAATATTTTAGAAAGAATGTATTTATCTGTGGATAGAAGATAAGTCCATTACGTTAATTCCTTCGTTATAAGGGTTTGCAAAGGTCGTATTGTTAACTTTGTTATTAGTTTTAAGAGGTCAAGCTCACTCTTATGCCTAAATATGGGTTAGTTATGATACTTTATTTTTTTAAAAAGAGATTTTCTTGATTAGATTAAAGAGGGTAACTTCAATGAAAATATTTACATAAGCAAGAAATAGAAGAGGAATACTCTTATTTAAGAGAGACTTTATACTTATTAAATTGTGAAGTGATAACAAGTCTTTCTCTTGAATAGATTAAAGAGAGGATTTTTGAATTATTTTCATAGTGAAGAAGAAAAGAGAAGTTTCTCACATTAATATTCTATTCATTAACCGTGTTGTAAATAGTAAATTATTTTATAAACTGCACAAGGTACCATGATAAGCAGTAGAGGTTAATGAATTAATAAACTCATGATAGTATTCATAAATCCATGGGTAGTTTTCCATGGGGTTGATGGAGATTAATTGTTTCATAAAACCATGGGTAGATTACCATGGTGTTTGCAAACATTAGTTATTTAATAAATCCATGAATAAATTACCATGATTTTGGTAAGTTAAGTTATTTAATACATTCATGGTTAAAGGAACTAATCAAATATTCCTTAGATAAAATAAACTAAAATGATTATTTTATATTATAATCATTATGATGTTAAATTTTATGGAGGAAGATCTTGCATATACATGCAACATAAGTATTAGCCTTTATTGAAAAATAATATACATTTTTGTATGTAGAAAGATAGCTTCGTAGTATTAAACTACAATGAATATGAATGTTAGTATAATCTTGAAAGTGAGACATGTATTTATATTATTAATTGTGTATTTTTACATATGATTAAGTGCTTACTAGCATTGAGATTTCTTTGGAAGACTCTTGAAGAAGGTTATGTGCTTCGTTGTGTAAGCACTCCTTTAGGGAGAGTCTTTTTGAATCAAAAGAGTGCATTCGCATGCATGGGAGAGACAATTGTTATGTTAACTTTGCATTCCATGCACTAAAGGTATTAGCTTAAGCGTTAGCTATTTTTATTATATGTATGTAAATCACAGCATAAATATCTTAGCCGATGCAGACTGGCCATTCTAAAGAAATCTTGGGAGATGTAGCCATTGTATTGCAAGAATGTGTGCTTATGCGACGTAAGCATTAGTTATCAGATGACTCATAAGCGTACATATGAGGTATGTGTTATTAAAGTGAGAATGACAAGGTACTTTACTTGTTTGTCATGATTATACATTGATTAATACTATGCGAATCTTGACATCCTTTTATGTTGAAGGAATTACATAGGAAATGATGGTGACATGTACAAAGAACAGTATGCTATGTACAAAGAAAAATTACTGGCTATGGTATGGTGTAAATGATTAATGTTCATGCAGGTGAGTGTGAGTTGCAGGAAGGTCCAATGTACGATGGTCCATTGTAGGTATATCCATGCCACCAAGATGTGAAGATCTAAAGATGTGAAGACTAGAGGGTAAATGGTATCATATTTATTGTAATGGCTTTAAGCTAGATATTTGCATATTTCCTTGTAAGATTATATAAACGATGGTTAAGGGATGGTCTCCCTTATAAGCCATTGAGTGATGAAGAACATTCTCACGAGCGTTTAATAATAAAATTAAACGTTTATATTTTCAATTTACTGTGGTTTCCTGTATATTGGTGTTCAATGGTGTGAATGATTTTTTGTGTCCAGATGATGAGGTTGATTCCTTTCTTGTTATGATGTTCATAATGGCAATTATGTGATGACTATATGATAATGGGATGAATGATGGTTACATCATATAAACATTGAGTTAATATAATCGTAATGGAATTTGTTAAGGGTTAAGGAGTTTACTATTCTTATTTATAAAAATTACACCGTGAACCGTTAAACATTCCGTGTAATGATGAGTAACTTGTATAAAAAATTTTAACTCCTTACATTTCCCTGTGAAGTTAATGGTGAGTGTTACACATACTATTACCATTATGTTGGTAATTGCAATATAGTTTAATATATTTTGTCAATATAGTTTAATATGAACAAGGTGTGTATATGATCTCGGTATTTAAAAATATATGTATTAATGAAAAGACTAGCACAACAATGTAAATTAAATAGCTGGTAAGTGGGAGAAGTGTGAATTTATAATAAACATTTAAACACTTCATTTGATTACAACTCTCATGTCATTAAAAATTGAAAAAAAAATCAGAAAAACTATTTAAATTATTATTACTAATCTATAAGATAAACATATATACAATTAAAAAACATGCAACGCCAACCATATTTTACTCTACAAATAAAAATCTTTTATTGATTTTACATCTTATATTTTTTTTTTATTTACTAATGGGTGGATGTTGGTGTTCTCAACACTCTGGCTAAATATTTCTGCAATATCCTTCCTAATTCTAGGCCAAACGTAGTTTTTTCTTTATTGCGATAAAATATTTTTTTGATATCCCGAATGGGAAGCACAAGGGCTTTTCTCAAAACCCATCCAAAATTAATTGTTTAATGGTCATATGATTAGGAAAATATATTATTCCTCTAAAATTCAATAAATTATCTTTATTAATACCATATTCAGAGTTAAATTTTATTTGGTTATAAGAATTTTCATATACACAAGTTGTAACGTCAAACTTAATCCATCAACCACCGCATTTTCCTTCCCTTTTAAATGATTAATATCAAAGTCAAATTCACTAAGAAAAGAAGTCCATCTTGTTGGATGGGAATTAGGGTTAGGTTGTTTAAAAAAGGAAGGTTAGGTTCTTTAAAAAGGATAGTTAAACTTCTATGGACAATAATTAACATTAAAAATAAAAAATAAAAAAATCCAATGGGTAATATCTCCATATGTAATACCCTTCTATTTTTTTTATGTTAGTTATTTTTATACTTTGACTATTTTTTAGGTTTGATGGCTAAGGAAAGCCATGTAATTAAAATTATTGTGATGTAATTAATAGATTTTCATTAATAAATAATAAGTATATACCCCTTCATTAAAATCCAATGGGTAATATCTCCATATGTAATACCCCTTTTATTTTTTTATGTTAGCTATTTTTATACTTTGACTATTTTTTAGGTTTGATGGCTAAGGAAGCCATGTAATTAAAATCATTGTGATGTAATTAATAGATTTTCATTAATAAATAATAAGTTATAAATTACTTGGGAGAGAAGCACTAGAGTTAGAAGATTCTTTCCAAGACTCGGAAAACCATTATTGGTGGATCAAATTAAGAGAAGTCTTCCCTTAAATATGTTGAAGTCCAACAAGAAATTTTCTTGTAGCACACACACTAGTGTGGGACAAATAGGTACTAGCCATACATTAGTGTGAAGACCAAATTAATTAATTAATTTGGTGCATCGTCACTGTAATAGTTAACTGAGCGTGATAAACTCAATTAGCTCATGTATTTCGAGTTGAAGGTGGTTGGTGAGGCATGTAGAGTAATTCTATTAGTTATGGAGTTTGAATTTCATTTGGTGCATTAGTTTAATGCATGAGTAATCAGTTAACTCCATTAGGTGAGTTAGAGTCACTTGAACTAGTTGTAACGGTTTGTTGCACTAGTGAAAGATCAAGTGAATTAAATATTATTTAATTCACAATCGGTGATCTGCCATGCAACTGATGATTTACATGCATGTCGAGCTTCCCGTGGAGACCCAACTAAGACAAAGGTTAAAGGGATATTAACTATCAGTTGTGTGATTAGTAGTTTGCCCACATGCAACCACACATCCATTGGATAGCGAATGATCACTTTTGGAAGGCCAAAATTCCCAAAGAATAGGGATTGCATTCATCAGGAATTGCGTAAGCAAGGCAGAGTTGTTTAGAGGTCGAGAATTGGCTAAGCGTTGGTCAGTTTTGTCCAGACATTGTGAGACAGCTTATGAAGGTGCAGAGACCCTTGTGAGAATAGTGCATTGTAATTATTTCGTAATTCCATGGTTAATATACAATAGAAGATAGAGGGGTTTTGAGTAGCAAGCTTTCCTCGAGAAATTATCTCGTGTTGTGGTTTGATTTGATTCTTTCTTTGCTTAAATGTGATTGGCGATTGTGTTTAATTTCCACAATTGATTTAAAGAAGGATTTAGATATCTAGCTTTAGTACATTGTTAGATCGGATTGAATCCATTGATATACACATGTTTTATATAATTTCTACATGGCATCAAAGCATAGGAAATTACTATAGTGGAGGAGAATTTGAGTTTGTGAATGAATTGAATTCGAATTTTCAAAAGGTATTCTTGGTGCGACAGACGATTCAAGATCGAAATGGCTTTCAATGGCTTGATATTGGAGTATGCACTCGAGGGAAGCTCTAACTATATTGTGTGGAAAGACAGGGATGGAGGCGAGCATTAGAGGACAATGGGTTGAAAGAATTCATTGAAAATGATGTTCCCAAACCCACTATAGCAGATGCTGCAAATCTTGATGCTTGGGCAAAAGAAGGTTGCAAAGGTGAGGAGGATCTTATTGGAGGGAGTACGAGACCACATTGTCTCAAGTATCCATGGAAGAGTGACACCATATGCAATGTGAAAAGCTTTGATAGATCTATTTCAGAGCAAAAAGTGATCATAGAAAATTGGCACTGAAGGACAAGCTTAGGAAAATCGAAAATGGAGAAAGGCGATACTATGCTCGAAATATTTAACAAAGTTTGTCCAATGTCGAGATGAGCTTGGGAGCGTCGACATTACTATCGTGGATGATGACTTGGTGAGCCTAGCTCTTCTAGGACTTCCCAAGAGTTGGCATAGTTATCAGGGACTCTGTTAATGGAAGGGAAAAGCTGCCCAGATTGGGAATGAATTTGGTCGGATTTGGTGCAAGAAGAATTCAAAGCGAAATACTAGGGATGGTTCTTCATCTAAGCATGATGATGAAGAAGATTTTACTTTGGATGCCAAGGCGAAAGAAGGGGAAAGGAAATAAATTCCATTCCAAATCTGATTCCAACAAAGATGGAAAGAAGCACGACATGTCTAGAGTGAAGTGTTTTTCACTTGTCACGAGCATGGACATTATGCCACTAATTGTCCACAAAAATAAGAAGAACAAGAAGGCTTTAGGATCTACAACTGGTGAGGCTTTGGTCTCACAATTTGAGCTTGACTTCTTTCTCATTGCATGCATGGTGTCAAGTGAAATGGGATCGATGTTGTACTTGGATAGTGGTGCATCCTTTCACATCATGGGAGACAGAGAACTTTTTCAGTAGCTTGGAGGAGAAGGACATCCAGATGAATATCAAACTAGGTGATGATGGACGGTGTAATGCTACTGGGATTGGTACGAGTTACCTTCCAAACATAGTTAGGTAAACCCTTTCAATTAAAATATGTAATGCATGTACCAGGCTTGAAGAAAAATTTGGTCTCAGTCGCAATGTTGGAGGATAGAGGCTATGATGTTGTTTTGAGTGAGGGAAAAGCTTTTCCTTCGACACAAAGCAACAGGACAAGCCAAGAAGATTTGGGATTCGTGTGAAGAATCTCTATAAACTTTGATGTAGATGGTTGTGCAACATTGATGGGTAAGGCGGACAAAGTGGTGAGTCGGGATGAGGGTGAGTTATGGCATAGGAGATTGGGCCATCTACACCACGGAGCCTTGAAGGTCATGTAGCAGATTTATATGGGTCTTCCGAAGGGTACTCTTGTGCACTCAAACACATGCAAGGGATGTACTATGGGGAAGTATGAAAAGGCCACTTTTCATGAGAAGGAGAACCGAGCTTCAGAAATCCTTGGGAGATTTCACTCGGACATGTGTGGACCATTCTCTATTGCTTCGACAGAAAATCATAAGTACTATGTGATATTTGTTGATGACTTTTTCTAGAAAGTGTTGGATCTACTTCATGTAGAAGAACGATTAGACATTCTAAAAATTTCTTGAGTTCAAAGCACCGGTGGAGAAAGACACTGGGGAAGCATGTGAAGGCTCTTAGGAGCGACAAATGGTGGTAAGTACTTCTCAAATGAATTCAAGAAACTTTTGCAGCAAAGAAGGAATTCAGAGAGAGTTGATTGCGCCTCATAACCCACATCGAATGGGGTCACGAAAAAGAAATAATAGAACAATTGTGGGTGCAGCACGAGTGATGTTGCATGATCGTGGGCCTACCATTGCATCTATGGGTGGAGGCATGCAACACATCGAGTATTTTTGCAAAATCATTGTCCCTCATCGGATACTTGGCATGAGCACACCAGAAAGAGGCTTTTACTGGTAAGAAACCCGATGTTTCACATTTTAATATTTTTGGCTCATCTGTTTATGTGCATGTGACCAAAGACGCCAGGAATAAGCTCTAACCAACACCCAAGATTGGGATATTTGTGGGGTACATCGATACTCCCCACAACTATCTGGGTGTATTTTCCAAACAACGAATGAATATTGTGAGACGAGATATAAAATTTGATGAGGAGAAAGCCATGTGATTGTCCCTTGAGAGGGAGTTGGATTTGCATGCAGAGGAGGAACTCTTGGTTCCAAAGAATGAACCTCAATATGTGGAGAAGCCACATTCGAAGGATCATGGAGTGGAAGAAAAACACTCATGCGAAGCCATCAACCAAAAATGGTAGAAGGCACACCACAGAGTCTGATAGATTAAGACTTGATGTGGTAGAGAATGTAGGAGCCCCTACTTCACTGCGCGAGATAGAGACAGTCTCCAGACAAAGCTTTATCTGGATACATGGCTCTTATGAGAAAGTGTATTGTGACAGAACCATCTTCTTTTGAGGAAGAAGTGCAACAACCAATTTGGGTTGACGCTATGGTAGAGGAGTATGACTCCATCGTCAAGAACAGTGCATGGGAGGTTGTCCCAATAACAATCGGAAAAATCAGTGGTTGGATCTAGATGGATCTATAAGGTGAAGCAAGCTGCGGGATGGGAGTGTGGAGAAGTATAAGGCCAAATTTGTGGCTCAGAGGATTCTCACAAGTTTAGGGGATCGACTATGAAGAGACTTTTCACACCAGTCATGAGGTACTCTTCCATTAGATCTATCCTTGCACTCTCGCGATGGATGGGGTGGCACATTCATCATATGGATGTGAAAACTGTGTTTCTCAATGGATTTATTAAGGAGGAAGTGTACATAGAGCAGACTGGAAGGTTTTGAAATCTTTGACAGAGAGTCACATGTGTGTCGACTCAAGAGAGCATTGTATGGTCTGAAGCAAGCACCTCATACTTGGTACACTCGGATTGACAACTATTTCACCGGGTTGGGCTTCATCAAAAGTGAAGCGGATGCAAACCTGTACTAGATTGTGGTTGATGGTAAGCTCTTGATTATCGTACTTTATGTTGATGATCTAATTTTGACAAATGATGAGAAGTTGATAACTTCATCCAAGGAGGATCTTGCAAGGGAGTTCGAAATGAAGGACATGGGACTCCTTCACTATTTCCTTGGTTTGGAAATATGGCAGTGGGATGGTGAAATTTTTTTGTTTCTCAAGGCAAGTATGCCAAAGAGATACTGGGTAAGTTTCACATGGAGAGCTATAAACCCATGGACACTCCTCTTCCAGAAAATTGGAGGAAAGAGGATGCTACTTCAGGAGAAGTAGTGGACGCTAATGTCTATAGGTAGCTAGTGGGTTCACTGATGTACTTGGTGAACACTAGACCATACATTTGGTACGCGAGCTAAATCAGACTGAGTCAAGCTATGGTTAAGCCGACCAAGCTCTTTTGGAAGGCGAGGAAGCATGTCTTGAGATATCTCAGTGGCGACTACAGAGTAAGGATTATGGTATAGACAGATAGAGGGATTGAAGCTTTCAAGGCTTCACTGGGATGCAGATTGGGCATGAAGTCCATTAGACAGAAAGAGCACATCAGGGAGGGATCTTCAACATAGGATCAACAACAACTTCTGGGTATAGCAGAAGAAACGATCCGTGGCACTCGAGTTCGACTGAGGCAGAGTACATGGTAGCAAGTCAAGCTGCATGTGAGGCCATTTGGATGAGAAAGATCCTGGTTGGTTTGTTTGGTTCTCAGATGGATTTGATCGTGATACATTGTGATAACCTGAGTTGCATTAAACTCTTGGTTAATCCAATATTCCATGATAGGTCCAAGCACATAGACATCCGGTACCACCATCTCGGAGATTGTGTTCGGAGGCACATTATGTTACTTCAATAAATTCCCATGAAGGATCAGGGATGCGGATATTATGACAAAGGCACTCACCAGGGAGCAAAATTCGAATACCATAGAGGTAGGGATCGGGGTGGCAGATAATCCATTTCTTGTTGAGAGGGAGTGTTGAAGTCCAACAAGAAATTGCAGCACACACACTAGTGTGGGACCAATAGGTCCTAGCGATACATTAGTGTGAAGACCAAATTAATTAATTAATTTGGCGAAGTGTCTAATTTAAATTTTCCCTTAATTAAATTGGACAATAAAATGTAATCTTATCTCATGATCACTTGTAATAGTTAACCGGGTGTGATAAACTCGGTTATCTCATGTATTTCGAGTTGAGGGTGGTTGGTGAGGCATGCAGAAGTAATTCTATTAGTTATGGAGTTCAAATTGCAGCTTTGGTGCATTAGTTTAATGAAATGATTAATCGATTAACTCGAGTTAGGTGAGTTAGAGTGAGTTGAACTAGTTGTAACTAGTTTGTTGCACTAGTGAGAGATAAAGTGAATTAAATATTATTTAATTCACAATCAATGATCCGCCATGCAATCGGTGATTTACTATAAATAGTTGCATGCATGGCAGTTCCAGTGTGAGACCCAATTGAGACAAAGGTTAAAGGGATGTTAACTATCGGTTGTGTGATTAGTAGGTTGTCCCGCATGAAACCATACATCCATTGGATTGTCGATGATCCTTGCATAGTTTTTGGAAGGCCAAAATTCCTAAAGAATAGGGAATTGCATTCATCGAGAATTGCGCAAAGCAAGGCAAGTTGTTTAGAGGTTGAGAATTGGCTAAGTGTTGGTCAATTTTGTCTAGGAAAATGTGAGACAGATTGTGAGGGTGCGGGAGACTCTTGTGAGAAGAGTGCATTGTAATTGTTTCATGATTCCATTGTTAATATACAATAGAATATAGAGGGGGTTTTGAGCAGCAAGCTTTCCCTCGGAAATTATCTCGTGTTGTGGTTTGATTTGATTCTTTCTTTGCTTGAATGTGATTGGGGATTGTGTTTAATTTCCACAATTGATTTGTAGAAGGATTCAGTATTTAGCTTTAGTACATTGTTAGATCGGATTGAATCCATTGATATACACATGTTTGTATAATTTCTACAAAATATCTCCTAAAATTTCGAGGAGAAATAATTGGAAATTAATAGCTAGAGAAAAAAATATTAAATCACTTATTTGGAGAAAAAAACCCTAATTATGGGTGGAATGAAGCACTATGAGAGAGAAAGGGAAGAAGGTCAGGCTTTAAAGAAGAAGGAAATGTACCTTTTTCAAAATAAATCAATAAAAATAAAATAAAATATAAAAATAATAAATAATAAATAAAATAATAATAATAATAATAAAATAAATAAATAAATTTAAAAATAATATTAATAATAATAGTAATAACAATAAATAATAATAATAATAAAGATAATAAAATAAAAATAAAAAATAAAAAAATAAAATAAAATAAAAGAAAGAAAGCCTAAGCAGTGGGTTGGTAGACCAAGTGGAATGCGGTAAAAATATTCTAGGGAAGACTTATAAAATACATTACATAGGAATCAATGAGGTTTTTATTCTAGTGGCAAGCTTATAATCTTAGTTCAAGGAGGCTTGGTGGATTCAATTGCGGTTGGGAGGAATGTGTAAAGTCAAAGAAATTTTGTCCGATAACCATTACGGTTAGGATTATGGGTACACTCACTTTGGAGTTAAATAGTATTTTTGTTTAAATCTAGTGATGATAAAATAAATGTGTTTACACGAAGGGAATATTAATAAGTTAGAAATCGAGTTCGTGACATATGGTATCAAACATATGTTCAATACTGCGCCTCTAGTCCATAATTATAACATAATTTAAATAGAAAAAATTTTGAGATGTGTATTCTAACGATGGGTTGTATAATCACGAGGTACCAAGTGAAAGATGAAGAATCGAGATGGTTGATGATCCTACTCCACCTGCCCAGAGGATAGGGAATATATGTGGAGTTGGGGAGGAAATACCCACCAAAATTTCAGTGCTATGGATATTATTAGAATTATACAACAGACTTGACTTACCTCAAAACCAACAATGAATGTGAGAAAGTTGTTGGAAATATTTTCATGATGACAAAGGAGCGAAAGGACTAGATCGAGCAATAATGTAGTGGCGGGGCGGAAAGCGACGAAAGGTAACAAGTAGCATTAGACTATCGACGGAAGGAAGCAGAGATCCGTGCGGCTAAACTGAGTAGAAAGGAGAAAATGCTCAAAACAAGCTCGGGAGAGATCGGTGCACTTAGAGGCGAATAATGCTCGGGAGGGTAACGCTACGGAGACGATATTGCAGTGGCGATAGGATAAACAAACAAAAATCGACTAACACAAAAGTCTTTGAAGAATTCCAAGTGAGGAGATTGGCACGGTCACGATTAGATAGCAACAACAAAGGCAAGAATGGATGGATATGATTCATCGTGAAGATAAGCTTTTGAGCATAAATACAAATGAATTGCAAATAGCAAATGAGGACTGAGATCCGGACAGCATCAAAGGGTGATGATTGCATCTGTAGAAATTAGATCGCATACCGCGAAGCGAATGATGCGATGCGATGAGAAGATGCGATGCGAAGGGACACGTGGCGACACAAGTGCAATATCGCACATCGGCGATGGAAAAGTTCATCGCATACCGCGAAGTGGCGATGCGATGCGGTGAGATGTGATGCGATGAGAAGATGTAGATGGATGAGATGCGAAGGGACACGTGGTGGCACAATGCAATATCACACATCGGTGATGCGAATTTCATCGCATACCGTGAAGTGGCGTATGCGAAGATGCAATGCGATGTGAAGTGGCGATGTGAAGTTCATCGCATATCGCAGATTGCAAAGCTCGAAGAGATAGCACTCATAAACGTCGAAGTACGATAAAGGGGCCGGATGTGATGCACCTCATAGCTATTATTTAAAATATTTAAAGTCCTGGGAGTATGGATTTTCCCTTTATAAATCGCATCTGGAGAGCAAAGGAGCCACATAGCAAAGAACGATTGAAATACCGAAATGCGATAGAAAGCAGTACGCAATATAGTTCAAAGCTAAAATCTAAAGGAATTGAATTTTGGTAGTGGGACCCAATCGAAATATCGCAATTCACAAGTCTCAAGAGGATAAGCACTCAAGAATCACATTGGAACGTCGAAGTGCGATGAAGCGATAACCATTGGATCACGAAGTAGAGATCTATGATGCAGATTAAAGTGCTAATTTGGACATCGATATATGTGCAAGATTTGCGGAAACAAAAAATTTACAAGGGTATTATGTATTAAAGGCATATATGGTTATAGAGCGAGTATATTTAAATACGAGTCTTAAAAGATAGTGGAATATATTTTGAAATCCGCTGTAACAGTGAAGGTAGGATTAGAAAATTGGTAAGTTGTTGTTTCGAGATCGCTTTTGGAGGATAAGTGGTAAAAGGGGAAACAAACGCGATAGCATTAAGAGGGCAACGCGTGGGCATTCTAAAACCACCCTATTTTGTGTAGGTTGGAAACAATTAATTAACATGCAACTTTTTCGTGTGAATTCCGTTGGATTGGAAAGTTAAGAAAAGGCGGAGTTCGATGACCGTCCGATTGATGAAAGGTTGATATGCATGTGAATGCAAACACAAAAGACACGAGGCAACGACAGATTTATGAAGAAAAAGGTTGAACATGGCGAGAAAGGCTCGGGTAAGGACCCGACACAGAGAAAGGGTAGGATCGAGTGTTTAGAAGAAGCGATGAAGGTTGAATGTTGTGGGCACGAGAAAAAGAGGCGGAGTCTGGAAATAGGAAAATATGGTGGCACAATTGGAAACACTAATAGCGTGTGTCAAGTTGAGGCCAAAATGACGAGTTATGCTGAACTGTGTTTAATATAATAGCGAGGAACCGAAACAACTATGACAGTGAGAGAAAAGACAAATGCACAACAAGCAAAGAGATGAAAGGAGTCGAGTGAAATATATTTGTTGTAATCGTAAAATGTAAATGAATTAATTATTTTTATTGTATGTGATGCAAAGGAAAGTCTTTTGTAGGCAAAGAAAAAACTCCTCCGTAATACTAAAATGTATACATCTTGTTATATTATTCTGAATGGGTTGGACAAGAAAATGAGAAGGGGGAAGGCAAAGAGTCACACTTTGCTCATTTCGAATTCCCTGTGGAATGCACGAGTTATGAGGTGATCTCTATAAATAATGTTACCAACAGTATGCATAAAAGAGAGAGAATGGATAAAGAGGTGAGAGAATGTAAGAAGAAGGAGCAGAGAGAGGAGTTGTGAAGATCCGAGAGATGATATAAAGCAAATTTGAAGGAAATCTGGAAGGACAACGATGAAAGAAGGAGAAAAATTAAGTTTGATATCCAGGTAAATCAACATATGATTTTATTGTATAATGAGGAAGTTGGTGCTTCCGATTTCAAAGTTGTAGCTTGATAGATCCCGGTTGTAGTTGTAGTTTGAGTTAGGAGCCTCCTCTGGGTTGTAGCCGCATAAAAATAGATGGGAGTTGGAGCTTCCTTACAAGTTGTAGCTTGTAGAGATTGAGGTAGTAGCCTCCCGTGGGTTGTAGCCTACGAGAAAATCGATGGTGAGAGGGAGTTTGGAGCTCTTTCCTTTGCATCACAACAATAATAAGATGTGGTTTTCTCTCTTATGGGTTTCCACTTATATCTGTTTGTCTATGTGCATGATGATTATATGTTGATATTTTTGTATTTAATCTCGCTTAATACACTTTACTTCTCACTTATTAAGATTGTTGTTCCATTGTATATTAAGTTTATCATGAAATGAAGATGTAAATAAGTGTAGAAAAGAAACTTTTACAAGACCATGAGCTGCATTAAAGCGGTTCACCCCCTCTCATTTTAACCAAGGGTTCAACAATTGAGTATCGAGAGCAGGGTTCTACTCGTATCGCTTTAACAAGCGGAAGGAAGATCCTAGGTCCCCATAGATGGCTAGTCTAGAAAGGATGATCAACAAATAAATCCCCTCTTTGTTTACCGGCACAAATTATGCCTTACGGGAAAATAAGAATGAGGACGTACATAATGTCTCTAGGAATAGAAGTTTGGTCGTTGTGGTTTTGGGATACGCCCCAAAGGATTCCGACACAGAGAAAGAAGCCAAACAAGATTTTATAAAGCTAATGCCAGAAAGCCATGAATGCTCTCTGAGTGGTACTCTGTGAGGCGGGAATTTATCAAAGTAATGCACAACAAGATCTGCCAAAGAAATATGGGATACATTAGAAACTATCCGTGAGGGAGATAAAAAGGTGAATATGGCCAAACTACAATTCTATCGAACTCAATTTGAAAAATATAAAAATGAATGAAGAAGAAGATGTTTCTAACTTCTTCTTAAAGAGTTGCAGAAATTGTGAATAATATGAAAGCTCTAGGAGAAACCATTAGAGAATGTGTAATTTTTCAAAAGATATTGAGATCTTTGCATCCGAGCTTTTAATCCCAGAGGTTTTACGTCATAGAATAAGCAGCTAATTGGGAAACTTTAACCATGAACCAAATACTTGGAAACTTAACAGCCTATGAGATGAGACTTCCACGAAAGGAAGTCAATGTGAGGGAGGCAACCTTTTAAGGCCGAGAAGAGAAAAGAAGAAAAGGAAGATACATGCTCTACTCGATGAAGAAGAGGCCAAATTTGTCATAAGATTGGATAGATGCTCGAGTAAATATAAAGGTAAGCATTCCATTTAAATTCTTTAACCTGTGGAAGAGTTGGGAACTATGCATCAAAGTGTCCTTACAAGAAAACAAAGAATCGACTCAAGAGACGGAGAGAAACCAAAACAAATAACCTGGCAGTTCTAGAATGATGAGGAAGAAGGTGAGGTAGATCCGAGGGGGAGCTAAAAAGTGCTCCTGGAAGAAATAGACAGAACTTAAACTCAAGTGCTGGAAAACATAAAGACATTCTCCTCGAATATGTAAAAGAGGTGCCAAATTCGGAAAAGAATTCATTCAATTGAAAGTAGAACTTGAAGAAGCTAAGAGGGTGGAAGACATTATGCTAAAGCAAATTAAAGATAAACATCGGGAGCAAGAGAAATTGGAAGAAGAAGTGGTATGCACGAGAAAGAAACTAGAAAACACCCAAAAGGGAATTGTCAATGAAAACTCCTCGAATGACAAGCACTTTGAATAGTTGGAAAAAGATTCTAAATGCTCAAAGGTCTCCTCTCATAAAGGCTGGGATAGGATATGAAGGAGAAACCCAGAAAGAATCCAAGGTAGAAGATAACAAGAATATAATTTTTGTAGAAGTTGTAAAGGATAATGGAACAGCTCAAACAAAGGAACCACGACGAAATCCGGCGAATAACCCGGATGTGTTTGTGAAACAAACGAAACAAGTAGCAACATCAAGAGACAAAGAATGAGAGGAAGAAGCAAGCGATTGCAAAAACTCAATTATTCACGAAGATCAATTGAACAAGTTCAGAAGATCTCAAAGGGAGATTCTTTCCTCTTATTAGACATGTCACTTGTTTTTCCTGTGCTGGCCAGGACCTATTGCTGCATATTTTCGGACAAATATAATCAATTTCAACCAACAGAAAGATGTGAGAAATTGAAAAAGACTACAGAAGCAAACAAATGGAGAGGACAACCCTACACCAGGTACACTAATCGTTTCCATGGATATGTTGTAAGGGTTCGGCCATAAAGCCATGAAGTGCGAGAATGTATAGACTGATGCTTAAAACCCCAAGGAGATCTATGAACAATGGAGAGTTCACTCGTACACATAATCCATTTAAAAATATAATCAAATGCTTTGTATGCCATCAAATCGGACACATGTCTTCCAAATGTCCTCTCGAAAGAAGTGGTCCATTTTCTCGGAAAAGGTGCCAAAAAAATAAGCGCACAGTGGAAAAAGAATCTGAATAAGTGTGACCTGGCTCTAATAGCCCAAGATCGGAAAAAGCCAATGGTATTTGGACGGTGGATGTTCGAAGCATATGACTCGGAGATCGAAGCAAGTTTGTAACCTTTGATGAAAAGAAATCTGGGAATGTAACATTCGACTTAACGATAAAGTAGGGAAAATCAAAGGAAAAGGCTTAGTCGGGCCTGAATAATGGAAGAGGGAAAAGCTCAAGATGTACTATTTGTGGATGAGCTACGGTCAATGCACTAGCGTCGATCAAATGTGTGATAAAGGCTATGAGGTCCTTTTTAGAGCCCAAAACGTGAAGTAAGATTGAGCACCACGGAAAAGACCTTGATCAAAGGTGTTCGAACGAGAAATTAATGTCTATATAGTGAAAGAGAATGAAGCCTACCACATAAGCAAACTTGATGAATCATGGTTATGGCATAGAAGATTAGGACACCTAAAACTTTGACCACATCATCAGTACGAGCAAGAAGAATGCAATTAGAGATATGCAGAAGCAATAAAGAAGCCTTCAAATACCATATGTAAATCACCTCAGCAGAGCAGCAGCAGACCCACATATCTTTCAAGACCAAAAAGATACTATCTACAAGTCGGCCTCTTCGACTTGTACACATGGACTGTGTGGGACCTTTAAAGAACTAAAGAACCAAGTGGAGAATATTATTTCATGTCGATAATAGACGATTTTTTCCATATTGACATGGGTATCATTTCTCAAATATAAATCTGAAGCACTTGAGAAATTCAAGATATTCAAGGAATTGGCGAGGAAAGTCAAACAGGGGATGCAAGCTAAAGTGCATCGAGATCAGATAGAGGAGGTGAATTCGCAGACTATGATTTTTCGAGACCCTATGGAATGAGCATGGGATAAAAACAACAGCTTTACAATTGTAGGTACACCTCAATAGAATGGAGTGGGAGAGAGGAAAAATAGGTTAGTACAACGATTTCCGCAGCTATGATGCAAGAAAGTAACATTCCCCCAAACCCTCATCTGGGCTGAAAGCACACACAATTGTTCACTTTCTCAACAAATATCATCTAAGACCAAATTGTGACAAGACTCATTACGAATTATGGCATGGTAAACCAACATCAATCAAGCACTTTAGAGTCTTTGGAAGCAAGTGTTTCATAAAAAAATAATGATGAAAAACAGGAAGTTTGATGCAAGAGCTTATGAAGGAATATTTTTAGGATATGCATCCAAAGAGTAAGGGTTACAGGTGCTACAACAAAAGACTACACAAAATTGTGGGAAAGCATCGATGTAAGATTTTAGAAAGATCTACCAAACGAACAATAAGCACAAGTTGCGCCAATCCTCAGGATGATCATGAAGCTGAGAACCGAAGATATTGATGAAAATAGCAAGACAAAGAAAAAGATATTGAATTAAACTCAAAAGGTCCCTCAAGACACATCACCATCCATAAGATCAAATCATTGGGGCAAGAGTGTGGGAGTCCGGACAAGAAGACAACTGGCTGAACAGATAGAAAGTATACCTAGCCATGCTATCTCAAATAGAGCCTAAGAAGTTCAAAGAAGCTAGCAAAGACAAAAAAGCTGGGTAAATGCTATGAATGAAGAACTAGACCAAATTGAGAAGAACAATGCTCGAGAATTAATTCCAAGACCCACTAGGAAAAAATGTCATTGGCACAAAATGGATATTCAAGAATAAGATGAATGAAAAAGGTCAAGTAATCGCAAAAATAAAGCTGACTTGTATGCAAGGGATAATCTCAAATCAAAGGTCTTGATTATGATGAAACCTTTGCGACGAGAATGGAAGAAATTAGAATGTTTTTGGCCTTTGCATGCTATCATGATTTCAAGGTATATCAAATGGATGTGAAGTGTGCCTTCTCGAATGGAGATATAGAGGAAGAAGTCTACATGGAACAACTTTGAAGGATTCTTATTAACAAATAAACATGACTATCATGTGCATGATTAAATAAGGCCTTATACGTGCCCGAAACAAGCTCCTCGTGCATGGTATTCAAGGGTGGACAAATACTTGAAAAAACAAGGGTTCAAGAAAGGAGTAGACAACAATTTGTACATAAAGGCTAATGAAAATGAACTCTTAATTGTGTAGTGTATGTAGATGACATCATGTTTGGAAGCAACAAAGATGAGTTAGCAAAGGATTTTGTTGAAGAAATGAAATCGAGTTTGAGATGTCAATGATTGGAAAGCTCACCTTCTATTTAAGACTTCAAATTCAACAAAAGAACAAAGGAATATTCATTTTTGCAAGACAAATACTTAAGAGAAATGTTGAAAAGGTTTCAAATGGAAGGGTCGCAAACTTGTGTCAACTCCCATGATCATTGGGATGCAAACTATGTGCCTAATGATGGATCAACAGAGATGTAGATCAAAAAAATTTACAAATCCATGATAGGAAGTCTACTATACCTAAGTTCTTCTAGACCAGACATTATGTTGGCAGTAGGACTTGTCGCAAGATATCAAGCATCACCAAAACAAAATCATTTACTTGCAATCAAGAGAATATTTAGATATCTACAAGGAACTTCACATTATGGCCTATGGTATCCAAATAAAGAGGAAAAAGCTTCACATCAATGACGATACACGCATGAAGATTGGGCCAAAGTTGCAGTGGATGACAAGAAAAGCACAAGTGGAGGTGCATTTTATTTGGGAAAAAATCTGGTGGCATGGCTAAGCAAGAAGCAAACTTCTATCTCTCTATCTACAACGAAGAAGAATACATAGCAAAGCAAACGAAACGATGTCGCTACACACAAATGTATGTGGATGAAACAAACTCTCTACAAGACATGAAGGTAAGCATTGATGAACCCATTTCTATCAAATGTGACAATACAAGTGCAATAAGTATAACAAAAAATCATGTACTTCATTCAAAAACACAGCACATCCCAATAAAGTACCACTTCCTCGCAGAACAAGTAGCACGGAAATTAGTGAAGCTGGAATATGTACCAACTGAGGAACAAACGGCGATGACATATTCACAAAAACCTGCTAAAGAACCATTCGAATATCTAAGAGACAAACTAGGGGTAGTGTTTGCAGAGATGTTACTCTCCGATATGATTACAAATTCATATATATATATATATATATATATATATATATATATACATATATATATAAAGACTACATACAGAGAATGGGATCAGAACAAGTCAAGTAGGTAACAGTATCGGTCAAGAAAGCATCATTCCAGGAGAGAGAAATCAATAAAAATTGTCACAAAAGAGCTAGAGAAATGGAGCAAAGTGCATGGAACGGAGTCCTCAAAGATCAGAATATTATGAAAATATGTAGAAAACCACATGCGTGGAAAAGTGCACTTTCTTTCCATTTGTTTGTCGAAAAGAGAAAAAGCAAGAAAAATAAGAAAGGCTCTTCTCGAAAAGCGGGCGAGAGGAAGAAAGACAAGATACCTTCCTCGGAATGAAAGGGGGGAGGAAGTCGAAAGGAAGTATCGCAGTACTGTCGGATATGTTGCCATCAATGCCAAAGGGGGGAGATTGTTGGAAATATTGTCATCGATGGCAAAGGAGCACAAAGGAGCAGATCGGTGCACAATGCGGTCGGCGAAGGCAGAGAGGTAGCGAGAAAGGAAAGGAGCAAACATTATACTATCGACGAGAGGCGACAGAAGAAGCGAATGCGGCTAATAAGCAAAGGCAGTAAAGGAGACAGAGGCGACAGAAACAAGCTCGTGAGAGATCAACGAACTCGGCGGACCAGTAAATCTCAAGGAGGAGTGGCGATGGAGAGGCGATGTTTCGCAGAGCGGCGATAGGATAAACAAACAAAAATCGACTAAGGAAGAGAAGCCTTTCGAAGAATTCCAAGTGAGGAGATTGGACGGTCACGATTAGATAGCAACAACAAAGGCAAGAAATGGACGTATATGATTCATCTTAAGATAAGTGAAGCAGAAATACAAATGAATTGCAAAACAACAACGAGGACAGTAGATCCGGATGCATCAACAGGTGATGATGCGTATCGATGGAAATTAGATCACATACCGCGAAGTGGCAACGATGCGATGAGTATGATGATGCGATGGATGCGATGCGAAGGGACACGTGGCGACGACGCAATATCGCACATCGACGATGCGGTTTATCAGACACCGTGAAAGTGGCAATGTGATGCGATGAGAATATGCAATGCGATGCGATGGATGCGATGCGATGGGACATGTGGTGACACAACGCAATATCGCACATCGGCCATGCGAAGTTCATCGCATACTGTGAAGTGGCGATGCAATGCGATGCGAATATGTGATGCAGTAAGTGCATCGCATGATGGAAGTTCATCGCGATATCAGATGCAAAGCTCGAAGAGATAGCACTCATAAACGCCGAAAATGCGATAAAGGGGCGAGATGCGAAATGACAGCTCGCAGGCTATTATTTAAAAGATTTAAACGTCCGGGAGTATGGATTTTCCCTTTGTAAATCGCACCTGAGAGAAAAAGGAGCCACCATAGCAAGAAAACGTTTTGAAATACCAAAATGCGATAGAAAGTCGTAACGTGATATGAGCCTAAAGCTAAAACCTAAAGGAAATTGAAGTCCGGCTGTAGGACCCAATCGGATCTCGCCAATTTTGCAAGCTCAAGAGGATAAGCACTCGAGAATCACGTTGGAACACCGCAGTACGACGAAGAGATAACCGTTGGATCACGCAGTAGAGATCTATGATGCAGCATTAGAAGTGCTAATTTGGGCATCGATATGTGTGCAGGAATCGCGGAAACAGAAAAATTTTTACAAGGGTATTATGTATTAAACGCGTATATGTGTTACAGAGCGAAATATATTTAAATACATTCTTAAAAGATAGTGGAATATATTTTGGAAATCCACGTCGAACAAGTTGAAGGCGGGATTAGAAAACTCGGTAAGTTGTTGTCGCACCTGCTTTTGGAGGATAAGTGGTAAGGTGGAAACGAACGCAATAGCATTAAGAGGGTGACACGTGGCATTCCTAAAACGCCTATTTTCGCGTAGGTTGGGAACAATTAATTAACATGCAACTTTTACGTAGTCAAATCCAGTCTGGACTGGAAAGTTAAGAAAAGGAAACGAGAGTTCGAAGGACCGTTCGATTGATGAAAGGTTGATATGCATGTGAACGCGGCACAAAAGACACAGTCAAACGGCAGTTTTATGAAGAAAAGGTTGAACATGGCAGAAGCGCTCGGGTAAGGACGACACGGAGAGAAAAGGCGAGGATTGAGTGTTTAGAAAGAGCGCGAGGGTCGAATCGCCGTAGGCACGAGAAAAAGAGGCCCAGTCGAAATACGAGAATATGGTGGCACCATTGGAAACACAACGAGAAATCAGGGTCACGCTAAGGCCAAAATGAAAGTTTATGCAAAAATTGTGTTGAATACTAATAAGCGAGGAGCGAACGATCTCCGACAACGGCGAGAAAAGACTAATGCACAACGAGCATGATAAAGGAAAGGGCCGATGTGAAATATATATATGTAGCTATAAAATGTAAATGAATTAATTATTTTTATCGTATGTGATGCAAAACGCACAAAGTCTCCGTAGGCAAAAGAAAAAGAAAACTCATAATACTAAAATGTATACATACCGTTATATTATTTTGAATGGGTCGGACAAGAAAATGAGAAGGGGGGAAGGCAAAGAGTCATACATGTCTCATTTCAAATTCCCGTGGAATGCACGCAGTTATGAGAGTGATCTCCTATAAATAATGTTACCAGCATATGCATAAAAGAGAGAGAATGGAGAAAGAGGGAGAGAGAATGTAAGAAGAAGGAGCAGAGAGAGGAGTTGTGAAGATCCAGTAGATGATATAAAGAAAATTTGAAGGTTGGAAGGACGACAAGTAAAGAAGGAGAAAAAAATGAGTTTACGATATCCGGAGTAAATCAAAGCACATGATTTTGTGTACAAAGTGAGGGAGTTGGTGCTTCCATTTTCAAGTCGTAGCTTCATATATGTCCCGCTGTAGTTAGCCGAGGTAGGAGCCTCCCGTAGGTTGTAGCGTGCAGAAAAATAGATGGGAGTTTGGAGCTTCCTCGCAAGTTGTAGCTTGTAGAATTGAGGGTAGTAGCGTGGGTTGGAGCCTACATAAAATCGGTGGCGAGGAGAGGGAATTGGAGCTTGCCTTTGCATCACAACAATAATAAGATGTGGTTTTCTCCTTGTGGGTTTCCACTTATGTCCGTTGGCTCCGTGCATGATGATTATATGTTGATATTCTGTATTTAATCCGCCTAATACACTCGACTCACTTATTAAGATTGTCGTTCCATTGTATATTAAGTTGATCACGAAAATGAAGATGTAAATAAGCGTAAAAGAGTTTTTCGACAAGACCATGACTTCATTAAAACCGATTCACCTCTCGCTTAACCAAGGGTTCAACAAAAGTAAAGGGAAGAACAAGAAAGAATGAACAATGAATTAATTGAAAAGTATAGTCATAAACTAATATAAACCGAGGTACTAAAAAGGAAAAATGTTGAGACGAATATAGTTTTGAAAGTGGAGGTGATTTCAGTAGAAAACCTGTCCAAAAACACTGGGAGAGAAGGAAGAAGAGGACGCGAGTTGTAACAACCCTAGTGAAAATTCAATTTAATAAAATTTAATAAAGGCAAAATAATAAAAACAGATTGCGAGACACTTATTCCAAGATGAATTTCTGGGAAAAACATCCTAGTGTGGGTGTTCATTTCGGTTATTGATCACTAAGGAAATTGGCAAAGGGAAATGGATAAGGTATTTGGAAAGGAAAAAGTGGCATTTATTTGGTATTTATTTATGAAAATAATGGAAAGAAAATAGGAAAAAATGAAGGTGAAATGTTAAAGGCTGCATGTGAGGAGGAAATGAAGGTGAAATGTTACGTGTTGCATGTGAGGAGGAAAATGAAGAAGAAAATATTGGAAAATGAAGAAACTAAAGGAATAATCGATAAAAAGGCTTCGCAAGATCACTCACGTACTTTTTTAAGTTCGCTTTGGAGCTCTCTCTCTCACACACACTCTTGGACACTTAGAGTTTTCTTGGAGCATTTCAACATCGTCAAGAAGAAAGAGAGAAAGTAAATATCAAGCAAGTAAGATCATGATCAAGCACCTACGATGAGATGACTACAGCAGTATTGATTTCGCATGTGTGGTCTCCTGTGGTATATTTTGGCATGCATGGTTATGCATGTGTTTTCTTGGTTCTCTTTTTGTCATTTGCATAGGTTTTGTCGTCGATTTGACAATGTTCTTTAGCCTAGCCTTACCTTTTTCCGTATAACCATGGTGTGATGGAGTTCTCATGTTTTTTGTGTTGATTTTGGATTTGCCGGATGGATTCAAAGTTTGGAGTAGAGGTGGATCTTTGAATGAAAGATCACATGGCCCTAGCTTGACGCTGAACTCGTAATGTGGGGTGCGGTAAAGGTTTGGATAGTGTGACTCAATGAGCTTACGAAATCCTCATCCGGTGAATGGCGAGATATATGGTAAGCCTAGTAGGTGGGTGCTCTCCATGAGGGCTCGGGAATACAAGGATGGGATATATGGTAAATCCCGGGAGAGTGGAGTCTCATTTATGGCCTAGTGATCCATGGATCGAAACTATGGATTGCGGGCCTAGACGCTAGGAGACAGGAAAATTCCTCACAGGCAGTAGGTGGAGAAATCTAGTGGCACCCATGATCCTAGTGATATGGTTGAGATCATGGTAAGTCTTGTTATTACATGCTTTATTTTTTTGGCCTAGTGATCTGGTGTGGATTACGGTGAAAGCCTGGTTTCTATCGATGAGGGTGAGGTCGTTTAGGCCTCTCGGGAAGCGACTGGTTCTTTCCGGCTCAAGTCCCATATCCATGCTTGGAAAATTGAATGGGGGTGATTGGATGAAGAGATTTTTGGCTCATCCAATCTATGGTCGATTGGAATGTGGTAGTCCCATACTAGGTTGTTTTTTCCATTCATTAATGAGAAGTTCTTTCCTTGGTATCTTATGTGTAAATATATTGGTTTATATATGGATTCTATGGCTGATTTATCATTGATATTCCTGTTGTTATTATGTTGGTTGTAAGCATGTATTATGACAGTGATGATGGATGACTCTCATCATGTTTTGATTTATAAATGAATGAACAATGTATCTATGACCTAATATATGATAATGTAGTTAATGATGTAAGGGAACGATACTTCTTAGTGATTCTTAGATAATTTTGAGAACCCTATGCTCGGATCTATTATTTAGACATGTAGATTACATATTTATGACATGTTTGACAAAATTTACTGGCCATGGCTAGTAGGGGTCTAGTCAAGTCTTGTTTCAAGCGTTTGCCAGGTTTAGATTTTTATTTTAATGTTATATTTAAGCTATGAAAGTGTCATGGAATTTTGTGTCGTGTCCTGGTCTTTGAGCCAAAAAAAAGTGGAAAAAAAATCACGGTCACGAGACTCGTAACTATTGGGAAAAGTCCCCGCTCGCATGCATTCCCACGATGTGCATGTGAATGGGAGGTTTCCATCACATTCTTACCCATGTCAAGCATAAAATTGGGGGGTTGATGTCCGAAAAGGTATGTTTGATGCGAGAGCTAACCTTATGGAAGGTTTTCATGGCTCTTGTGTGTCATTTAGTAGGTGTATAAGGTTAGTGTAGTTGTGTGGTGATGGTTATGACTTCCTTAAGGTGACCCGGGAGGTTGAATCGCGATCATAGTAGCCTCTCATCACATGTTTGCCGATTAGTCTATTACTTGGGTAGATATGGAAGGATGGTGTTACAAGAGCTACAAGGGGATTTCAAAAAAATAAAATCCCCTACATTTAATGGTGAAAAGGGAGGATTCGGAAGCATGGTTCCTTAGTATGACAAAGTATTTTCAATTTTACGAGTAAGAGAGTAATTTGAAGACCAGGTTTGCCATTTATAAATTACTAGGGAAAGTTTCTCTCTAATGGGAGGATGTCAAAATTATGCATACACTAGAGGAAAGGAATAAACAATTTCCTAGGAGGAGTTCAATAAATAGTTTAAGTCCAAATAATTGAATGAGTGATATTATGATGATCGAGAAAAAGAGTTTCATGAGTTACGACCGGGAAAATTAACTATGGATGTGTTTGTGGCTAAATTCACTAATTTTCCGAGGTACATCCCTTACATTAGGGAATAAAATGCAAAGATGCACATAATTTTAAATTTCATACCCATCCCTTATAAAGAAAGAATTTAGTTCGACAATACTAAAAAAATGGACGAAGCAATAAGCCTTGTGTAGGTAAATCCCCTCTACGTAGAGAGAGGCTATCCCTCTAGCCCTAAGGTGGGTCTAGCAACAGAGAGGACATGCTAATGTGTTGGTTCCTAGTTAATGAATGAAATGATTTGGGATAGATTGTCCTACTCGTGATCCAACGTGGTTGTTGTAATTGCAGCAGCAGGTTTACTGATCCACATCCCGACACGTCGCGATCCTTTAGCAATGGTACTCGAGTGCTCGCACAAAGATCAAAGGATGAAAGCAGACATACAAGAAAATAATTGCATTCATAACTAGCTAATTAGTCAAGGAGAATTAAACATATTGCGTAAGATAAATCACATCAACACAAGGCAAGATTCAAAACATCAATCATGTATATATTAAGAGAAAGAAAGAGATTACAACTAGAGCCTCGACGTCATAGTCTCCTTCAGAGTGGGCGCGGTCAAAATGTGTCTCGAGCATTTTTCAAGGAATTTGGACGTGGTGAGGCAAAAGCCTAAGCTCTCTCTCAACAAGGGTGTCTCTTTTCTACTCTATCTCACACTAGCTATATCAGTCTATTTCAGCAAAATGTTCAACAATTCCTATTCATCTAACCGCATGTATGTGAGAGAGGTGTATTTATAGATGGAGAGGAGGAGGTTGGGATTCCTCATATGGTGGAAGGGAGGCCTTATCCTTTGGGAGGTTACCCCAAAAGGAGGAAACAAGAAGCCAAAGGGAAGGTGCTTGTCGTTATGCGGTTGAACAACCTAAGCCGACTCGCTCGAGGGAAGTGGTTAGCTTGGAAACTTCGCTTCTATATTTAAAAAATTTTCCAAAAACAGACTAGCATGGGCAACTTTCACTTGGATAGAGTATTAATGGGCGCGAAGCGAGTGTTAATTTCCTTTATCGGAGTGAGGTCAAGTAACTACTGCCAACACAAACCCAAAAGCATGTGTTTTTTGATGGTCTCGTTCTAGGAAAATTTAACAGAGAAATGTTCTCCTCATGGCAAGGGATGCAATGACCCTTTTTTGCAAGGCATGAAACTTCATATACAGTCATAGAAAATGAGCCCTCCCAATGTGCGGTATGGGGATTGCAGGGGATGGTGACAAAAATATGTGTAACAGATGCCCCCTAAAGCATGAGGTCCCGAGAGAGAGGAAGTGGTGAAATGCTTTACAAAGAACGCGTTCAAACCAAACACCAGCTTTTTCGGAAGACCCTGCAAGTACAAGTACAAACTGATATCTCTGAGACATGAACATGTGGCATGGGCATAGCCATCCATAATAGAGTACATATGAACTAAGATCCGATGGTATGGACGTAGCCATCCAGCAATAAGGATCAACAAATAGACTCGAGTATGGTCGCAACCATCCAATCAAAAAAAGAGTCATGTAATACAATTCATGATAAACCATAATATCCCGCAACTGGATCTTATCAGAAACAAAATACCAGGGGTCTTGCACTCCATCTCGACTCGAACAAGTACAAATTCAAGCATGAGAATATGTGAGATGAAGTCGAACATGCAAGAAAATCACATGATTACCAGCCTAATGATGAAATTTGTTAATAGGCACGAGAGAAACCACCAATAATGACAATGGTTCTCAAGGTACAACTAGTACAATCCATGGAAATGTGAATAGTGATGCTAGCGTCGAAACACCCTACAAAATCACTCGATCGAAAGGTCAATGATGTGGACCTGTCGTCGAATGCGAAGAACTTTGCCATCGAGGCATGCAAGCTCCAAGGTACCGATAAGGGAGTCTCTAGATCAACTTCCTAGATAATGAGCCGAAGTCGATAGGAAGTGACCCCTGGTCGAAAGGAGGGCCATAATGTTTCCCACATCATCGACATGAGATAGAGGAACATGATGATAGTGAATCAGGACCAAACGAGAGGATCAGAGGGAGGTTGAAAAGCTGCAAAGGAAAAACTTCTCTTGAACATATCGGTGACACGACTCTAGATTTGGCAGTATTTGACATCAAGGGATCTGAGGTCATGGTGACGTGGCAAAGAGCAGATGAGAGGTCAAAACAGATTACCCAAACCCATGGAGGAAAAAAATGACGAAATGAGATGTCCCCAACCCAATACGAATGCAAATGAGTGTCATGTTCAAGAGTGACATACTGGCAACATAACTAAAGAACTGGTTCCATTTTCCCCCACCATTTATGGCGAGTACCCAATCTATTTTTTGGAAAACAAGCTTGAAGGGGATAACATATGCTTGTGATGTAAGTTTATCCTTCGGAGAAAATCCATCCTAGTACATTTTACGAGCCCTATGAAGGAGGAACTCGATGAACGTCATGGTGACGATGTCCGATGTCATTTAGAGTTTAACGAGTCCGACAAAGGAAGAACTCGACATCTTTTCATGTTTAGAGAGTTTGAAAAGAAGTGGAAAAGAAAAACTCCAATATGTCCCTTTTCGTAGGTAGTCTCTCGGATCCGAAAAAGGTAGAAAACAATATCTAAGATAACCTCTTAGTCATAATTGGCTAAGGTATTCCTTTTTTCGTAAATAATCTATCCCAGCCCGAAAAAGGGGTAAACGTATACTTGGGTAGATATCGTTTTCGCATCCATTTTAACGAGTTCAAAAATGACAAGAGTCTCGAAAATATTTTCAATTTTAGAGAGTCGGAAAAAGAAGTTGAAAGATGACTCCAATAGTGACTTTTTCATGTTTTTACCGAGTCCGAAAAAAGTATAAAATACAACTCATGACTTCATCACCATTACATTGAAAATCTGTCGCCACACAAGAAGCACACGTAAAACCCATTTCTCGAAATAACATAACGAAATAATCGAAAAATACATCTTAAAACCTAATTAGGGTTCTACGAAAAGTTATAAAATGCCAAAATATGGTAGAAAAATAAATTACTTTTCACTTTTACCTCTTGTGGAGTAATTTAGTTACCCTTTTTCACCTTGCGATTTTACGGCTGACGACAGCGAGCAATCCAGGAAGACCAATCTTGAATCCATCAGTTCTGTAAGAGATAACATCCTTCCCCTACATTTTGATTATACTTTCATTACCTACAACCCCACATTTTGTAAATCTATGGGGGAGTTTGCAAAAATCTAGAGTGCGGCGATTGGCACGGGTATCGCGCATGAACCCTACGCCAATCGTCCTAAAATTTGAACTACGGTGCGCCAACTGCGACAATCAATTTTTAGCATGTGATTTTAAACAAGGAGGCCCAAATTAATGATTTAAAAGCTTTTGGATTTAGCTAATGAAAATCATATGAATGTTTTTTGCAAGTGTGAAATAGGGAAAAAATGGTGATCGAATGGAAAGAACGAGAACACGATGAAGAAGATGAGGAAGCCATGGGAAATGAGAAGATGCATGGAAGCTCTTAGAGATTGTGGGCTCAAGAAATTATTTATGACACCATGTCTCGGAAGCTCAACCGGAGTTGTTGTAGTACTTCGATCGATATCCGGGACGTGGATCGTGGGAAAAATTCATTATTCATGACCAAGAACTTGAGATTGATGTCTCGGATGTTTATTTCATAACCGGGACTATAGCAGAGGGGGTAGTACCAATCATCGACCGGCACCCAACCCTCAATGAAGAACATGAGAATGGTTATTGACGAGGATGTGCCTAGGGGCGTAGGAAAGGGATCGAGAAGTAAGAAGTGGACATCCAAACTATTCCTGGATTTGGCACTAAAGGTAGTGTTACGCACCATTACACGAGCTGCAGGGATCAGCAAAGAGCGCATGAGGCCATAAAGACACAGTTACTTCTTGTCGCAGATTGCATGGCACCAACCCTCTACAACTCGGGTAGAAGGTAGTGAAAATCAACATGAAGCATCAAATGAAAAAGTGCAAGAAACCCAAATGACCGAGCTTAGTTACTGGGTCCATACCTGGTATCGTTCATCTTGGAAAAACTACCAATATTTCAACGTCAGGAGGTGATAGTTTCAACACCACCCAGCCCAAGAGCCACGGATGGCTGGTTGGGAAGCTTTGATGCCAATGTCGGGGGTAGTCAGCCGTATTTCCTAGAGACCAGATTTCTTTGAGTGGCTCCACCGACAGCTGATTATCATGAAGGGATTGGCCCCTACTCAGCACGGATTTCATGGGTGATGCTAGATCTCCCGCTCCTAGAAGGAGAGGATTGGGATGAAGTACTAGGTGAGACTCATTTTTTATTTTGATGAGTATTATGATTTTTTTTTATGCATGTTATGACATTAATCCATGTAATTTCAGTGTTGGCCCAGAGACCTACGCGATATGTCCCCGATAACAAGGTGAATTCCTCGCGAATTTTGATGTTGCCCCCTCATGGTGAGGGAGGCGAGGGGAGGAAATAATACATAACTTGGAGGGAATCTCCCATGAGATCCCGGACTATGCGCGATTCGATGATGTTACTCGTGTATACCAGAGACACACTGCAGGGGTGTCAAACCATGTCCACCGCTTGTCGTAGTAGGTTGTGACGTGTTATCATGTGCGTCATGTCGAGTAGACACCTAGGTTTTATTTCCACATATTTTTTTGAACTTATGACGCACACGAATGCAAACATTCGATATATATATATATATATATATATATATACATCTATTTTCCTATATGGATCTTGTCATGTGATGATGATTTTTTTTTACAAATTACGGAAATGTCTATCTAATACAATGTTAGCTATTGTATCGGTTAATGCATTCATTCGTCTAGGAATATGTAGATATGTAATGTAATCAAAATGTCTTTCCGATGAAACGAATATGCAAATACAACCTTAAGATGTGAGGGTTTCTAACAAAATAATGTCCATTAAGTTGAAGAACAATAAGTCGTGAGTCTAGGTTAACAATCAAATGCACGAATGTCGAGGGTAATAGCCTCGGTTAATAGTTCAAATAACAACACTATATTCAAGTGACATTGTTTTGTAGTTCATCCTAGATAGATACCTTGAAGGTCTATCAACTCACCAACAGGATTATAAATCACCCTAGGGTCGCTGAAGACAAGTTACGGGTACTACGGGAAGCACCATCTATGAAACCGACATAAGGGGTAATAGACATCTGCACAATAAGCAACGATCCAATAAGCAGGAAAATTCTCCCAAAGCACACCAAGCCAAAATGTACAAAAAAAATGAAAAAAACACCTATGTACACAAAACATGCACGAATGACTCATGCATATTATTTTTTTAAGATACAACCCATTTATGGGTTGATCCAGAGGATGACCTTCATAATCAATAAGCTCATAGGCCCCATTCCGCAAAACGCGTTTAACAATGTAGGGCCCATGCCACATGGGTTGAAATTTTCCCTGCCCCCAACTTATTATGAGCTTGGTCGTACGGGAGGACTGAGGTATCCTTCTATGAAGGAATGAGGGGAAATCGATCTGGTCAAAAATGAGCTTTGACCCACCTTTTTCTGTGCTTCAATGACCAGAGCAAGCAAAGCGGTGAGTTTCATCTAGCCTTTCTAAGTAGAGAAGACGATATTCTTCATAGTGAAGTATTCGACAGTAATTCAACAACTAGCTTGAGCAAAGGTATTTCACATTCAATCGGAAGGGTAGCTTCGAGACCGTAAACAAGCGGAAATGGAGTGAAACCGAGTTGCATCCTTTACTTAGGTTTGGTATTCCCAAAGAGCCAAAAATAACATGAGATGCCAATTTGATTTGTGCATCCCAATCGTACGTTGAAGCATAGTGATGAGAACTTTATTCATGGCTTCAACCCGGCCATTGGCCTGAGGATAGTATGATGTTGAGCTATCATGATGCAGACCCAACTTTGAAAGTCAACTCTGCCACCATGTAATGCCGAAAATGGGAACCATGATCGATAAAAATGGCTTGAGGGACACCAAACCTAGAAATGACATGATTGAATAGAAACTATGATGTTGTCTTACCGTCGGCCATAAGTGTAGGCATTTCTTCGGCCCATTTGGTGAAGTAGTCAACTGGCTACGATGATATAAGCATGCTCCCCTGGTCGAGTGAGGGTTACACGTCATAAAATTGATGCCCCACTTCGCAAAGGGACCAACGGTGATGACAAGGTGGAGATGGGAAGGGCAGTGCAGCGCATCTTGCTGCGATAGATCTGGGAATCATGGCACTTTATGGGACAACAATGATGCAAATCCTTTAAATATGGTGGGCGAGAAATACCCAACACAAAAGAATTTTCTATGCAGAGTAGCATAACCAGACATGTGACGCCATAGGCGCCCCTATGGAAAATTATTCAAGTCTTTCTCGACCTCCTCGAGAGTCAAACACCGACGAGAGAATGGAATCAACTCCGATGCGGTAGAGTGTATCTCCGACTATACGATAGGGTTGTGATTGATGACAGATGCCTCGGTGAGCATCCTTCTGTCAACTCAGATTGAAAGGTAGAAGTACGAAGATATACGATGATATCACCATACCAATGATCGAGGGTGTTGATCGAGAAAAAATGCATCATGTATGGAATGCGGTTCTCGAAACCAGACGGAGCGAAGTTGGAAGGGAGAGAGTAGATTAAATCGCGAAGACTAATGACTTTCTTTCGACTTGGCAGTAGTGAACTCCAAATCGAACTCTTGGAGGATGACAAATCCACTTCGAGTACTTTTCCCCCCAGCAATTGACGAGACAATATGTCAGTCAGGGTTGTAGTCATAAATCATAGTCATCGTACGCAATATAATGTAGTGACAAAAACTGTTGAACATCTTGAACAACGACTAACGCCAACTTCTTGACATGTGCATATCGTGTTTTCAAGTATCGATAAGGTTACGAGACAGATAATAAATGACATGCTCGTCACCATCATCATCATCTTGTACCAAAACCATGGCAATCGTGATGAAAGCGATGACCAAATAGAGGGAATAATCGCGATGATAATTTGGAGGATGCAATAGAAGAGCATTGACAAGCAACGTCTTCAGTGCATCGAAGGACTTTTGGGCGATCTCATCCCAGAGGAATGGGACGCCTTGCTTTAGTAATCAGCGTAAATCCTTTAGCCACTTCGGCATAGTTAGGTATAAAATGGCGTAAGAAGTTAGCTTTCCCCTATGGCCTCTACGTAGCTGATGTAATGAGGATGGAGAGGGAGATTAACAAATAGACTTCAAACATTGGAGTGGATCGAGACAAATCACTATCTTTGGAAATGATAAACCCTAAGAGTCTACGAAGTCAACGCAGAAGATGCACTTATGCGGGATTCAACTAGGGATGTTATAGCGTTGACAACGAAGAAAAATCTGATGGAGATGATCAGAGATGGTCTTTACACTTAGCTGAATGATTCGAAAGGTCATCTCAGGTAAGGGCTGAACAATGTGCTTGATATCGTGGAAAGCATATGACATTTCTCGCTAAAATGTAGCCCCAGACATTTTTCAAACAGAAAGGGAGATTTTTATAAGTGAAAGTACCCCAAGGACAGATAAAGGCGGTCTTAAGTTGATCAGTTTGGAAGAACTTTTAATCTAGTTGTAGCCATAAAATCTGTCCATAAGGGAAAAAATCTCACTCCAAGCACAATCATCGATGATTTGATCAATAAAGGGAGTAGGATAATTATCCTTAGGACAAAGCATGGTTAATGTCACGATAATCAACACGGACATGAATGGTACCCTATTTCTTATCTACAGGAACAATATTGGAAACCCATTATGTCGAGGGAATCAGATAGATAAAACTAGCTTTAAGAAGTTTTTCAACTTCTCCCTTAATAGCGGCAACCTTTGCTAGGGTGCACAGAGACGAAGACGTCGGCGAAACGGGCTTTGCACCAGGGATAGGTAGGAATCTCATGCACCACTATACTTGGATCAATGTGGGAATCTCTTTTGTAAGACCATGCAAAGACGTCGCGAAACTCGTGGAAAAGCTAGTATAGACTGAACCTCATCGGAAGAACAGGTCACCCCAATATGGATGTTCTCGACAATTCCCGATTTGATGGAAATGTCGATAGGCATCGTTTGTGTGATATTACTCAAGTTACCTTCCATAAAAACTTCATGTGTCGGAATAGGCATTTGAAGTGGAGGAGAAGGAATCCCTAAGAAGAAAACCTCTCAAGACACGTAGACATGGCCCCTAGGGCCGGGCATGAATGAAGAACGATGATGATTATCGTCCCAATGAGGATCCTCGAGAGACATAGTTTCCACGATTGCTTCATCGCAAGGAAATATCTCTCTCAAGGAATCGGGTGAATCTAAATTGTCGAGCTAAGGGGATTGAGAATAAGAATCAAGAGACATGCCCAAAGGAGCATGATCGAAGGTGAAGGATCGGAAGCCAAAAATAAGTTCATAATAATCAATCTCGATTCGAATTAAATGACATCGAATCTCCAAATGAATCAATTTGCTTTGAGGGGATGATCCACGTGATCATCGGATCTAGAGATCATATTAACTACGAATGAGTGTTGGGTGGAGGAAGAGGAAAAATACCCATGAGGGTAGGATCTTTGAAAGAGACCCTAGCCCTATGCTCTCGTAGGCGTAGGAATTTGATCTACGTATGGAAATGTTGTTCTCGGAAGAAGAAGTGAAGAATGACAACTGATCGATAGTAACAATCATTTCCTTCATCGCGGAAATCGCAAAACACAAAAGAGAGTGGATGGAATGCACAATATAGCATGGGTCCAACTCACGACTAAGGAGAATATTGTAATTGATGCTTTGCATCAACTACTTCAACCTTGAGCGTTGACTTGTCTTCCCTTCTAAGGTAATCGAGTAAACTAGCGAGAACACCGAGAGGTTTAGATTCCCTTCCATCAAATGCTTCTAGAGCATTTGGAGATGAATTGAAAGCTGGAGAACCAATAGCTATTTTAGTAGGCAGATGACATGACGCACATAAAGACACAACCTCGTCCACTGGCCAGCTCGATGGATATTCACTCCATTAATGCCAACTTGTATGATGAGCTCAAGCTCGTGAGGGAGATGCCGGGATTAAAAATTCTCCAAGTCGAAAGTGATAAGGCTCGAATCAGTAGGATCAACCCTCACCCAGATGGCGACATAGTAAAGCCTTCCATTGAGATAGGACAACTCTGAAAGTACTTCTAATGCGGACATCGTGAGATGACGCCTGAGCCAAATCCTCAACAATCATCGTAATGTTGAGCAACACGGGTGACCCCATGGACTCTTATATATAGAAAGGAGGTATTGTCATTTGTATCATCCAAGAATTGTTCATTTATGTAATGTAAAGGAGGTTTCCCCTTTCGAAGTGGCTGATTTCTAAAGGCATTGATCTCTCTTTTCTTCTATTTTTTGGAGCTAGTTTCATAACATTTGGTATCGGATCTTTGGATTCTAGGGTTTCGTTGCTTCAAACAGGGTCATCATGGAATTTTTCTACTATAACTTTTTCTCTCCGAAGGTTCAAAAGATAATAAAAAAAACCCATTTGCGAAAGAAAATCCCGAGGAACTTCGTGTAAAAATTTCAGATCTTGGTTTGCAATATTTTTGGAGATATGATCTATGGAAGTTAGGGTTTTTTGTTGGCTCCCTAATTTCATCTCAAAGAGGTGACCTTGGGAAAAATTTTCATAACTCTTTCTCTGAGCATCGGATTGGAATTTCTGTAAAAAACTTGCCAAAAATTACATGGAATTTAGTTTCTTGTATGTCAATTTCAAAGCCAAAGGAGGAAACGATGACATGTGGCATGTCATATAAGTGCGCTCTATTGAACCAGTCCATAATTGGGTCATTGTGGGAGATTGGGCATAAATTTGTCCTTGAAGAATCAAAAATAAGGTAAGACCTGTGGCATTAGAAAGAAGATTCGGATGGGATACTAAAGGATTGAAGATAAAAACTTGGGGATCCGAAAATTACGGAGATACATCAGTTTCAATATCGAGCTCCTCAAAAGGAAGAAAAAAGGTGTGTATTTTTTTTTCAAATTGCATAAGTCTTGTTTGAAAAATCAGTTTGAAGTGATTCCAAGGGCATATTGAAGCATAGATATTAGTATTGGGTTCTAAAATTTCCCCCTAAAAAAAATTAAACACTCATTAAGCCCTTAGAAGGCTCTACTATGACTCATGAAGAGGAAAGAAAAATAACATGATATATCAAAATTACAAGAGCAAGTGCAACAACTTCCGCTATCGCAAAGAGCAACAAAAAAATGAAATGGAAGTTTTTGAAGAAAGGCGTGGAAGATAAGATGGATGTTTTGAAGAATGGAATGGAAGCTAAGATGGATGACATGGAAGAAAAAATGGAAGACATGAAGAATGATCTAAAAAAATAGACATGAAAGGGTTTGAAGGAAGGTTTTGACAAAGTTGATACAATAAATGATTCCTAATGGCAAAAAGATAGTAGAGGAAACTCATGATGAGAAAAAAAATAACTGTTAATCATGATTTCATAAAATATAATGTTGGATTGAAGACCCACCATATTCCAAATATTGATATGAGGAAGTTTGATGGCAAGGATCCCGTAACATGGATACTACAGATGGAGAAATACTTTGATCTCCATAATGTGGAAAACACACAAAAGGTACGCATTTCAACTTTATATTTAGAACAAAAAACATTTGTATGGTCTCGATGGCTTTTCTCTTGTAAAAAAAATTGTCACTTGTTCAATTTTTACGAAGTAAATGATAGCACATTATGAGGATACAAAGAGAAACACCTTCTTTAGCCAATTTATAAATCACAAACAAAAGGGTTTAATGGTGGAGAACATTGAGGGCTTCCAAAAATTGAATATAAGGGTAATTGATATTCCAGAGGAACGCAGGATTGATGTCTTCATAGGGATTTTAAAGGAAAACATCCAACATGAGGTTCACCTTTGGGAAATCGATTCATTGGAGAAGCCATTCAGAGTTGGCAAAGAAAAATTGAATGTAAAATTATGGCGACAAGGAAGCCTACCACTCACATCTATAAAGATGGAAGTGTTGCTACTCCTAGACTTCCACAACCTAAAAGGTTGACACCACAACAATTGGAAGAAAAAAGAGAAAAAATGGCTTTGATAAAGTTTGTGATAGCAAAATACACTAAAGGTCATAAGTGTGTTGAGAAGAAATTATTTTACATAGATTGTGAAGAGGAGGAATAAAATGAACAAGAAACTTCAAAAAGAAGAGGATATACACTAGGAACCAACCCTAGAGAAATAAGAAAGGGAGAGGTGTGCACCTTCTACATTTCAAGAGTTGATGAATTCCATTTTCAAACCTTTTCCTTAGAAAGATGCATTTTCATGGACTCTTGAAGCAAATAAGGCCTTTGAACATCTCAAAGAGGAAATGTACCTAGCACATATCTTAGCTACGCTAGACTTCACAAAAACCTTTATTGTGGAATGTGATTCCTCAGGAAATGGAATTGGTGTTGTTTTAATGCAAGAAGGAAGACCCATTACTTTTGAAAGTCTTCCAATCGAAGGAAAGTATTTACAAAAAAACTATTTATGAGAAGGAAATGTTAACAATACTACATGCACTAAAGAAATGGTGACCTTACCTAATGGGAAGACACTTCAAGGTAAAAACTGATCATGATAGTCTTAAATAATTTTTGGAACAAAGACTATCTTCGAAGAGAAAAAAATGGGTCACAAAGATGTTGGGTTATGACTTTGAAATCATTTACAAAAAAGGGAAACTAAATGTTGTTTGTAGATGCACTCTCTAAGAAAGGATGAAGAGGTGGAAACATTTATTTGTGCCATTTTCTATTATCCAACCAGATTGGATAACTCAAAGCAAGGGATGAATGGAAGAATGATGAAGAAGTGTGGACACTCATTCAAAAAGTTGCAGCAATATCCTAACACATCCGATACATTTAGTTGGAAAAATGATTCCTTATGGTTTAAATATCGCTTATATCTTTGTAAGAATTCCCAACTAAAAACAAAAAGATTCTTTTGGAATTTCCCACCTCTCCCTTAAGAGGACACTCGAGATTTTTTAAAAAATTTACCACGAGGGTGAAAGAAATAATAATTTTGGGATGGCCTTAAATCTAATATTCAAAATTTTGTGGCGTGAATGTTTGGTTTTGTCAAACCAAAATAAAGTTGAGACAATTAAGATCCCCAAGTCTTCTACATCCTTTATCCATTACAAGTCAACGTTGGGAGGAGGTTTCAATGGATTTTATCAAATGTTTACTTAAGTCCGATGAAAGAGTGTCATCATGGTGGTAGTTGGTAGACTCACCAAGTATGCACACTTTTGTGCATTATCTCATCCATTTAAAGCAAGTAAAGTTGCTCACCGCATTTATGGAAAACAATTCGAAAAGCTACATGGAAACCCAAATATTATTGCTAAGCGACGAGATCCCATTTTTTACTAGAAATTTTTTGGACGGAAATTATTTTCTTATTTGGGTACTCAAGTATGATCGTAACTCATCTCATCATCCTCAATCGATGGGAAAACCGAGATAGTGAGCAAACACTATCTCGCTTGGAAGGATATCTTCATTGTTTTTGTATCCGATAAACAAACACAAAGGGTCAAGTGGTTACCTCTCAGTTGAATGGTGGTATAACACTTCCTTCCATATTGCAGAAAAAATGACCCCATTTATGGCACTTTATGGATATCATCCACCGTCCATCACATCATCTTTAAGAGAAAAATCTATGGTTCAAACCACTGGAAGATCACATCGAGCATTAACAACAAGTTCTCCAACTCTTAAAGGATAACCTAAATTTTGGCACAAAATCAAATGAAACAACATGCATATCAACATCACAGTGAGAGAAGTTTTGATGTAGGATACTCGGGTATTTTTTACGGCTACAACCATACAAACAAATGTCCCTCAAGAAATCTAAGAAGGATAATAAATTATCGCCAAAGTACTATGGTACTTACAAGGTGTTGCAAAATATCTGGGTACTATGGCTTACAAATTGGAGCTTCTTTCTTTGTCTCGAGTGCACCTAGTTTTCCATGTTTCGTGCTTAAAGAAGGTTATAGGTGACAAAACTTCAGTACAAAACAATATTGCCGTAACTTGATGAGGAAGGAAAAATCATATTGGAACATGAAGCAGTCACAGAAACAAGAACTTGACAACTACAAAATCGATCACTTTGATAGTATCTCATCATAGTGGAAGAACTTACCCACTCGAAGATTCCACATGGGAGGATGAGAATTTTCATACGTAAGCATCCAGAAAGCTACTCAAGCATTGAGGACAAACACTTTTTTTTCAAGGAGAGGGGCATGCTAGGTCCCTATATTACTAGTGTAGTCCCTTAGTTTTGTTAGTGTAGCCCCCTTTATTGTTATTGTTTGTACCACCTGTAGCCCCCATATTGTTATTATTGTGCCCCATAAAAGTCAATTTTTCTATTTTGTCCCTTACATTATTATTGTTAGGTCGACTAGGATTATATTGTGACCCCATGGACTCCTATATATAGAAAGGAGGTTTTTTTCATTTGTATCATCCAAGAATTGTTCATTTATGTTATGTAAATGAGGTTTCCCCCTCAAAGTGGCTGATTTCTAAGGCGTTGATCTCTCTTTTCTTCTATTTTTTGGAGTTGGTTTCATAACAGATATACCTTGGAAACCTTCATGTGGGGAAAACCAACAAAAATTGGGTTTCTTATTAAGCTTTCAGGGAGAAATATTTTCTTACAACAAATTAAACAAAAATTTTCTTTGGAAAATACCCAAGAAAAGATCTAAGGCCTCTTTCCCTCACTCAGTTCTTATATCACCCACATGCAAGGCTTCAAAGGAAAATTTTATGTACAAAGAAAACCCGACCTCTCGACCTAAGAGGAAACTCAACATCTCTATTTGATATTTCTCTAGCTAGCTCGATATAACCTTTTATTTCTCTTGCTACCAAAATAATATGCTTCGATCGAATCCCAAATTGTTCCAAATTGAATGTGCATATCCTTTGGCTTTGAACCTTTGGAAATTCATTAATTAATTTCCATACGAGATAATTGAGGTGACTCATTGCATGTCATGGCACATGATCCATGCATAATCACCTTCCAATCTATAATCTCAATATGGATGAGGTATAGAATATAAGGGATGGGACGAGAAAGGAAAGAAAGAAAAAAATGAGGATGAAAAAAGAGGAAAGAAAAAGGAGAAAGGGGGGAGGGGGTGGTCGAAAGCGCGAGTGGAATCATGTCAGAGGAGGAAAGGAGAGAGGAGGATAGTATAGACGGAAGTAAATTAGCATGACCACGAATGGGTGAGGGAAGTGGTTTTTAAAGGTTACTTTTAATTAATTACATTCAATCATGCTACTTGGTTTTTCATCTCTCCTCCTCCACATGCCAACTCAACTGCCACCCTGGGAACTACTAGGTCATTTGCCAATATCATAATATGGAAATTTTCAAAACTTCAAAACTTTATAATTATTTTTAAAATTTTTCGAAATCAATAAGTTTTTTTTTAATTGACTAGAGGAATCAACAATCGGTTTGTTTCATACTAACGTGACACAGGGTCAATTTTCGACCATTACCACTATAACCCCTTCGTGCATGCGTATACCCCTTTTCGCAGAACCAAAGTAAATTGATGGGTTCTGAAGCTTGAACCTCTTGGTACATAAAACTTCAATTTCACGACCAACTCCAATTGAGTTACCCCCTCATGGGGTTATTAATAAGGTTTATTTTATTTTATTTTTTTCAACGCAATATTGATAACTCTACTACTATATTTAACCCATTTCTTCACTAACTCTAATCCCATAACCATTTATTAGAATCTTAAAATTTTTCATTCTTTGTTGATTTCAAATAAAATTGAAAATTTCTCCCATCTCTATCCCCTTAGAAATTCTAGCAAATAGTTTCCATGCATCTTGTCATCTTTCTCTATAAGAAAATTTGGACCCATATGGATCGAGTGTTGTAACATGGGCTCCAATACTAATTTGTAACACCCCCCATTCGACCACTCGGGTGTATCACCACCTCTATAACCTAACCTTTTTGCAATTTACCCTTCAATTTTATTCATGTACCATTGGTGAAGCATGTTTTATCATTCTACCGCGCAATGAATTCATCTATAGGAATGTAATTACATAAATGTCACCATTTAAATGACCTTTGACATACAACAAATTAAAATATATCAAGCTGCGAGGGTTAGCTTAATAGGTCTTGGTATTGTTGCTAAAGCATCTTGTCCATTGGGAGGTCATGGGTTCAATTCTCCTCGACTCCCTTGGAGCTATATTTTTTTATTTTGGCCGGGGGGATGTGGATCCTTCAAGGTGATCCACTGGATTTTCCTTGAAAAAAAAAGAAAATAATATTGACATAAAAAAATAATTTAAACATAACAATAAACACTTATTTTTAGATAAAGAACTATCTCGTTTCATACCTTAGCCATTGCACCCAACAATATACAATGTCTCTCATCATATTTCAACGATGGTTATGCCCAATCCAGTGCCATGAATCTAGAAGGAAAAATGCTTATTTAAAATTGGCTATGGCACCTAATTAATGTTGAACATGAATAGTTCCATAATACCAAAATTTAACAACGTTTCACTATTAATTTGACATTTTCCATCATCTCACACAATCCATGGTAGTGAAAACCCTTCCCTACACTTGCAATCCATTGGGCTATGTGAGTACCCTTCTATGGGTTTTCAATTCAACTAAATAGGGATGCCTCGGACTTGTACCATATAGGAGTTCCATTTACCCTCAAGAGGCTTTTTCTTGGTACCTTCCCTCGGCTTCACACCAAGGTAACCTATCCAATTTTTAAAATCCACCTAGGGTTTTACTAGGAGCCAATCATGTCATAGGTTCACCCATTCTTCCCCCTATGGTTAATCCAATTACCTTCCATTGTACGAATGATACAATGGATGATGGGATGTCTCTAGCACACTTCACTTTTATGTGCATGTCCCTCCTCTCGACAAAATGAAATCTCTAAAGTCTTATAAAATTAGGATGAAAACAGTCATACTTAGGATTATTTTAATAATAGCTTATCCACCTGCGAGTAAGTCCTTCATCACTTAGCCCTATGCCACATTTTCATATTCATGGAGTTTTAGCCACCCCATACTCTATTGTTTGACTTGCTTTATAGCAATGGTTTATTTTATTAATGTGATTTCATACCTACAAAAAATACGATGTGTGGCTTCAAAACATGTAAAACATAAGCACAATGGCGTAAAACACTTGTACATGGGCACGTTCGCCCCAAAATAATCCTTGAATCACTATGATAAACATGATATGTACATCACGCACATAGGGGTCATCATAGAGGTGTTACATAAAAATTAAGATTTTCTTTTATATTACTTTAGAACATTGGACCTTAAGTTTTTTAACATAAAACAAATAAGAAAATGTTTAAGATTAATCATTATTAAAATTAAATAAAAATTAAAATCACTTCAATTAAAAAAATTACTAACTTTTTTAGAGTAATTTACTATTTTTATACATTTATTTTACTTAAAGTAATCACATCCGTTACTAAATAACATATTTTTATTTTTAATTAATATTATGGCTCGGTCCATAAAGTATTTCATTTAGGTAATTATTAGAGTAATTTACTATTTTAATATATTTCATTTACTTAAGTAATCACATCCGTTATTAAATAATATATTGTATTTTAATTAATATTATGGCTCGGGTCCATAATGTATTTCATTTAAGTAATTAAAGGTATCACCCAACAACTATCAAGAAAATGCATAAAACTACAAAAAGGAGGAGTCTCCCTAACTACACATTGTATTGATACTTGTTGTGTGATATCTTTAATTAAGTAATTGAAATACATTATGGATTAACCCATAATATTAATTAAGTAAATAAAAAATATTATTGAATAATAAATATAACTATTTAGATAAATAAATTGTTATAAAAAGTAAATTAAAAAATTAGAAAAAAATATATAAAGCAAAAATATTATTTATTTATATTTATATTAAAGAATTATTATTGAATTATTTTAATTGATTCATATATGTACTTTAAATCTAGAATTTTAAGTTTTATTTATACAATAAATTAATAATATTTAGTATGTATTATTAATTAATTACTTGACTAGATCTAGATTAACCGAAATATTATAATTAATTAACTTATAATCAGAACTAGATTAATTAAATATTATAATTAGTTCACACTTTATATATACCCCTAAATTTAATGAGAAATTTATTAAATGAAATAAAATAATAAATAGAAAATGATTTCAAAATATAAAATATTAATAATATATATGGAAATATGGAGAAATAGAGAAGTTTGTCAAAACCCTAAAACTAAAACTAGTTGCCCAAAAAAATTACTATAAATATAGAAGAGTTCATGGGTTGTCTTACAAGGTAGTTTCTCCAAGTCTAGTAGAAGAATTTATGTTTTCCATTCTGTTGGCTTCTAAAATGCAGCTCTCTTTTAGTTTTGTGATCCCACTTGTAATTTTATTCAAGTGGGTGGGTGTGAGTAATGGCTGGCAGCCAGCCAATGCAACTTGGTATGGTAATCTACATGGATTTCGGGAGTGATGGTAATTGCAATATATATTGAGTTGTTGTTATCATACTATTAGCATTATATGTTGGTAATTGCAATATATATTGAGTTGTTGTTATTATACTATTAGTATTATATGTTATGATCAAATTGGAAATGGAGAAAGATATGAATGAATGTTTGATAGGGAAAAATAAAACTGTATTTCTAATTTTGTGACAGGAGGCGCATGTGGATTTAGAGGCATAGTGAAAGAATCCCCTTTCAATTCATTAATAGCAGCAGGAAGTCCAGTCTTGTTCAAAGGTGGAAAAGGCTGTGGAGCTTGTTATCAAGTATGCATTCATTTAACTGTGTTTACTAATAGAGTTTACCCTGTATATGTAGATCAGATCAGGCTTCTCATAAGTTTTCTTTACCATGAAAGTTTAAAGTTTACCTTCTAGAGCATTCTCATAAGGGTTTTTTTTCAAGTAATAATATAGTTTTACCCAGTACAAGATTGTCAAAAAATTTTCTTTACTAATAATAAAGAGTTTACCCTGTAGAGGATTCTCATCATTAGTGTGGTCTTATGAACAGGTAAAGTGCACAGAGAGAGGCGTTTGTTCTGAAAAAGCCGATAACTGTGGTGATTTTACTTTGACTGAATGTCCGTGGTTGCGGAGGAGGTGGCAAAACACACTTTGATCTTAGTGGTGCCTCCTTTGACAACATTGCAGCGCCGGGTAAAGATGCAGAGCTCCGTAAAATGGGAATCGTGCCCATATCATTCCAACGGTATTTTATTATGTCTCATTACAACTTTCATGTCATTAAAAAATTGAAAAAAAAATCATAAAAACTATTTAAATTATTATTACTAATCTATAAGATAAACATATATACAATTAAAAAACATGCAACACCAACTATATTTTACTCCACAAATAAAAATCTTTTATTGATTTTACATCTTATATCTTATTTTTATTTACTAATGGGTGGATGTTGGTGTTCTGCATAGACACTTTGCTAAATATTTTGCAATATCCTTCCTAATTCTAGGCCAAACGTAGTTTTTCTTTATTGCAGAAAAATATTTTGTTTGATATCCCTGAATGGGAAGCACAAGGAAGCATAAGGGCTTTTCTGAAACCCATCCAAAATTAATTGTTTAATGGTCATATGATTAGGAAAATATATTATTCCTCTAAAAATTCAATAAATTATCTTTATTAATACCATATTCAGAGTTAAATTTTATTTGGGTTATAAGAATTTTCATATACATAGTGTAACGTCAAACTTAATCCATCAACCACTCAGATTTTCCTTCCTTTTAAATGATTAATATCAAAGTCAAATTCACTAAGAAAAGAAGTCCATCTTGCTGGATGGGAATTAAGGTTAGGTTGTTTAAAAAAGGAAGGTTAGGTTCTTTAAAAAAGGATAGTTAAACTTCTATGGACAATAATTAACATTATTAAATCCAATGGGTAATATCTCCATATGTAATACCCTTCTATTTTTTTATGTTAGTTATTTTTATACTTTGACTATTTTTAGGTTTGATGGCTAAGGAAGCCATGTAATTAAAATTATTGTGATGTAATTAAGAGATTTTCATTAATAAATAATAAGTATATACCCCTTCATTAAAATCCAATGGGTAATATCTCCATATGTATTACCCCTTCTATTTTTTATGTTAGCTATTTTTATACTTTGACTATTTTTAGGTTTGATGGCTAAGGAAGCCATGTAATTAAAATCATTGTGATGTAATTAATAGATTTTCATTAATAAATAATAAGTTATAAATTACTTGGGAGAGAAGCACTAGAGTTAGAAGATTCTTTCCAAGACCGGAAACCATTATTGGTGGATCAAAGTTAAGAGAAGTCTTCCCTTAAATATGTTGAAGTCCAACAAGAAATTTTCTTGTAGCACACACACTAGTGTGGGACAAAATAGGTACTATCCATACATTAGTGTTAAGGCCAAATTAATTAATTAATTTGGAGCACTCGTCACTTGTAATAGTTAACCGAGCATGATAAACTCGCTAGCTCATGTATTTCGAGTTGAAGGTGGTTGGTGAGGCATGTAGAGTAATTCTATTAGTTATGGAGTTTGAATTTCATTTGGTGCATTAGTTTAATGCATGAGTAATCGTTAACTCCATTAGGTGAGTTAGAATCACTCGAACTAGTTGTAACTGGCTTTGTTGCACTAGTGAAAGATCAAGTGAATTAAATATTATTTAATTCACAATCGCTGATCTGCCATGCAATTGATGATTTACATGCATGTCGGCTTCCCGTGGAGACCCAACTGAGACAAAGGTTAAAGGGATATTAACTATCAGCTTGTGTGATTAGTAGTTTGCCCACATGCAACCACACATCCATTGGATAGCGAATGATCACTTTTGGAAGGCCAAAAATTCCTAAAGAATAGGGATTGCATTCATCACGAATTGCGTAAGCAAGGCAGGTTGTTTAGAGGTTGAGAATTGGCTAAGCGTTGGTCAGTTTTGTCCAGGACATTGTGAGACAGTTATGAAGGTGCAAGAGACCCTTGTGAGAATAGTGCATTGTAATTATTTCGTAATTCCATGGTTAATATACAATAGAAGATAGAGGGGTTTTGAGCAAGCAAGCTTTCCTCTGAGAACTTATCTGTGTTGTGGTTTGATTTGATTCTTTCTTTGCTTAAATGTGATTGTCGATTGTGTTTAATTTCCACAATTGATTTAAAGAAGCATTCAGTATCTAGCTTTAGTACATTGTTAGATCGGATTGAATCCATTGATATACACATGTTTATATAATTTCTACCTGGTATCATAGCAGAGGAAATTACTATAGTGGAGGAGAATTTGAGTTTGTGAATGAATTGAATTTGAATTTTCAAAAGGTATTCTTGGAGCGACAGGTGATTCAGGATCGAAATGGCTTTCAATGGCTTGATATTGGAGTATGCACTCGAGGGCAACTCTAACTATATTGTGTGGAAAGACAGGATGGAGGCAGTATCGGAGGACAATGGGTTGAAAGAATTCATTGATAATGATTTTTCCAAACCCGTTGTAGCAGATGTTGCAAATCTTGATGCTTGACAAAAAAAGGTTGCAAAGGTGAGGAGGATCTTATTGGAGGGAGTAAGAGACCACATTGCCTCATGTATCCATGGAAGAGCGACACCATATGCAATGTGAAAAGCTTTGATAGATCTATTTCAGAGAAAAAGTGATCATAGAAAATTGGCACTAAAGGACAAGCTTAGGAAAATCGAAATGGAGAAAGGCGATACTATGCCGAAATATTTAACAAAGTTTGTCCAATGTCGGGATAAGCCTGAGAGTGTCGGCATTACTTTCGCGAATGATGACTTGGTGAGCCTAGCTCTTCTAGGACTTCCCAAGAGTTGGCATAGTTATCATGACTCTGTCAATGGAAGGGAAAAAGCTGCCAGATTGGGAACGAATTTGGTCAGATTTGGTGCAAGAAGAATTCAGGCGGAATACCAAGGATGGTTCTTCATCTAAGCATGATGATGAAGAAGATTGCACTTTGGATGCCAAGGCGAAGAAGGGCAAACGAAATAAATTCCATTCAAAATCTGATTTCGACAAAGATGGAAAGAAGCATGACATGTCTAGAGTGAAGTGTTTTCACTTTCATGAGCATGGACATTATGCCACTGATTGTCCACAAAATAAGAAGAACAAGAAGGATTCAGGATCTACAACTGGTGAGGCATTGGTCTCACAATTTGTGCTTGAATTCTTTCTCATTGCATACATGGTGTCAAGTGCAATGGGATCGATGTTGTACTTGGATAGTGGTGCATCCTTTCACATCACGAGAGACAGAGAACTTTTCAGTAGCTTGGAGGAGAAGGACATCCATATGAATATCGAACTAGGTGATGACTGGACGGTGTAATGCTACCGGGATTGGTATGGTTACCTTCCAAACATAGTTAGGTAAACCCTTTCAATTAAAATATGTAATGCATGTACCAGGCTTGAAGAAAAAATTTGGTCTCGTTGCAATGTTGGAGGATAGAGGCTATGATGTTGTTTTGAGTGAGGGAAAAGCTTTCCTTCGACACGAAGCAACAATACAAGCCAAGAAGATTGGGATTCATGTGAATAATCTCTATAAAATTGATGTAGATGGTTGTGTATCATTGATGGGTAAGGTGGACAAAGTGGTGAGTCGGGATGAGGATGAGTTATGGCATAGGAGATTGGGCCATCTACACCACAGAGCATTGAAGGTCATGTAGCAGATTTATATGGGTCTTCTGAAGGGTACTCTCGCGCAGTACGTACACATGCAAGGGATGTACTATGGGGAAGTATGCAAAGGCCACTTTTCATGAGAAGGAGAACCGAGCTTCGAAAATCCTTAGGGAGATTTCACTCAGACATGTGTGGACCATTCTCTATTGCTTCGACGTAAAAAATCATAAGTACTATGTGATATTTGTTGATGATTTTTCTAGAAAGTATTGGAGCTACTTCATGTAGAAGAACGATTAGACATTCTAAAAATTTCTTGAGTTCAAAGCACTGGTGGAGAAAGACACTGAGGAAGCATGTGAAGGCTCTTAGGAGCGACAATGGTGGTAAGTACTTATCAAATGAATTCAAGAACTTTTGCGAGAAAGAAGGAATTCAGAGAGAGTTGATTGTGCCTCATAACCCACATCAGAATGGGGTCACTAAAAGAAATAATAGAACAATTGTGGGTGCAGCACGAGTGATGTTGCATGATCGTGGCCTATTGTTGCATCTATGGGCGGAGGCATGCAACACAACTGGTATTTTTGCAAAATCATTGCCCTCATCGGATACTTGGCATGAGCACACCAAAAGAGGCATTTTACTGGTAAGAAACCCGATGTTTCACATTTTAATATTTTTTGGCTCATCTGTTTTATGTGCATGTGACCAAAGACGCCAAGAATAAGCTCTAACCAACAGCCAATATTGGGATATTTTTGGGGTACACCGATACTCCCCACAACTATCGGGTGTATTTTCCAAACAACGGAATGACTCGTTGTGAGACGAGATATAAAATTTGATGAGGAGAAAAGCCATGTGATTGTCCCATTGAGAGGGAGTTGGATTTGCATGCAGAGGCAGGAACTCTTGGTTCCAAAGAATGAACCTCAATATGTGGAGAAGCCACATTCGAAGGATCATGGAGTGGAAAAAAAACACTCATGTGGAGCCATCAACCAAAAAATGGTGGAAGGCACATTAGCAGTACTCGATAGATTGATACTTTATGTGGTAGAGAATGTAGGAGCCCCTACTTCACTACGCAGATAGAGTTAGTCTCTAGAAAACTTTACTCGGATACATGGCTCTTATGAGAAAGTGTATTGTGACATAACCATCTTCCTTTGAGGAAGAAGTGCAACAACCAATTTGGGTTGACGCTATGGTAGAGGAGTATGACTCCATCATCAAGAACAAGGGCATGGGAGGTTGTCCCAATAACAATCGTAAAATCGATGGTTGGATCTAGATGGATCTATAACGTGAAGCAAGCTTCGGATGGGAGTGTGGTGAAGTATAAGGCCAAATTTGTGGCTCGGGGATTCTCACAAGTTTAGGGGATCGGCTATAAAGAGACTTTCACACCAGTCGCGAGGTACTCTTCCATTAGATCTATCCCTTGCACTCTCAGTGCGGATGGGGTGGCACATTCATCATATGGATGTGAAAATTGTGTTTCTCAATGGATTTATTAAGGAGGAAGTGTACGTAGAGCAGCCAGATGGTTTCGAAATATTTGACAATGAGTCACATGTGTGTCGACTCAAGAGAGCATTGTATGGTTTGAAGCAAGCATCTCGTACTTGGTACACTCGGATTTACAACTATTTCACCGGGTTGGGCTTCATGAAAAGTGAAGCGGATGCAAACCTTTACTAGATTGTGGTTGATGGTAAGCTCTTGATTATCGTACTTTATGTTGATGATCTAATTTTGACGAGATGATGAGAAGTTGATAACATCATCCAAGGAGGATCTTGCAAGGGAGTTCGAAATGAAGGACATGGGACTCCTTCACTATTTCCTTGGTTTGGAAATATGGCAACGGGATGGTGAAATTTTTTGTTTCTCAAGGCAAGTATGCCAAAGAGATACCGGGTAAGTTTCACATGGAGAGCTATAAACCCATGGACACTCCTCTTCCAGAAAAATTGAAGGAAAGAGGATGCTACTTCAAGAGAAGTAGTGGACGTTAATGTCTATAGGTAGCTAGTGGGTTCACCGATGTACTTGGTGAACACTAGACCGTACATTTGGTACGCAGCTAACCAGTTTGAGTCAAGCTATGGTTAAGCCGACCAAGCTCTTTTGGAAGGCGAGGAAGCATGTCTTGAGATATCTCAGGGGTAGCAGACAGAGTAAGGATTATGGTATAGACAAGATAGAGGGATTGAAGATTCAAGGCTTCACGGATGCAGACATTAGGCATGAAGTCCATTAGACAGAAAAGAGCACATCAGAGGCATCTTCAACATAGGATGGACAACAACTTCTGGGTATAGCATGAAGCAACGATCCGTGGCACTCTGAGTTCAGCTCGAGGCAAAAGTACATGGCAGCAAGTCAAGATGCATGTGAGGCCATTTGGATGAGAAATATGATGGTTAGTTTGTTTGGTTCTCAGATGGATTCGACCGTGATACTTTGTGATAACCGTAGTTGCATTAAACTCTTGATTAATCCAAAGTATTCCATGATAGGTCCAAGCACATAGACATCCGGTACCACCATCTCGGAGATTGTGTTCGTAGGCACATTATGTTACTTCATTAAATTCCCACGGAGGATCGAGATGCGTATATTATGACAAAGGCACTCACCGGGAGCAAATTCGAATACCATAGTAGGCATGGATCGGGGTGGTAGATAATCCATTTCTTGTTGAGAGGGAATGTTGAAGTCCAACAACAAATTGCAGCACACACACTAGTGTGGGACCAATAGGTCCTAGCGATACATTAGTGTGAAGACCAAATTAATTAATTAATTTGATGCAGTGTTTAACTTTAATTTTCCCTTAATTAAATTGACAATAAAATGTAATATTATATCATGATCACTTATAATAGTTAACTGAGTGTGATAAACTCGCTTATCTCATGCATTTCGAGTTGAGGGTGGTTAGTGAGGCATGCGTAGTAATTCTATTAGTTATGGAGTTCAAATTGTAGCTGAATCATTAATTGATTAACTAAGTTAGGTGAGTTAGAGTCAGTTTGAAATAGTTGTAGTTGTTGGTTGCACTAGTGAGATATCAAGTGAATTAAATATTATTTAATTCACAATCAATGATTCTGCCATGCAACTGGTGATTTACTATAAATAGTTGCATTGCATGGCGCTTCCGAGTGTAGACCCAGCTTGAGACAAAGGTTAAAGGGATGTTAACTATCGGCTGTGTGATTAGTAGGTTTCCCGTGATGAAACCGTACATCCATTGGATTGTCGATGATCCTTACACAGCTTTAGAAGGCCAAAATTTCTAAAGAATAGGGATTGCATTCATCAAGAATTGCACAGCAAGCGGTGCTATTTAGAGGGCCGAGAATTGGCTAGGTGTTGGTTATTTTTGTCCAGGACAATGTGATACTGCTTGTGAGGGTGCAAGAGACTCTTGTGAGAAGAGTGTTTTGTAATTGTTTCATGATTCCATGGTTAATATACAATAGAAGATAGAGGGGTTTTGAGTAGCAAGATTTCCTCGAAATTATCCGTGTTGTGGTTTGATTTGATTCTTTATTTTCTTGAATGTGATTAGGTCTTGTGTTTAATTTCCACAATTGATTTGTAGAAACAACAAAAAAAAAGTAAAAGAAAGAAAGCCTAAGCAAGTGGGTTGGTAGACCCAAAAAGTGGGATGTTGATAAAAATATTCTAGGGAAGAATACTTATAAAAATACATTACATGGGAATCCAATGAGGTTTTTATTTTAGTGGCAAGCTTATCTTAGCTTGAAGGGGAATTGTGGATTCAATTTAGCGGTTGGGAGGAACATGCTAAGCTCCCAAGAAATTTTGTCCAACAACCATTCAGTTAGGATTATGGTACTACTCACTTTGAGTTAAATATTATTTTTGTTTAAATCCTAGTGATGATAAAATAAATGTATGTTACCCCGAAAAGTGGGGAATATTAATAAGATAGAAATTGAGTTCGTGATATATGGTATCAAAGTCCATGTTTCAATACTGGCCTACAAGAGACCACCATTATAACATAATTTAAATAGAGAAAATTTTTGAGATGTGTATTCTAACGATGGGTTGTATAATCACAAGGTACCAAGTGAAGCAAGATGAAGATTCGAGATGGTTGATGATCCTACTCCACCTACACTAGAGGGATAGGGAATATATGTGGAGTTGGGGGGAGGATATACCCCCACAAAAAAATCAATTTTTTGGATATTATTAGAAGTATACAACAAGACTTAACTTACCTAAAAACCAACAATGAATGTCTCGTAAGAAAGTAAGGGAAGAACAAGAAAGAATGAACAATGAATTAATTGAAAAGTATAGTCATAAACTAATATAAACCCGAGGTACTCGAAAAGGAAAAATTTTGAGATAGAATAAAAAAGTTTGTAAGTGGAGGTGATTCAAGAAAAACTTGTCCAAAAACACATAGAAGGAAGAAGAGGATGGAGTTGTAACAACCCTAGTGAAAAATCAATTTAATAAAATTTAATAAAGGCAAAATAATAAAAACGATTACGGGACACTTATTCCAAGATGAATTTTGGGAAAAACATCCTAGTGTGGGTGTTCATTTTGAGTTATTATTGCTAAGGAAATTGAAAAAAGGAAATGGATAAGGTATTTGGAAAGGAAAAGTGGCCTTTATTGGCATTTATTTATGAAAATAATGGAAAAATAGGAGAAAAATGAAGGTGAAATGTTATAGGTTGCATGTGAGGAGGAAATGAAGGTGAAACGTTAAAAAATAGGTCGTGAAACTCGCGAAAAAGGCTAGTATAGCCCCTAACCTCATCGAAAGAATAGGTCACACCCAATATGGATGTTCTCGACAATTCAGGTTTGACGAAAAATGTCGATAGGCATCGTTTGTGTGATATTACTCAAGTTACCTTCCGTAAAAAAATTTTGTATTAGAATAGGTGCTTTGAAGTGGAGGAGAAGGAATCTTAGAATAAAACCTCTCAATACACATAGACATGGCCCCAAGGCCGTGCATGAGCGAGGAACGGTGATTACTATCATCCTAAGGAGGATCCTCGAGAGACATAGTTTCCATGATGGCTTTATCGGAGGGAAATATCTCTCTCAAGGGATCGGGTGAATCCGAATCGCCAAGCCAAGGGGATTGAGAATAAGTATCAAGAGACATGCCCAAAGGATCATGATCGTAAGGCAGAGGATCCGAAGCCGAAATAAGTTCATAATAATCAATCTCGATTCTACTTAATGGCATTGAATCTCCAAAGAATCAATCGCTCTGGGGGTGATTCACTGATCGTCAGACACTGGAGATCATATTAATCCCGAACAGTGTTGAGTGGAGGAAGAGGAAAAAGTTATAAAATTTTAAATATGTGTAAAAATTAAATTACTTTTCACTTTTACCTCTTGTGAATAATTTGTTACCCTTTTTCACTATGATTTTGCGACATCAATGACGGGCAATCCGGAAGACCAATCTCGAATCCATCAGGTCCCTGTGTAAGAGATAGCATCCTTCCCGTACATTTTGATTATACTTTCATTACCTACAACCCCATATTTTGTAAATCTATGGGGGGAATTTTCAAAATATAGGGCGCGGTGATTGATGCGAGTATCGAGCATGGACCGTGCCAATCGTCCTAAAATTTGAACTAGGGTGTGCCAATCTGCAACAGATCAATTTTTAGCATGTGATTTTAAACAAGGAGGCCCAAATTAATGATTCAAAAGATGTGGGTTTGGCTAGTGACATTCATATCAATGTTTTTTGCAAGTGTGAAACGAAAAAATGGTGATCGAATGGAAAGAATGAGAACATAGTGAAGAAGATAAGGAAGCCATGGGCAATAGAAGATGCATGGAAGATCTTATAGATTATGAGCTCAAGAAATCTATTTATGACACCATGTCTCAGAGCTCAACTAGAGTTTGTTATAGTACTTGATCAATGTCTCGGGACATTGATCAGAGAAAAATTCATTATTCATGACCAGGAACTTGAGATTGAAGTCTCAGATGTTTATTTCATAACCGAAACCACTCGCGAAGGGGGGAAATACCAATCTTGACCGGCACCCTGACCCTCAATGGAGAACATGAGTATGGTTATTTGACAGTGGTGTGCCCGATGGGGCAAGGAAAGGATCGAGAAGCGGAAAAGTGGATATCCAAACTATTCCGAATTTGGCACTAAAGGTAGTGCTTCCACACCATTACACGAGCTGCAGGGATCGCGAGCGCCACATGAGGCCACAAAGACACAGCTACTTCTTGCTATAGATTTCATGGCACCGACCCTCTATAAACTAGGCTAGAGGCAGTGACAATCAACATGAAGCATCAACCGACAAAAGTGCAAGAAAACCAAGCCGAAAGCGGTTTGGTTATGGGTCCATACCGGTATCGTTCATCTTGGAACGACCTACCAATATTTCATCATCGGGAGGTGATAGTTCCGACACCACCAGCCCAAGAGCCATGGGATGGCCCATTGGGAAGCTCGATGCCAAGGTTAGGGGTCAAAAGTCGACTAGACGTTCTTTGAGTGGCTCCACCGACACTGATTCTTGTGGAGGATTGGCCCCTACTCTGCATAGATTTCACGGGTGATGCAAATCTCCCCCACTCCCCTGAAGGAGAGGATTGGGATGAAGTACTGGGTGAGACTCATTTTATTTATTTTGATGAGTATTATGATTTTTTTTTATGCATGTTTTGACATTAATCCATGTAATTGCGGATGTTTGGCCCTAGAGAGACCTACAAGTATGTCCCTCGATAGTGAGGTGAATTCCTCGCGACTTTGATGTTGCCCCTCATGGTGAGGGAGGCGAGGAGGAGGAAATCATACGCAACTTGGAGGGAATCTCCCATGGGCATCTCGGACTATGCGTGATTAGATGATGTTCATCATGCCTACCAGAGACACACCTGCAGGGTGTCAAACCATGTCCACCACTTGCTTGTATGGGTCGTGATATGTTATCATGCGTGTCACGTCGAGTAGACACCTAGGTTTTATTTCCGCATATTTTTTGAGAGACATGATATCTCAAGATGTAACCGAAACATGCATATTTTTTGAAATTATGATGCACATGAATGCAAACATTCAATATATATATATATATATACATCTATTTTTCCCTCGTATGGGATCTTGTCATGTGATGATGATTTTTTTTACAAATGATGCAAATGTCTATCTAATACAATGTTAGCTAATGTATCGCTTAATGCATTCATTCATCTAGGAATATGTTGATATGTAATGTAATAAAAATGTCTTTCCAGATGAATACGCAAATAAAACCTTAAGATGTGAGGGTTTCTAATGTAATAATGTATATTAAGTTGAAGAACAATAAGCTATGAGTCTAGGTTAATAATCAATGCACAAATGTCGAGGGTAATAGTCTCGGTTAATAATTCAATAACAACACTATATTCAACGACATTGTTTGTAGTTCATCCTAGATAGATAGCTTGAAGGTCTATCAACTCACCGTGTCTAGAGAACAAAGTTCTTTGAGTGGCTCCACTGATGACGCTGATTATCATGGAGGATTGGCCCTACTCTACAACAAATTTCATGGGTGATGCAGATCTCCCACTCCGAGAAGGAGAGGATTGGGATGAAGTACTAGGTGAGACTCATTTTTTATTTTGATGAGTATTATGATTTTTTTTTATGCGTGTTCTGACATTAATCCATGTAATTGTAGATGTTGGCCCAGAGAGACCTAGGGCAGATATGTCCTTGATAACAAGGTGAATTCCTTGCGACTTTGATGTTGCCCCTCATGGTGAGGAAGGCAAGAGAGGAAATAATATGCAACTTGGAGGGAATCTCCGTGGTATCCTGGACTATGCGCGATTCGATGATGTTCCTCATGCATACCGAGACACACTCGCAGGGGATGTCAAATCGTTTCACCGCTGCAGTTTGGCATGTAGCCGTGACATGTTATCATGTGCGTCACGTCAAGTAGACACCTAGGTTTTATTTCCACATATTTTTTTTAGAGACATGATGTCTCAAGATGTAACTAGAAACATGCATATTTTTTTTGAAACTTATGATGCACACGAATGCAAAAAAATTGATATATATATATATATACATACACACACACACACACATCTATTTTCCTGTATGGATCATGTCATGTGATGATGATTTTTTACAAATTACGCAAACTGTCTATCTAATACAATGTTAGCTACTGTATCAGTTAATGCATTCATTTGTCTAGGAATATGTTTATATGTAATGTAATCAAAATATCTTTCCAGTAAACAAATACGCAAATACAACCTTAAGATGTGAGGGTTTCTAACAGAATAATGTCCATTAAGTTGAAGAACAACAAGCTGTGAGTCTAGGTTAACAATCAATGCACGAATGTCGAGGGTAATCACCTCGATTAATAGTTCAAATAACAACACTATATTCAACGACATTGTTTTGTAGTTCATCCTAGACAGATACCTTGAAGGTCTATCAACTCACCAACAGGATTATAAATCACCCTAGGTTGTCGAAGACAAGTTCAGGGTACTACGGGAAGCACCATCCATGAAACCGACATAAGGGGTAATATACATCTGCACAATAAGCAACGATCCAATAAGCAGGAAAATGCTCCCAAAAGCACACCAAGCCAAAATGTACAAAAAAAATGAAAAGAACACCTATGTACACAAAACATGCACGAATGACTCATGCATATTATTTTTTAAGATACAACCCATTTATGGGCTGATCTAGAGGATGACCTTCATAATCAATAAGCTCATAGGCCCCATTCCGCAAAACACGTTTAACAATGTAGGGCCCATGCCACATGGGTTGAAATTTTCCCCGCCCCCCAACTTATCGTGAGCTTGGTCGTACAGGGAGGATGAGGTATCCTTCTATGAAGGAACAAGGGGAAAATCGACTGGTCAAAATGAGCTTTGACCCACCTTTTTCTATGCTTCAATGACCAAAGCAAAGATAGCGATGAGTTTCATCCAGCCTTTCTAAGTAGAGAAGACGATCTTCTTCTAGTGAAGTATTCGACAGTAATTCAACAGACTAGCTTGAGTGAAAGGTATTTCACATTCAATCGGAAGGGTAGCTTCCAGACCGTAAACAAGCTGGAAATGGAGTGAACCCAGGGTTGCATCCTTTACTTAGGTTTAGGTATGCCCAAAAGAGCCGAAAAATAACATGAGATGCCAGTTTGATTTGTGCATCCCAATCGTACGTTGAAGCATAGTGATGAGAACTTTATTCATGGCTTCAACCTCGGCCATTGGCCCTGAGGATAGTATGACGTTGAGCTGTCATGATGCGAGACCCAACTTTGAAGTCAACTCTGCCACCATGTAATGCCGAAAATGGGAACCATGATCGATAAACAAATGGCTTGAGGGACACCAAACCTAGAAATGACATGATTGAATAGAAACTATGATGTTGTCTTACCGTCGGCCATAAGTGTAGGCATTGCTTCGGCCCATTTGGTGAAGTAGTCAACGGCTATGATGATATAAGCATGCCCCTCGGCCGAGTGAGGGTTACACGTCATAAAATCAATGCCCCACTTCGCAAGGGACCAACGGTGATGACAAGGTGGAGATGGGAAGGAAGCGCGCGCATCTTGCTCTGATATATCCGGGAAATCATGGCACTTTACGGACAGCAATAGATGCAGTCTTTGAAAGATTGAGGGCCACAAATACCCAAACGAGAAGAATTTTCTATACGAGTAGCATAACCGCATATGTGACTGCCATAGGCACCACTATGACAATCATTCAAGGCTTTCTCACCTCCTCGAGATTCATACATCGACAGATAATGGAATCAACTTCGATGCGGTAGAGTGTATCTCCGACTATACGATAGGGTTGTGATTGATGACGGATGCCTTGGCGAGCATCCTTTCATCAACTCAGATTGGAAGGTAGAAGTACTAAAGATATACGATGATATCACCATACCAACGATCGAGGGTGCTAATCAGAAAAAAGTGTGTCATCCGGAATGCGGTTCTCGGAACCCAGGATGGAGCAGAGTCGGAAGGGAGAGAGTAGATTAAATCGATGAAGACTAATGACTTCTTCGACTTGGTAGTAGTGAACTCCAAATCGAGCTCTTGGAGGATGACAAATCCACTTTGAGTAATTTCCCCCGAAAGCAATTGACGAGACAATATGTCAGTCATGTTGTAGTCAGAAATCACGATCATCAGTACGCAACAAAGAAATGTAGTGACAAAAACGTTTGAACAGATTGAACAACAACTAACGACAACTTCTTGACATGTGCATATCGTGTTTTCAGTATCGATATGGTTACAAGATAGATAATAAATGACATGCTCGTCACCATCATCATCATCTTGTACCAAAACCATGGCAATCGTGCTGAAAAGCAGCAACCAAATAGAGGGAATAATCGCGATGATAATTTGGAGGATGCAACAGAAAGAGCATTGACAAGCAATGTCTTCAGTGCATCGAAGGACTTTTGGGCGATCTCATCCCAAAGGAATGGGATGCCTTGCTTTAATAATCACGTAAATCCTTTAGCCACTTCGGCATAGTTAGGGTATAAAATGGCGTAAGAAGTTAGCTTTCCCTTACAACCTCTACGTAGCTGATGTAATGAGGATGGAGAGGGAGATTAACAAATAGCTTCAACATTTGAGTGGATCGAGACGAAATCCCTGTCTTTGGAAATGATAAATCCCTAAGAGTCTACCGAAGTCAACGCAGAAGACGCACTTATGCGGATTCAACTGGGATGTAATAGCGTCGACAATGAAGAAAAATCTGATGGAGATGATCGAATATGGTCTATTACGCTTAGGTGAATGAGTCGGAAGGTCATCCAGGTAAGGTTGAACAATGATGCGTGATATCATGGAAAGCATATGACATTTGCTCGCTAAAATGTAGCCCTAGCATTTTTCAAACCGAAAGGGAGCTTTTTATAAGTGAAAAGTACCCCAAGGATAGATAAAGGCGGTCTTATGTTGATCGGTCAGAAGAACGTTTAATCTAGTTGTAGCCATAAAATCTGTCCATAAGGGAAAAAATCTCACTCCCGAGCACAGTCATCGATGATTTGATCAATAAAGGGAGTAGGATAATTATCCTTAGGACAAGCATGGTTAATGTCACAGTAATCAACACGGACATGAATGGTACCCTATTTCTTATCTACAGGAACAATATTGGAAACCCATTCGATCGAGGGAATCGGATAGATAAAACCAGCTTTAAGAAGTTTTTCAACTTCTCCCTTAATAGCGAGCAACCTTTCTAGGGTGCACGGAGACGATAAGACGTTAGCGAAACAGGCTTTGCACCGAGGATAGGTAGGAATCTCATGCACCACTATACTTGGATCAATTTCGGGAATCTCTTTGTAAGACCATGCAAAAGACTGTCGCGAAACTCGTGGAAAAGGCTAGTATAGACTGAACCTCATCGGAAGAACAAGTCACCCCCAATATGGATGTTCTCGACAATTCCCGAGTTTGACGGAAAATGTCGATAGGCATCGTTTGTGTGATATTACTCAAGTTACCTTCGTAAAAACTTCATGTGTCGAATAGGCGTTTTGAAGTGGAGGAGAAGGAACTCTAAGAAGAAAACCTCTCAAGACACGTAGACATGGCCCCTAGGCCGGGCATGAATGAGGAAATGATGATGACTATTATCCCAAGGAGGATCCTCAAGAGACATAGTTTCCACGATGGCTTCATCGGAGGGAAAATATCTCTCTCAAGGGATCGGAGAGAATCCGAATCGCCGAGCCAAGGGGATTGAGAATAAGTATCAAGAGACATGCCCAAAGGAGCATGATCGGAAGGTGGAGGATCCGAAGCCAAAAATAAGTTCATAATAATCAATCTCGATCGAATTTAAATGACATCGAATCTCCAAATGAATCAATCTGCTTGAGGGGATGATCCACGGATCATCGGACCTAGAGATCATATTAACACGAACAGTGTTGGGTGGAGGAAGAGGAAAAATACCCATGAGGGTAGGATCTTTGAAGAGACCCTAGCCTATGCTCTCGTAAGGCGTAGGAATTTGATCTACGTACGGGAAATGTTGTTCTCGGAAGAAGAAGTGAAGAATGACAACTGATCGACGAGTAACGATCTTTCCTTCATCGTAGAAATTGCAAAACACGAAAGAGAGTGGATAGAACGCATAGTATGGCATGGGTCCAACTGCGACCGAGGAGAATATTGTAATTGAGGTTGGCGTCAACTACTTCAACCTTAACGTTGACTTTGTCTTCCCTTCTAAGGTAATCGGTAAACTAGCGAGAACACGAGAGGTTTAGATTCCCTTCCATAAAACGCTTCTAGAGCATTTGGAGATGAATTCAAAGCTAGAGAACTAATAGCTTTCCGGTAGGCAGATGACATGACGCACGTAGACGCACCCTCATCCATGACTGCTCGATGGATGTTCAATCCATTAATTCAAACTTGTATGATGAGCACAAGCTGGTGAGGGAGACATGGGATGAAATTCTCCAAGTCGAAAGTGATAAGGCTCGAATCAGTAGGATCAACCCCACCGATCGAAGATAGAAAATCCTTCTGTTGAGATGGATAACTCTGAAGTACTTCTAATGCAGACATTACAGATGGCGCCTAAGCCAAATCCTCAACAATACTGTAATGTTGAGCACCACGGGTGACCCCATGGACTCTTATATATAGAAAGGAGGTATTTTCATTTGTATCATCCAAGAATTGTTCATTTATGTAATGTAAAAGAGGTTGCCCCTTCAGAGTGGCTGATTTCAAAGGCATTGATCTCTCTTTTCTTCTATTTTTTGGAGCTAGTTTCATAACATTTGGTATCGAATCTTTGGATTCTAGGGTTTCGTTGCTTCAAACAGGTCATCGTGGAATTTTTCACTATAACGTTTTTCTCTCTAAAGGTTCAAAAGATAATAAAAAAAACCCGTTTGCGAGAAAATCCCGAGGAACTTCGTGTAAAAATTTCAGATCTTGGTTTGCAATATTTTTGGAGATATGATCTATGGAAGTTAGGGTTTTTTGTTGGCTCCCTAATTTCATCTCAAAGAGGTGACCTTGGGAAAATTTTCATAACTCTATCTCTAAGCATCGGATTGGAATTTTGTAAAAACTTGCCGAAAGTACATGGAAATTTAGTTTCTTGTGTGTCAATTTCAAAGCCAAAGGAGGAAACGATGACATATGGCATGCCATACAAGTGCGCTCTACTCGAACCAGTCCATAATTGGGTCATTGTGGGAGATTGGGCATAAATTTTGTCTTGAAGAATCAAAATAAGGTAAGACTTGTGGCATTGGAAAGAAGATTCGGAGGGATACTAAAGGACTGAAGATAAAAACTTGGGGATCCGAAAATTACGGAGATACATCAGTTTCAATATCGAGCTCCTCAAAAGGAAGAAAAAGGTGTGTATTTTTTTTTCAAATTGCATAAGTCTTGTTTGAAAACATCAGTTTGAAGTGATTCCAAGGGCATATTGAAGCATAGATATCAGTATTGGGTTCTAAAATTTCCCCTAAAAAAAATTAAACACTCATTAAGCCCTTAGAAGGCTCTACTATGACTCATGAAGAGGAAGAAAAAGTAACATGATATATCAAAATTACAAGAGCAAGTGCAACAACTTCCACTATCGCAAAGAGCAACAAAAAAATGAAATGGAAGTTTTGAAGAAAGGCGTGGAAGATAAGATGGATGTTTTGAAGAATGGAATGGAAGCTAAGATGGATGACATGGAAGAAAAAAATGGAAGACATGAAGAATGATCTAAAAATAGACATGAAAGGGTTTGAAGGAAGGTTTGACAAAGTTGATACAATAAATGATTCCTAATGGCGAAAAAGATAGTAGAGGAAACTCATGATGAGAAAAAAAATAACTGTTAATCATGATTTCATAAAATATAATGTTGGATTGAAGACCCACCATATTCCAAATATTGATATGAGGAAGTTTGATGGCAAGGATCCCGTAACATGGATACTACATATGGAGCAATATTTTGATCTCAATAATGTGCAAAAACACACAAATGGTACTCATGGAAACTTTATATTCGAAAAAAATACATTTTTATGGTATCGATGGCTTTGCCCTCGAAAAAAAATTGTCACTTGGTCAATTTTTATGGAGGAAATGATAGCACATTATGAGGATACAAAGAGAAACACCTTCTTTAGCCAATTGATAAATCTCAAACAAAAGGGTTCGGTGCCGGAGCACATTGAGGACTTCCAAAAATTGAATATAAGGGTAGCTAATATTCTAGAGGAACACAGGGGATTGATGTCTTTAGAGGGATTTTAAAGGAAAACATCCAACATGAGGTTTCGCCTTTGGGAAACTGATTCATTGGAGAAGCCATTCAAGTTGGCAAGAAAAATTGAATGTAAAATTATGGCGACAAGGAAGCATACCACTCACATCTATAAAGATGGAAGTGTTGCTACTCCTAGACTTCCACAACCTACAAAGGTTGACACCACAACAATTGGAAGAAAAAAGAGAAAAATGGCTTTGATAAAGTTTGTGATAGAAAATACACTAAAGGTCATAAGTGTGTCGAGAAGAAATTATTTTACATAGATTGTGAAGAGGAGGAATAAAATGAACAAGAAACTTCAAAAGAAGAGGATATACACTAGGAACCAACCCTAGAGAAATAAGAAAGGGAGAGGTGTGCACCCTTCACATTTCAAGAGTTGATGAATTCAATTTTCAAACCTTTTCTTAGAAAGATGCATTTTCATGGACTCCTAAAGAAAATAAGGCCTTTGAACATCTTAAAGAGGAAATGTACCTAGCACGAGTCTTAGCTATGCGACTTCACAAAAACCTTTATTATGGAATGTGATTCCTCGTGAAATGGAATCGATGTTGTTTTAATGCAAGAAGAAAGACCCATTGCTTTTGAAAGTCTTCCAATCGAAGGAAAGTATTTACAAAAAAACTATTTATGAGAATGAAATGTTGGAAATACTACATGCACTAAAGAAATGGCGACCTTACCTAATTGGGAAGACACTTCAAGGTAAAAAACTGATCATGATAGTCTTAAATACATTTTTGGAAACAAAAGACTATCTTTAGAAGAGAAAAAAGAAATGGGTCACAAAGATGTTGGGTTATGACTTTGAAATCATTTACAAAAAAAGGGAAGCTAAATGTCGTTGCAAATGCACTCTCAAGAAAGTATGAAGAGGTGGAAGCATTGATTTGTGCCATTTCTATTATCCAACCAGAGTTGGATAACCAAAGCAAGGGATAAATGGAAGAATGATGAAGAAGTGTGGACACTCATTCAAAAGTTGCAGCAATATCCTAACGCATATCGATACATTTAGTTGGAAAAATGATTCCTTATGGTATAAATATCACTTATATCTTTGTAAGAATTCCCAACTAAAACAAAATGTTCTTTTAGAATTGCACACCTCTCCCTTAGGAGGACACTCGGGATTTTTAAAAATTTACCACGGGGTAGTGAAGAAATAATATTTTTTGGGATGGCCTTAAATCTGATATTCAAAAGTTTTGTGGCGGAATGTTTGGTTTTGTCATAAAAATAAAGTTGAGACAATTAAGACTCCCGAGTCTTCTACATCCTTTATCCATTACAAGTCAAAGTTGGGAGGAGTTTTCAATGGATTTTATCACATGTTTACTTAAGTCCGAATGAAAGAGTGTCATCATGGTGGTAGTTGATAGACTCACCAAGTATGCACACTTTTGTGCATTATTTATGGAAACAATTCAAAAGCTACATGGGAAACCCAAATATTATTGTAAGCGACAGAGATCCCATTTCTACTCGGAAATTTTTGGACGGAATTATTTTCTTGTTTGGGTACTCAAGTAGATCATAACTCATCTTATCATCCTCAATCGATGGGAAAACCGAGATTTTGAACAAACACTATCTCGGTTTGGAAGGATAACTTCAGTGTATCCGATAAACAAACACAAAGGGTCAAGTGGTTACCTTTGGTTGAATGGTGGTATAACACTTCCTTCCATATTGCGAAAAGAAATGACCCCCATTTATAGAACTTTATGGATATATTCCACCATCCATCACATCATCTTTAAGATAAAAATCTATGGTTCAAACAGTGGAAGATCACATCAAGCATTAACAACAAGTTCTCCAACTCTTAGAGGATAACCTAAATTTGGCACAAACATTAAATGAAACAACATGCATATCAACATCGCAGACGAGAGAAGCTTTTAGATGTAGGAGATCGGGTATTTTTTACGGCTACAACCATACAAAAAAATCTCCCTCAAGAAAGCTAAGAAGGATAATAAATTATCGCGAAAGTACTATGGTACTTACAAGGTGTTGCAAAATATTGGTACTATTGCTTACAAATTGCGAGCTTCCTGCTTTGTCTTGAGTGTACCTAGTTTTTCCATGTTTCGTGCTTAAAGAAGGTTATAGGTCACAAAATTCCGATTCAAAAAATATTGCCGAACTTTATGAGGAAGGAAAAATAATATTGGAACCTGAAGCAGCCACGGAAATAAGAACTCGATAACTACGAAAATCGATCACTTTGATAGTATCTCATTTAGTGGAAGAACTTACCCACTGAAGATTCCACATGGGAAGGATGAGAATTTCATACATGAAGCATCCAGAGCTACTCAAGTGTTGAGGAAAACATTTTTTTTCAAGGACGAGGGGGCATGTGAGATCCCTATATTACTAGTGTAGTCCCATTAGTTTTGTTAGTGTAGCCCCCTTATTGTGATTCTTGTACCACTATAGCCCCCATATTGTTATTATTATGCCCCATAAAAGCCACTATTGGTATTGTTGTTCCCTTACATTATTATTGTTAGGTCGGCTAGGATTATATTGTGACCCCATGGACTCCTATATATAGAAAGGAGGTTTTTTTCATTTGTATCATCCAATAATTGTTCATTTATGTAATGTAAATGAGGTTTCCACCCTCGAAGTGACTAATTTCTAAGGCGTTGATCTCTCTTTTATTCTATTTTTGGAGTTGGTTTCATAACAGATATACCTTGGAAACCTTCATGTGGGGAAAACCAACAAAAATTGGGCTTTTTATTAAGCTTCAGGAAAAATATTTTCTTACAACAAATAAACAAAAAATTTCTTTGGAAAATACCCAAGAAAAGATCTAAGGCCTCTTTCCCTCACTCAATTCTTATATCACCCACATGCAAGGCTTCAAAGGAAAATTTTATTTACAAACAAACCCGACCTCTCGACCTAAGAGGAAACTCAACATCTATGTTGATATTTCTCTAGCTAGCTCAATATAACCTTTTATTTCTCTTGCTACCAAATAATATGCTCGATCGAATCCCAAATTGTTCCAAATTGAATGTGCATATCCTTTAGCTTGAACCTTTGGAAATTCATTAATTAATTTCCATACGAGATAATTGAGGTGACTCATTGCATGTCATGGCACATGATCCATGCATAATCACCTTGCAATCTATAATCTCAATATGGATGAGGTATAGAATATAAGGGATGGGAAGAGAAAGGAAAGAAAGAAAAAAAATGAGGATGAAAAAAAGAGGAAAGAAAAAGGAGAAAGGGGGGGAGGGGTGGTCAGGGCGCGAGTGGAATCATGTCGAAAGGAGGAAAGGAGAGAGGAGGATAGTATAGACGGAAGTAAATTAGCATGACCACGAAGTGGTGAGGGAAGTGGTTTTAAAGGTTACTTTTAATTAATTACATTCAATCATGCTACTTGGTTTTTCATCTCTCCTCCTCCACATGCCAACTCAACTGCCACCCAGGAACTACTAGGTCATTTCCAAATATCATAATATGGAAATTTTCAAAACTTCAAACTTTATAATTATTTTTAAATTTTTTCGATCAATAAGTTTTTTTTTAATTGACTAGAGGAATCAACAACTGGTTTGTTTCATACTAACGTGACATAGGGTCAATTTCGACCATTACCACTATAACCCCTTCGTGCATGCGTATACCCCTTTTCGCAGAACCAAGTAAATTGATGGGTTCTCAAGCTTGAACCTCTTGGTACATAAAACTTCAATTTCACGACCAACTCTAATTGAGTTACCCCTCATGGGTTATTAATAAGGTTTATTTTATTTTATTTTTTTTCAACGCAATATTGATAACTCTACTACTATATTTAACCCATTTCTTCACTAACTCTAATCCCATAACCATTTATTAGAATCTTAAAATTTTTCATTCTTTGTTGATTTCAAATAAAATTGAAAATTTCTCCCATCTCTATCCCCTTAGAAATTCTAGCAAATAGTTTCCATGCATCTTGTCATCTTTCTCTATAAGAAAATTTGGACCCATATGGATCGAGTGTTGTAACATGGGCTCCAATACTAATTTGTAACACCCCCAGTCGACCACTCGGGTGTATCACCACCTCTATAACCTAACCTTTTTGCAATTTACCCTTCAATTTTATTCATGTACCATTGGTGAAGCATGTTTTATCATTCTACCACGCAATGAATTCATCTATAGGAATGTAATTACATAAATGTCACCATTTAAATGACCTTTTGACATAAAACAAATTAAAAATATATCAAGTTGTGAGGGTTAGCTTAATAGGTCTTTGGTATTGTTGCTAAAGCATCTTGTCCATTGGGAGGTCATGGGATTCAATTCTCCTCGACTCCCTTGGAGCTATATTTGTTTATTTTGGCTAGGGGGATGTGGATCCTTCAAGCGGATCTACCTGGATTTTCCTTGAAAAAAAAATAAAAAAATAATATTGACATAAAAAAAATAATTTAAACATAACAATAAACACTTATTTTTAGATAAAGAACTATCTCGTTTCATACCTTAGCCATTGCACCCAACAATAGACAATGTTTCTCATAATATTTCAACGATGGTTATGCCCAAGCGGTCGCCATGAATCTAGGAGGAAAAGATGCTTATTTAAAATTGGCTATGGCACCTAATTAATGTTGAACATGAATAGTTCCATAATACCAAAATTTAACAACCTTTCACTATTAATTTCACATTTTCCATCATCTCACACAATCCATGGTAGTGAAAACCCTTCTCTACACTTGCAATCCATTGGGCTATGTGAGTACCCTTCTAATGGGTTTTCAATTCAACTAAACTAGGGATGCCTCGGACTTGTACCATATAGGAGTTCCATTTACCCTCAAGAGGTTTTTCTTTGGTACCTTCCTGGCTTCACACCAAGGTAAACCTATCCAATTTTTAAAAATCCACCTAGGGTTTTACTAGGAGCCAATCATGTCATAGGTTCACCCATTCTTCCCCTATGGTTAATCCAATTACCTTCCATTGTACTGAATGATACAATGGATGATGGGATGTCTCTAGCACACTTCACTTTTATGTGCATGTCCCTCCTCTAACAAATGAAATCTCTAAAGTCTTATAAAATTAGGATGAAAACATTCATACTTAGGATTATTTTAATAATAGCTTATCCACCTGTGAGTAAGTCCTTCATCACTTAGCCCTATGCCACATTTTCATATTCATGGAGTTTTAGCCACCCCATACTCTATTGTTTGACTTGCTTTATAGCAATGGTTTATTTTATTAATGTGATTTCATACCTACAAAAATAGGATGTGTGGCTTCAAAACATGTAAACATAAGCACAATGGCGTAAAACACTTGTACATGGGCACGTTCGCCCCAAAATAATCCTTGAATCACTATGATAAACATGATATGTACATCACGCACATAGGGGTCATCATAGAGGTGTTACATAAAAAATTAAGATTTTCTTTTATATTACTTTAGAACATTGGACCTTAAGTTTTTTAACATAAAACAAATAAGAAAATGTTTAAGCATTAATCATTATTAAAATTAAATAAAATTAAAATCACTTCAATTAAAAAAATTACTAACTTTTTAGAGTAATTTACTATTTTTATACATTTATTTTACTTAAGTAATCACATCTATTACTAAATAACATATTTTTTTTAAAATAATATTATGGCTCGGTCCATAAAGTATTTCATTTAGGTAATTATTAGAGTAATTTACTATTTTAATATATTTCATTTACTTAAGTAATCACATCCGTTATTAAATAATATATTGTATTTTAATTAATATTATGGCTCGGTCCATAATGTATTTCATTTAAGTAATGAAAGGTATCACCCAACAACTATCAAGAAAATGCATAAAACTACAAAAAGGAGGAGTCTCCCCTAACTACACACCTGTATTAATACTTGTTGTGTGATATCTTTAATTAAGTAATTGAAATACATTATGGATTAACCCATAATATTAATTAAGTAAATAAAAATATTATTGAATAATAAATATAACTATTTAGATAAATAAATTGTTATAAAAGTAAATTAAAAAAATTAGAAAAAAATTTATAAAGAAAAAATATTATTTATTTATATTTATATTAAAGAATTATTATTGAATTATTTTAATTGATTCGTATATGTACTTTAAATCTAGAATTTTAAGTTTTATTTATACAATAAATTAATAATATTTAGTATGTATTATTAATTAATTACTTTGACTAGATCTAGATTAACTGAAATATTATAATTAATTAACTTATAATCGAACTAGATTAACTAAATATTATAATTAGTTCACACTTTATATAAACCTTAAATTTAACTAGAAATTTATTAAATGAAATAAAATAATAAATAGAAAATGATTTCAAAATATAAAATATTAATAATATTAAGATTTTCTTTTATATTACTTTAGAACATTGGACCTTAAGTTTTTTAACATAAAACAAATAAGAAAATGTTTAAGATTAATCATTATTAAAATTAAATAAAATTAAAATCACTTCAATTAAAAAAATTACTAACATTTTTAGAGTAATTTACTATTTTTATACATTTATTTTACTTAAGTAATCACATCGGTTACTAAATAACATATTTTCTTTTAATTAATATTATGGCTCGGTCCATAAAGTATTTCATTTAGGTAATTATTAGAGTAATTTACTATTTTAATATATTTCATTTACTTAAGTAATCACATCCGTTATTCAATAATATATTGTATTTTAATTAATATTATGGCTCGGTCCATAATGTATTTCATTTAAGTAATTAAAGGTATCACCCAACAACTATCAAGAAAATGCATAAAACTACAAAAAAGGAGGAGTCTCCCTAACTACACACTTTGTATTGATACTTGTTGTGTGATATCTTTAATTAAGTAATTGAAATACATTATGGATTAACCCATAATATTAATTAAGTAAATAAAAAATATTATTGAATAATAAATATAACTATTTAGATAAATAAATTGTTATAAAAGTAAATTAAAAAAATTAGAAAAAATATATAAAGAAAAAATATTATTTATTTATATTTATATTAAAGAATTATTATTGAATTATTTTAATTGATTCATATATGTACTTTAAATCTAGAATTTCAAGTTTTATTTATACAATAAATTAATAATATTTAGTATGTATTATTAATTAATTACTTGACTAGATCTAGATTAAATGAAATGTTATAATTAATTAACTTATAATCAGAACTAGATTAACTAAAATATTATAATTAGTTCACACTTTATATATACCCTAAATTTAACGAGAAATTTATTAAATGAAATAAAATAATAAATAGAAAATGATTTCAAAATATAAAATATTAATAATATATCTGGAAAATGGAGAAATAGAGAAGCTGTCAAAACCCTAAAACTAAAACTAAATAGTTGCCCAAAAAAAATTACTATAAATATAGAAGAGTTCATGGGTTGTCTTACAAGGTAGTTTCTCCAAGTCTAGTAGAAGAATTTATGTTTTCCATTCTGTTGGCTTCTAAAATGCAGCTCTCTTTTAGTTTATGTGATCCCACTTGTAATTTTATTCAAGTGGGTGGGTGTGAGTAATGGCTGGCAGCCAGCCACTGCAACTTGGTATGGTAATCTACATGGATTCGGGAGTGATGGTAATTGCAATATATATTGAGTTGTTGTTATCATACTATTAGCATTATATGTTGGTAATTGCAATATATATTGAGTTGTTGTTATTATACTAGTATTATATGTTATCAAGTTATTTGTATTAGATGCAAATTGGAAATGGAGAAAGATATGAATGAATGTTTGATAGGGAAAATAAAACTGTATTTCTAATTTTGTGACAGGAGGCGCATGTGGATTTAGAGGCATAGTGAAAGAATCCCCTTTCAATTCATTAATAGCAGCAGGAAGTCCAGTCTTGTTCAAAGGTGGAAAAGGCTGTGGAGCTTGTTATCAAGTATGCATTCATTTAACTGTGTTTACTAATAGAGTTTACCCTGTATATGTAGATCAGATCAGGCTTCTCATAAGTTTTCTTTACCATGAAAGTTTAAAGTTTACCTTCTAGAGCATTTCTCATAAGGTTTTTTTTTAAGTAATAATAAAGTTTTACCCAGTACAAGATTGTCAAAAATTTTCTTTACTAATAATAAAGAGTTTACCCTGTAGAGGATTCTCATCATTAGTGTGGTCTTATGAACAGGTAAAGTGCACAGAGAGAGGCGTTTGTTCTGAAAAGCCGATAACTGTGGTGATTACTGATGAATGTCCAGGTTGCGGAGGAGGTGGCAAAACACACTTTGATCTTAGTGGTGCCTCCTTTGACAACATTGCAGCGCCGGGTAAAGATGCAGAGCTCCGTAAAATGGGAATATCTTTTTTTTCACAAAGAGAAAAAAATGTTGTTTTATATTAATAGTGATAAAACAGTCCATAAGTCATTACATAATGAAAAAGATCCCACTTCACATACAGGGATATAGAGTTAGATAAAAAAGCCATATGATCCATCTGAAAATACAGAGCTGAGATACTACCAAGTATGCCCAAACATGCCAAGTATCCCTACACACCTTATCCGGGAGCAGGATTAATATGTAGCCAATCCAGAATTCTCGTGTACATTCTAAAGATATCCAAACATTCCTCATTAAACAGCAAGTTGTTCCTATTGCACCAGATCTCCCAACAAACATAGTAGGTAAGAGCCTTCTTCCCATCACCCTTCGTAGCCCAAAAAATCAAAAGCCTGGATCAGAGAAAATAGTCAAACAAAGAAATGGAGATTCGGTTGTCCATTGGTCTCTGGATCCAGGCGAACACGGGCTCTCTCTATTGGCGGACATATGTAATCAGTATATAGACTGTTTTCCCCTAAACAATGTTTTTTTTCACTTGAAAAAAGAAAAAAAGAAAATTGGCAGCCCAATGCCACGTACAAATCAAATGTCAACTATCAGTAAGCTTCAACAACTTGTTTCACTATGTGGGTTTATAATTAAGCTCACAAGCACGCACGCCCCACAAGGGTTCATAGTTTTGTTTCTTTGTAAAGAAATTTTGTGTGTATATCATTCGCAATAACCGCCGTCACTGCTCCACTTCCTTGGAGTGTAACAGTTCGGTTGTATAGTTTTGTTTCTTGGCAGAAGGAATTTTGCATAAAAATGATATTATATAATTTTCAATGGTATATCTTTTGTCATTAAATTTTTATGGTTTTAAGTTATAATTTAAAATAAATTGATTTTGATTTTGATTATATATATATATATATATATATATATATATATATATATATATATATATTTAATACAATGATTTTATATCAAATAAAAAGTTAAAATGATTTAATTGTGTTAATAAGTGTAATAGGTAAAATTATGAAGAATTTTTCGATAATAATCACATTAAAATGAATCGAAGCCAAAATTCTATAAGTGTAATAGGTGTTTTGCATTTGGTTATAAATTGAATAGTTTAATTTTCTCCTTAATTTCACATTAATATCAATTTTATATAGAGAGATAAACTAATTACATATGGAATTCACACATAATATTTAAAATTATTTTGTCAATATAGTTTAATATGAACAAGGTGTGTATATGCTCTTGGTATTTAAAAATATATGTATTAATGAAAAGACTAGCACAACAATGTAAATTAAATAGTTGGTAAGTGGGAGAAGTGTGAATTTATAATAAACATTTAAACACTTCATTTGATTACAACTCTCATGTCATTAAAAATTGAAAAAAAAATCAGAAAAACTATTTAAATTATTATTACTAATCTATAAGATAAACATATATACAATTAAAAAACATGCAACGCCAACCATATTTTACTCCACAAATAAAAAATCTTTTATTGATTTTACATCTTATATCTTATTTTTATTTACTAATGGGTGGATGTTGGTGTTGTGCGGACACTTGGCTAAATATTTTGCAATATCCTTCCTAATTCTAGGCCAAACGTATATTTCTTTATTGCGGACAATATTTTTTGATATCCCTGAATGGGAAGCACAAGGAAGCATAAGGGCCTTTTTGAAACCCATCCAAAATTAATTGTTTAATGGTCATATGATTAGGAAAATATATTATTCCTCTAAAATTCAATAAATTATCTTTATTAATACCATATTCGGAGTTAAATTTTATTTGGTCATAAGAATTTTTTATATACACAGTGTAACGTCAAACTTAATCCATCAACTACCAGATTTTCCTTCCCTTTTATATGATTAATATCAAAGTCAAATTCACTAAGAAAAGAAGTCCATCTTCGTTTGGATGGGAATTAGGGTTAGGTTGTTTAAAAAAGGAAGGTTATGTTCTTTAAAAAGGATAGTTAAACTTCTATGGACAATAATTAACATTAAAAATAAAAAAATAAAAAAAATCCAATGGGTAATATCTCCATATGTAATACCCTTCTATTTTTTTATGTTAGTTATTTTTTATACTTTGACTATTTTTAGGTTTTATGGCTAAGGAAACCATGTAATTAAAATTATTGTGATGTAATTAATAGATTTTCATTAATAAATAATAAGTATATACCCCTTCATTAAAATCCAATGGGTAATATCTCCATATGTAATACCCCTTCTATTTTTTTATGTTAGCTATTTTTATACTTTGACTATTTTTTAGGTTTGATGGCTACGGAAGCCATGTAATTAAAATCATTGTGATGTAATTAATAGATTTTCATTAATAAATAATAAGTTATAAATTACTTGGGAGAGAAGCACTAGAGTTAGAAGATTATTTCCAAAGACTGAAACCATTATTGGCGAGATCAAGTTAAGAGAAGTCTTCCCTTAAATATGTTGAAGTCCAACAAGAAATTTTCTTGTAGCACACACACTAGTGTGGGAAAAATAGGTACTAGCCATACATTAGTGTGAAGGCCAAATTAATTCAACTCAATTAGCTCATGTATTTCGAGTTGAAGGTGGTTGGTGAGGCATGTAGAGTAATTCTATTAGTTATGGAGTTTGAATTTCATTTGGTGCATTAGTTTAATGCATGAGTAATCAATTAACTCCATTAGGTGAGTTAGAGTCACTTTAGTTGTAACGGTTTGTTGCAGTAGTGAAAGATCAAGTGAATTAAATATTATTTAATTCACAATCAATGATTCGCCATGCAACTGATGATTTACATGCATGTCGAGTTCCCATGGAGACCCAAGCGAGACAAAGGTTAAAGGGATATTAACTATCAGTTGTGTGATTAGTAGTTTCCCACATGCAACCACACATCCATTGGATAGCGAATGATCACTTTTGGAAGGCCAAAATTCCTAAAGAATAGGGATTGCATTCATCGGGAATTGCGTAAGCAAGGCAGGGTTGTTTAGAGGTTGAGAATTGGCTAAGCGTTGGTCGGTTTTGTCCAGGACATTGTGAGACGATTATGAAGGTGCGAGGGAGACCCTTGTGAGAATAGTGCATTGTAATTATTTCGTAATTCCACGGTTAATATACAATAGAAGATAGAGGGGTTTTTTAGCGAGCAAGCTTTCCTCTAGAAATTATCCGTGTTGTGGTTTGATTTGATTCTTTCTTTGCTTAAATGTGATTGTCGATTGTGTTTAATTTCCACAATTGATTTAAAGAAGCATTCGAGTATCTAGATTTAGTACATTGTTAGATCGGATTGAATCCATTGATATACACATGTTTATATAATTTCAACCTGGTATCGGAGTAGAGGAAATTACTATAGTGGAGGAGAATTTGAGTTTGTGAATGAATTGAATTCGAATTTTCAAAAGGTATTCTTGGTGCGACGAGGCGATTCAAGATCGAAATGGCTTTCAATGGCTTGATATTGGAGTATGCACTCGACGAAGCTCTAACTATATTGTGTGGACGGACGGGATGGAGGCGATACTAGAGGACAATGGGTTGAAAGAATTCATTGAAAATGATGTTCCCAAACCCATTGTAGCAGATCTTTGCAAATCTTGATGCTTGGAAAAAGAAGGTTGCAAAGGTGAGGAGGATCTTATTGGAGGGAGTAAGAGACCACATTGCCTCAAGTATCCATGGAAGAGCGACACCATATGCAATGTGAAAATCTTTGACGAGATCTATTTCGAGAGAAAATGTGATCATAGAAAATTGGCACTAAAGGACAAGCTTAGGAAAATCGAAATGGAGAAAGGCGATACTATGCCGAAATATTTAACAAAGTTTTTCCAATGTCGGGATAAGCACGAGAGCGTCGGCATTACTTTCGCGAATGACGACTTGGTGAGCCTAGCTCTTTTAGGACTTCCCAAGAGTTGGCATAGTTATCGGGACTCCGTCAATGGAAGGGAAAAAGGCTGCCGGATTGGGGAACGAATTTGGTCGGATTTGGTGCAAGAAGAATTCGAGCGGAATACCGGGGATGGTTCTTCATCTAAGCATGATGATGAAGAAGATTTCACTTTGGATGCCAAGGCGAAGAAGGGGAAAGGAAATAAATTCCATTCCAAATCTGATTTCGACAAAGATGGAAAGAAGCACGACATTTCTAGAGTGAAGTGTTTTCTACTGTCATGAGCATGAACATTATGCCACTAATTGTCCACAAAATAAGAAGAACAAGAAGGATTCGGGATCTACAACTGGGTGAGGCATTGGTCTCACAATTTGTGCTTGAATTCTTTCTCATTTGCATGCATGGTGTCAAGTGCAATGGGATCGATGTTGTACTTGGATAGTGGTGCATCCTTTCACATCACGAGAGTCGAGAGAACTTTTCAATAGCTTGGAGGAGAAGGACATCCATATGAATATCGAACTAGGTGATGATGGACGGTGTAATGCTACGGGATTGGTACGGTTACCTTCCAAACATAGTTAGGTAAACCCTTTCAATTAAAATAAGTAATGCATGTACCGAGGCTTGAAGAAAAATTTGGTCTCGATCGCAATGTTGGAGGATAGAGGCTATGATGTTGTTTTGAGTGAGGGAAAAAGCCTTCCTTTGACACAAAGGATCATGGAGTGGAAAAAAAACATTTGAAGGATCATGGAGTGGAAAAAAAACACTCATGTGGAGCCATCAACCAAAAAAATGGTGGAAGGCACATTGCAGAGTACGATAGATTGATACTTTATGTGGTAGAGAATGTAGGAGCCCCTAATACACTACGCGAGATAGAGTTAGCCTCTAGAAAATTTTACTTGGATACATGACTCTTATGAGAAAGTGTATTGTGACATAACCATCTTCCTTTGAGGAAGAAGTGCAACAACCAATTTGGGTTGACGCTATGGTAGATGAGTATGACTCCATCGTCAAGAACAAGTGCATGGGAGGTTGTCCCAATAACAATCGGAAAATCGGTGGTTGGATCTAGATGGATCTATAACATGAAGCAAGCTTCGGATGGGAGTGTGGTGAAGTATAAGGCCAAATTTGTGGCTCGGGGATTCTCACAAGTCTAGGGGATCGGCTATAAAGATACTTTCACACCAGTCACGAGGTACTCTTCCATTAGATCTATCCTTGCACTCTCAGCGCAGATGGGGTGGCACATTCATCATATGGATGTGAAAATTGTGTTTCTCAATGGATTTATTAAGGAGTAAGTGTACGTAGAGCAGCCAGATGGTTTCGAAATATTTGACAGTGAGTCACATGTGTGTCGACTCAAGAGAGCATTGTATGGTTTGAAGCAAGCATCTCGTACTTGGTACACTCGGATCGAAAACTATTTCACCGGGTTGGGCTTCATGAAAAGTGAAGCGGATGCAAACCTTTACTAGATTGTGGTTGATGGTAAGCTCTTGATTATCGTACTTTATGTTGATGATCTAATTTTGACAGATGATGAGAATTTGATAAATTCATCCAAGGAGGATCTTGCAAGGGAGTTCGAAATGAAGGAAATGGGACTCGTTCACTATTTCCTTGGTTTGGAAATATGGCAGCAGGATGGTGAAATTTTTGTTTCTTAAGGCAAGTATGCCAAAAAGATACTGGGTAAGTTTCACATGGAGAGCTATAAACCCATGGACACTCCTCTTCCGAAAAATTGGAGGAAAGAGGATGCTACTTCAAGAGAAGTAGTGGACGTTAATGTCTATAGGTAGCTAGTGGGTTCAATGATGTACTTGGTGAACACTAGACCAGACATTTGGTACGCAGTTAACCAGTTGAGTCAAGCTATGGTTAAGCTGACCAAGCTCTTTTGGAAGGCGAGGAAGCATGTCTTAAGATATCTCAGTGGAAGTACAAAGTAAGGATTATGGTATAGACTGACAGAGGGATTGAAGATTCAAGGCTTCACAGATGCAGATTAGGCATGAAGTCCATTAGACAGAAAGAGCACATCAGGAGGCATCTTCAACATAGGATGGACAACAACTTCTGGGTATAGCATGAAGCAACGATCTGTGGCACTGAGTTCAGCTAAGGCAAAGTACATGGCAGCAATTCAAGATACATGTGAGGCCATTTGAATGAGAAATATGATGGTTAGTTTGTTTGGTTCTCTGATGGATTCAACTGTGATACATTGTGATAATCGTAGTTGCATTAAACTCTTGATTAATCCAGTATTCCATGATAGGTCCAAGCACATAGACATCTGGTACCACCATCTCAGAGATTGTGTTCAGAGGCACATTATGTTACTTCATTAAATTCCCACGGAGGATCGAGATGCAGATATTATGACAAAGGCACTCACCGGGAGCAAATTCGAATACCCTAGAGGCAGGATCGGGGTGGTAGATAATCCATTTCTTATTGAGAGGGAATGTTGAAGTCCAACAACAAATTGCAGCACACACACTAGTGTAGGACCAATAGGTCCTAGCGATACATTAGTGTGAAGATCTTTAAGGCGTTGATCTCTCTTTTATTCTATTTTTGGAGTTGGTTTCATAACAGATATACCTTGGAAACATTCATGTGGGGAAAACCAACAAAAATTGGGTTTCTTATTAAGCTTCAGGAAAAATATTTTTCTACAACAAATAATAAAAAAAATTCTTTTGAAAATACCCAAGAAAAGATCTTAGGCTTCTTTCCCTCACTCAGTTCTTATATCACCCACATGCAAGGCTTCAAAGGAAAATTCTATGTATAAACAAACCCGACCTCTCGACCTAAGAGGAAACTTAACATCTATGTTGATATTTCTCTAGCTAGCTCAATATAACCTTTTATTTCTCTTGCTACCAAATAATATGCTCGACTGAATCCCAAATTGTTCCAAATTCAATGTGCATATCCTTTGGCTTGAACCTTTGGAAATTCATTAATTAATTTCCGTACGAGATAATTGAGGTGGCTCATTGCATGTCATGGCACATAATCCATGCATAATCACCTTCCAATCTATAATCTCAATATGGATGACGTATAGAATATAAGGGATGGGAAGAGAAAGGAAAGAAAGAAAAAAATGAGGATGAAAAAAGAGGAAAGAAAAAGGAGAAAGGGGGAGGGGTGGTCAGGCGCGAGTGGAATCACGTTAGAGGAGAAAAGGAGAGAGGAGGATAGTATAGACAGAAGTAAACTAGCATGACCACGAATGGTGAGGGAAGTGGTTTTAAAGGTTTGAAAGTGGCTGATTTCTAAGGCATTGATCTCTCTTTTATTCTATTTTTGGAGTTGGTTTCATAACAGATATACCTTGGAAACCTTCATGTGGGGAAAACCAACAAAAAATGGGTTTTTTATTAAGCTTCAGGAAAAATATTTTCTTACAAAAAATAAACAAAAATTTTCTTTGGAAAATACCCAAGAAAATCTCTAAGGCCTCTTTCCCTCACTCAGTTCTTATATCACCCACATGCAAGGCTTCAAAGGAAAATTTTATGTACAAACAAACCCGACCTCTCGACCTAAGAGGAAACTCAACATCTATGTTGATATTTCTCTAGCTAGCTCAATATAACCTTTTATTTCTCTTGCTACCAAATAATATGCTCGACTGAATCCCAAATTGTTCCAAATTCAATGTGCATATCCTTTGGCTTGAAACTTTGGAAATTCATTAATTAATTTCCGTACGAGATAATTGAGGTGACTCCTTGCATGTCATGGTACATGATCCATGCAGAATCACCTTCCAATCTATAATCTCAATATGGATGAGGTATAGAATATAAGGGATGGGAAGAGAAAGGAAAGAAAGAAAAAAATGAGGATGAAAAAAGAGGAAAGAAAAAGGAGAAAGGGGGAGGGGTGGTCAGGCGCGAGTGGAATCATGTCAGAGGAGGAAAGGAGAGAGGAGGATAGTATAGACGGAAGTAAATTAGCATGACCACGAATGGTGAGGGAAGTGGTTTTAAAGGTTACTTTTAATTAATTACATTCAATCATGCTACTTGGTTTTTCATCTCTCCCCCTCCACATGCCAACTCAATTGCCACCTGGAACTACTAGGTCATTGCCAATATCATAATATGGAAATTTTCAAAACTTAAAACTTTATAATTATTTTTAAATTTTTCAGTCAATAAATTTTTTTTTTTAATTGACTAGAGGAATCAAAAACTGGTTTGTTTCATACTAACGTGACACAGGGTCAATTTCGACCATTATCACTATAACCCCTTCGTGCATGCGTATACCCCTTTCGCAGAACCAAGTAAATTGATGGGTTCTGAAGCTTGAACCTCGTGGTACATAAAACTTCAATTTCATGACCAACTCCAATTGAGTTACCCCTCATGGGTTATTAATAAGGTTTATTTTATTTTATTTTTTTCAACGCAATATTGATAACTCTACTACTATATTTAACCCATTTCTTCACTAACTCTAATCCCATAACCATTTATTAGAATCTTAAAATTTTCATTCTTTGTTGATTTCAAATAAAATTGAAAATTTCTCCCATCTCTATCCCCTTAGAAATTCTAGCAAATAGTTTCCATGCATCTTGTCATCTTTCTCTATAAGAAAATTTGGACCCATATGGATCGAGTGCTGTAACATGGGCTCCAATACTAATTTGTAACACCCCCAGTCGACCACTCGGGTGTACCACCACCTCTATAACCTAACCTTTTTGCAATTTACCCTTCAATTTTATTCATGTACCATTGGTGAAGCATGTTTTATCATTCTACCGCGCAATGAATTCATCTATAGGAATGTAATTACATAAATGTCACCATTTAAATGACCTTTGACATACAACAAATTAAAATATATCAAGCTGTGACGGTTAGCTTAATAGGTCTTGGTATTGTTGCTAAAGCATCTTGTCACTGGGAGGTCATGGATTCAATTCTCCTTGACTCCCTTGGAGCTATATTTTTTTATTTTGGCCAGGGGGATGTGGATCCTTAAGGTGATCTGCCTGTATTTTCCTTGAAAAAAGAAAAGAAAATAATATTGACATAAAAAAATAATTTAAACATAACAATAAACACTTATTTTTAGATAAAGAACTATCTCGTTTCATACCTTAGCCATTGCACCCAACAATATACAATGTCTCTCATCATATTTCAATGATGGTTGTGCCCAATCCAGTGCCATGAATCTAGAAGGAAAAATGCTTATTTAAAATTGGCTATGGCACCTAATTAATGTTGAACATGAATAGTTCCGTAATACCAAAATTTAACACCGTTTCACTATTAATTTGACATTTTCCATCATCTCACACAATCCATGGTAGTGAAAACCCTTCCCTACACTTGCAATCCATTGGGCTATGTGAGTACCCTTCTATGGGTTTTCAATTCAACTAAATAGGGATGCCTCAGACTTGTACCATATAGGAGTTCCATTTACCCTCAAGAGGCTTTTCTTGGTACCTTCCTGGCTTCACACCAAGGTAACCTATCCAATTTTTAAAATCCACCTAGGGTTTTACTAGGAGCCAATCATGTCATAGGTTCACCCATTCTTCCCCTATGGTTAATCCAATTACCTTCCATTGTACGAATGATACAATGGATGATGGGATGTCTCTAGCACACTTCACTTTTATGTGCATGTCCCTCCTCTGAAAAATGAAATCTCTAAAGTCTTATAAAATTAGGATAAAACAGTCGTACTTAGGATTATTTTAATAATATCTTATCCACTTGCGAGTAAGTCCTTCATCACTTAGCCCTATGCAACATTTCATATTCATGGAGTTTTAGCCACCCCATACTCTATTGTTTGACTTGCTTTATAGCAATCGTTTATTTTATTAATGTGATTTCATACCTACAAAAATACGATGTGTGGCTTCAAAACATGTAAAAATAAGCGCAATGGCGTAAAACACTTGTACATGGGCACATTCGCCCCAAAATAATCCTTGAATCACCATGATAAACATGATATGTACATCACGCACATAGGGGTCATCATAGAGGTGTTACATAAAAATTAAGATTTTCTTTTATATTACTCTAGAACATTGGACCTTAAGTTTTTAACATAAAACAAATAAGAAAATGTTTAAGATTAATCATCATTAAAATTAAATAAAATTAAAATCACTTTAATTAA